>JAPSGF010000001.1:11859829-12166978 GCA_035772895.1 Perdix hodgsoniae
CAGGGAACATTTCTGACACTTCCTCAGCCTTGAGAATGTGTATCTGTGACCTATGAACCACAGGTTTTCATAAGAAAGGCAAAATCTGGCATTCTAAGAGATGTGGAGGCAGCTGGCTTCTTCTTGGCCCGCACCTGGGTAGGCTGGACATGCGTCCTTACTGCAGCGTGGAGCTCTCTGAGCACGGGTCTCTCTCGCCCCAGGGCTGCAGTGAGGCAGGGCCACATAGGTGGGGTGGGAGGCAACCAGCATGTGCTGAGTGAAGCCCGGGGCTTCTTGAGGAGTTCCTCCTGTCATTTCTCTGACTTCTGCAGTATTTCATGAAGTCAGATGACACTTAAGCCTTTGCCATTATGTTTCCCGGTCAGTTCTGTGCTTGTGAGAGGGAAAGCCCACATCCCCAGGAGTTGTTGTTCAAAGGGCTTCTCTGTCCGCAGCACAGGGAGGCAGTGCTTCAACCTTTCATGCCTAGAACAGCTTACTCAGAAGGTAAAAACATTATACATATAATTTAAGGTTTAAGCTGCAATCTGCAGGAACTGGCAGCCTCCAGAGAGGGATTGGTAATGCATACTGCAGAGCAGCATTTCGGCACAGTCCCTCGGTCACAAACAGCCATCAATAAGGGGCCCATCAGAAGGATGTTATAAGCGAAGTCATCCCATTTGAGCACAGCACACTGACAGACAGTTTCATTTATCTGCCCCCTTCCTTTTCTCCTCCTCAGGCTTTGGCTTTTCAGCCAGGGTAGTTTTACATCTATCATTTGCACTGAAAATCTAGTTTGTTAGTAGACAAAGCTCATCACGTCTCACGCGTTGGTAGCTGTTCTGTGATTTTTGCATTACCCCTGAGAAATGCATTTTAGGAACTTGCATGATAAGTAGAGTTACTGGTGAAGGAATTCAGGCTGGTGCAGTGTCAGCACGGAGGATCAAATTTAGAAAATACATAGGTGTCTTGGGCTGAGGCTGATGGAGAGAGGATTTCCAAATTTCGGTGCCTCTGCCAGAAACCAGGTCCCATGGTGCTGCAGGAAGGGTTCACCAGTGGAGGGACAAAAATAAGTATCAGTGACAGGGCTGAGCTCCTCTACACTGCCAGCAGCATCCTACCTTGCTCCAGGAGCCCATGTAGATTCAGGTCCCAGGTGAGCCCTGCCCAACCTTCGTGAGTGCGAGTTGGAGTGCTGTGGGCATGTGGTGTGTGCTGGCACCCAGTGACCTCTGTTTTAATATGTATCACGTTGAAGGCCAGTAATTGGAGCTGGCATTAGTCAGGGACATCGGCTGTTTCCAGGCTTGAAATGTTGTCCAGTACATTCCCTCTCAGTACAATGAAGCTTTATTTTGAAAACGTGTTGTATAAACTGTATATTAATAAGCTGAGTGGATTTAAATGCAGTCCTACAACTAGAAAGCTGAGCAAATAGCTTGTATGTGCTGTCATCTCTGAAAAGCATCCCAATCTTGCATGGGGTTACCTTTTCTTTCCTAGCACAATGCTCTTGATACCTTTCATTCAGATAACCCTTGGCATCCCCATATCTGTACTTCAGGGTCTTTGATAGGTTATTATTCCTTTGTTTTTTCCTTCAAAAACTGCTGGAGAGTCCTTCATGTGATCTGCTATTTTCCTTAAACTGGACACATGTTGTTTGGGGAGACTAAAGCAGATGTTAAACATGCCACATTTTGCAGAGTCCAGTCTTTTCATGTATTCAGTGGAAACTAATGAAAACGCTTGGAAACTTTCTGAAGGAAAAAAACAGTACTGATGACAAACTTTTGTAGAATACATTCTGGAGTTGTCATGTACTCATCTAGGCGTGCAGTGTTTGCTTTTGGATTTTCTGAGCCCATAACAAGGTCAGTCAGCTTCTGAAGAACAGAAACTTCTTCATTACTGATTTTATTATTTTTTTTTTAAATTCCCTTTATGCTTGAGCAGAAAAGTTCCATGTGTACAGCATATGGATAAGTCGCTCTTTTCCTCAACAAATATCCTCTAAGCCAAGTAGAGTAGGACTGGGTGATAGGTGCAGCAGAACCTTGCCAGCCAGCACTGCATTGCCATTGCAATGACGGCACCTCCAGAAAGGTGGATCCGCTTACTGCATGCATCTCCTAGATGTGTTGAGAGCTAGCACCAACTAAATCAGAGGCTAATGTGCTCCTGAGGTCTGATGGACTTAGCTGTCAGTTCTGTTTCTCTTTAACCAAATCTCATCCTGCGGCCAGGTGTTGAAATGTTGCCCTTAAGCTCTCTTGGGGTAGTCAGTGAATTTTTGTAGTCTCCCTGACTTGCATGCATGAGGTCACTGCAGTGCGCGTCCTTTTCTTCTTGGCCTGGAACTGAATGTATGTCTTGTGTGCTTCCACTAAACCAGTGTTTTAGAAATACCCATAGCGTAAAGGATTAGCTGTTTCTGTGCAACCCAACACCTTTACGTCGAAGATGCACTTGATGAGGGGGTGTCGAAGGGATGGACCAGAGGTGCTTAGTTGCTGCTGGAAAGTTTTTTGCTGCATTAGGATATGTGGGGTCTGAACACCCCTCTCTGTATGGAAGGGAATGTGCGGATCAAGTGATGGTGGTGGTGAATTCAGCACACGGATATCTGATTTCTTGGCAGATCTGACACTGGGAGTATCTGGACTGCTGCCTGTACCAAGGAAAGGGGTCGGGGTGACCCATGCTTGGCCAGTGCTCGTCCAAGCCGTGTAATATGAGCCCCTAACCTGCAGACAGATTTACCAGCCCTGAATAATGTCTGTTGTGCTGCAAGATCTTATCTCCCTAATAGCCTGCAAGAGGGTACAAATGAGAAGAAATAAATATGGCTCTTGCTTTTGCTTTCCCTGCCTTTGTAGAACAGTTGATTTGTTCTCATTCTGCCTGCTGTGTTCCTTTGTGCTTTTCAAGGGGGGAGCTAGTTGGAATTTTAGGAACAGTTGAAAGTATGATTTACTTTTTCTTTCTCGTTTTCCACCCACATAACTTGGGGGTGTAGGAGGAAGAAGGTAGAACCCATTGGAATAAAGGAGAAACTTGCTGTGTCCTATAACCCAGGTGGTTTGAAACTCCTATGACAAACACAGAGGAGCTATTGTGTAATGTCATTCAACAGAAATGAACAGGCACCAACTGGACAAACAATACCAGGTTTTCTGTGTTGATGTTTCATCTGTACCCATAAGTCCCAGTGAATGGCCACTCTCATTGCAGTCAGGACCACTTGCATGGAGGGGTCAATATGCTCTGCTGTAGAGGCTTTGATACCTGGTTCCTGAAGCCTGGAGTTGGGATGCTGGGACGGGGCCACCCTGGAAGCCCTGGGGCCTGATGGAGAGCTGAGGGTGTCTCACCTGCCTTCAGGGTAATGAACTGAGGGTGTGTTTTTAGGCAATGCCAACTGCTCAAAAAACCCGGCGTCACGTGGCCGTATCAAGGATGGAATTGTGGTTTGCACTTTCCTGTGACAAAATTTAGGAGCAGTTCTCAAAAATCAATAATGTGTATAAAGACAGAACTGTTCTTGGTATCACTGCTGTGTCTGTTGCTGGCTTTGTGTAGGGAAAGGGCACTCTGGTGAAGCGCACTGAACTTTTGGACTTGGGCGGTTTGAATTTCGTGCATTGCTTAGCCACATGCATGCAAGCCTTTCTGTGTTGCCCTTCTGTCCCATCCGCCACCATAGAACATTCACCAGCAGGAGAAAAAAACAGTACCGCAGGTAGCAGGGGGAAAATAAACCCTTGAGCTTCTCTAGAAGTGTTGAGTGAAAGTCTGTGTAATTGTAAGGTGCATATGCTCTACAGAGGGGATAATTTAGACGCTAAGGAAATATATGTGAGGCTGATTGCTGGCCTGATGCCAGTCACTGAAGGGCACCGGAGGCTGAAATGCCAGGCAGCGCTGGTAGTGCTGGCACTTCAGCCCGTTGACGGTTGGGTTGCACGAATTATCTCTCTGCCTTCCAGCTAATTTTATCCTGTTGATTTTTCATGAATCATTTCCCATCTCTGTGGGTTAGAAATTAAAGTGGAAGTATGCTAGCCAGAATAGCCACATCTACTATTTAGAAAGCAGCGTCTGGGGTTTGCTTCCTGCCCGCCCCCACACCTTCCCTTCCCTTTCCCTTTTTACCTCCACCAATGTTAAATGCATTGAAGCACCAGTGTGGCCGGCCCATGTAGGGCATGGGCTGGCTGGAGCAGCTGGCCTCCAGCAGGGCCCCAGCCTGGCAGGGCCTGGCAGAGTGGCTTAGGTTTCCTCTGCGTGCCTTGTGGAATGTTGATGGACTTCTTGTAAGGGTCTATTCCCCCTCCTAGCATAGAGCTGTGGCCTCGCTTCAGACTTTCCGTCTTTCCGCCAATGAGAATAGTAGATCATCTGAGCATGTTCTTCTGAAGCAAAGAAGGCATTAGATTAATGAGAGAGTATCTGGAGCTTGTTGATGTTCATTTTTCATCTCTCTTCACGTATCACAGAAAGTCCAAGAGGCTGGAAGGGTGGTCTTTGTGGGACAGTCCTGAAAATGGCCATGCAGATGGGCAAGGAAATGATGGCTTGGATGGCATGGCATCAGGCCTGGGTAAACGTAGAGTGATTGCTGCTTGACACTCATTGTTATGGAAAGTGTCTTATACTTCTCAAACAGTATTTTGTTATTTCCGAAGCTTACTGTTGATTTAAAGAAAGTTATGTAGATGTGATATACTTAGATTTGATATAAGACAGTTAACTCAGTGCATGAGAACACAATATCTAATGTTGGAGTAAACCAGTGAAATACAAGTGGCTTAGGAGCTAAAGGTAGTGACCGATAGGGAGTCAGCATCCAATATGTAAACTAAAGTGGTGGTATAAACAGTGAGGAGGGTGAAAGATGCTCTGAGCTAAAGGACAGTGTTAGCGCACAAATAAATCAGCTGCATGTGGATTAAGATGAGTGTAGAAAGTAGTTTTTCACCTCTGAAAGATCAAGTGGCTGGCATTGCTGTGTTAGATGAGGGGAGCATATAATTGAGCTATTTTAAGCTAGAGCTTGATCATTACAGAAGAGTCTTTGCAATATGATATGCAGAGCCTGCATTTTTAAAGAAGTAGGCTTGATGACCCTTCCCTTCAAGTGAGGGCAAGAGAAAAGCCAGTTCTGTTTGATACCTATTCCGTGATGTAAAAGAAAGTGTGACTCACCGTTGGTGAAATATGTTGCTGAAATGTGTTTGGTGATCTGGAACTATTTATGGGAACAGAACAGCTATGCTATTAGTTTTGGTAGGTGGACCTGCTGAGCTAACTCCACTTGACTGTATGAGAATGGTTTTATGAACTTGGAGGGGGGTGACCTGAACGTAATCTGTGAAAGTGTCATTTACGAGACTATACGGGTCAGAATGGGCAGGCAGCTCTCTGAAGCTTTCTGTACCAGGTTCGAGCAGAAAAAGACTGCCATGAGTGTGGACATTCTGGCAGGGATGTAATAATGAGTAGGGTCAAGGAGAAAGTTTTATGTCTGCAGTCTTCATGTTTATTTCAGATTCAGCCTTGCATCAGTGTGGCTTTCTGATGCCAGCATCTTAAAATAATGTAGGGCAAATAGGGCGATGCAGAAGATCAATGTGTTAGAAAGGTGCAAAGGTACTGAACAGAGGTATATCCAGGGCTCAGTTCTGTATGTTTTTGTTCAACACCACTATCTCCATCCAAACATCTTTGAGTAGTGCCTTGAGGAACAGCACTTATGACTGTCACTTGATGGAGTTCTTGTTCTGCCCTTGGGGAGAAAAATGCTGGTGGAATGGCATCTTGTTTTAGTACTGGATTTTTGTTCCTGTTTTACTTCATGTATGTAGGTGTGTATTTTTGTTGAGGAACCTAAAGGCAAAGGAGTGCAACTGGCAGTCCTGACCAAAGATGGTGAGGTTTCTTACAGCCATTAACTCCAAAAGTAATTCTCTCCCTTTGCTTAAAGCAGCCCCTGTTATGCTGGGTGCTTCAATCAATTCTGCGATGTTGCAGGGCACTTTAAAATAACTGCTGACTGGTGCCCAAAACGAAAGAGATTCATGCATAACTTGTCAGCAACAGCAATTAGCAATTGAAATGAAATTCTCTTGGCTTCTCTTCCCCTTCCTTGCTAGACTCAGAGATTTTGTATAGGCTTTACAGGCTAAAGGTAAAGGCATGTGACTTGCAAGGGATCAGTCAGGTTGACCTAATTCTCTCTTCTGCCCTTAAACTACGGATCTGGGAGATCTGTGCTGAGATCCAAATACGAAAAATGAGAAGTTTCCAGTTTAAGAGAATTGTTTTCAACGTCTTTTAAAAACCACAAGTCTCTTGCAAATTCTTCCAGTTGCAGTGAGCAGCTGTCTTTGCTCCACAGCACGCTGCACTGTTTCAGAGGCTTGGTTTGCATGGGAGCTTTACTTTGTCAGCATCCTGCTGTGCAAATATATCCTTACTCAACACTTAACATATGGAAGTTGCACCAAATCATTCAGTTCGCAGAACCTTCTGTTGATCCATAATGCTTCACACACTTGGGTCAGCAAAGGGCAAATGCTCTGGGCTGGCTGGAATATAGAATTTGATGTCAAATCCTGTAAATTCAGCAGTGTGTTTTCCACCTTGACTAGAAGTCACCGTGATTTCAATAGGACAAACTAGTTTAGACTAATTCAGGGATTAGTTTGGAAATTCTTTTCTGTCTTCCTCCTCTGAAGCAGGTCTATCCTGAAGTAGATGGTGACAGGTTTTGATGGTGTTTTGTCAATAAACCACAGAAAGACAAGAGTGAGGAAAGTGTCTTGCGTCTACTTGAAATGAAAGTAGGAGATGAGGAATATCTATGTCCCCCAGCTCCTGGAAGTGGGAATGACACTGGGAAATCAATGTCACAGCACCCAAATGCTGTTGTCTCAGTTGCTGGTCTTGAGCTGGTAATTGAAACTTGACAACTCACTCCCTGCTGTAAAACAGGTTCAAGTCCTGGTTTTAAAGCATGTTCTCAAATCTTCAGAAAACTAACAAAATTGGTGGTTCTTCCAGTTATCTTGTAGTCCTGATCTTACTCGGTGTTTTGACAATTCAAAACTGAAAAAAAAAGTCTTATACTTTTGCTGAGTTTATGGCTACTGACTGTAGTGGTGTAATTGGCAGCAATTAAGCCATGTCCTGTTTGCAGGCCACACTGCTCAAATCCAGAGTCACCTGTGCCCTGTAATTTTGTATCGGTGAAGTTTGAATTTGTGAGCGCCCCAGCTTGCATCCCACCACACAAGGTTGCATTCAGCCCTGCTTTGTAGCTAGAGCCCAGCGCTCACCAACTGGCCTTGCAGCAAGCAGAGGACAGGCCACCAGCGTGTTACTATGTTAGGATATGTTGGGGCCCTGCTCTGCCATGCACAGGGCAGCTTGTCCCATAGGAGCGTCGTACTTTGGCACAGGGACGTTAAGCCAAGGCATGATAGTGTGGGGTCAGGCTCTCTGTTGGAGGGTCTTCCTGAGAACAGTTTGCTTCTCACACAGTGGGGTCTCTTGAGGTCTGTGTTGGCTGTGCTGTGGGCTGTGTGGCCAGCTGTTACTTCGTTAAGTGGCCTGTAATGGTTGGCATGGCCAAGGACAAGTGTGTACATCTTGAGGAAAACAGTCTCCCCAGGTTGCTGGTAGCTGTTGGGGCAGCTCAGAGCCCTGAATGCGGTGCTTTATTCCCCGCCTTCGCTCGTCAATAGCTGAGTGTTCTGGATTACTATTTCTGGCAATAATATGCAACTGAGAAAAAGAGAGAAAAAGAGTACAAATTAAAGTCCTTTATGCATGGGCCTGCACTTTAAAATACTATACAAGCTGTGCAAGATGTTAAAAGAAGAGGCAGTGACCTCTAGAAGGCCAGCAATAAGAAATAGAAGGAATGAGCTGAGTAGTGAGGAGGAGATGGATTCCTATATGGCTATTTCACATGCAAGAATGTCCAAATCTGGGAAACGTGCCAGTAAAATGTAAAATTAAAGCTCTGTTTTGGAGCCTGATCCAGGCAGATAAGAGTCTGTGGCTGTTAACTAATAACTGCAAGAGGGGCAGTGATAAAGGCAGCATTCTTGAGGACAGGAATTCACAGGTCTGTTCATGCCAGAACTCATTTGGATTTTTTTCTTTTTTTCACTCATTGAACATCTCAGATACGCTGGTGTTTTCTGTTTCATTTGTTGTTGGGGAGATGATAATGCTACAGGAGATCTTTAGGTGTGTTGTATAATAATGTTACAGGTTCTTGCCTCCTTTGTAAAGAGGATGGGAAGATGGGATTTGCAGCAGCTGTGTTGGTGTCCCAGGTTTCCTGAGGGATGTTGTGCCTCCTACCATGACTGCCTTTCTTGTCCAGAGGAGCTGCTGTTGTGTGCAAAGAATGCCTGGATCTTCACAGCATCCCTCTGAGCTAGGGACTGACCTAATGCGCTGCTGGGAGATTGCAATAGACTGTGTGTATGCTGGATCAGGAGGACTGAGTGTCTTGGTGGCCACAGGGATGTGTGTGTCCTGGGAATGCCTTCAGCAGCTAACTAAAGCAGTCAGCCTTGCTTATGCTTACATGCTGCTTCTCTGTTATCTGAAGTCTCTGGAGGATCTTCATCCTTAGGTATAAAAACACAGAGAGCTAAAAATGCTGCTCAAATAATGAAGTGGAGGAAGGATGTGAAATGTGTGGAGTGTGACTTAGAATCTTGTAGTTATGGAAAGTGGCAAGCAAGAGGAAACAGTGGGCAGTAAAATTAAGAGAAATTAACAACAGCTTTACATGCATCCGAAACTAGAAGAGTCCTAAGTGCAGGGTCATCTACAGGCACCTGGAATATTTCTCCCTTGAGGACTAGTATTATCATCCAATTAACTTAGCCAGTTGCGGCAGCAGTGCAGTGCTCTCTGTTGTAACAGTAGCTTGGGAAATAACTAAACAACAGCTACTAAAGCAGAACGTTTTTAAGTTAGCTGTTTTGGCTAGCTTGAATTAAGGGATGTTAAAATGCTGGCTGTGCAGCTCTCTGTGGGCCATAAATACTAAAAATGTTTTTTAAAAATATGTTCATAATGAGTTAGACTGAAAAAAAATGTTCTGTGGTAGCGATGAAGTCATAAATAAGTAAGCTAATAACAAGTTTACTCTGGCCAAACTGGGATATTAGGTTACCTTCTATCTGATGTAGGCTTCCTGTTGTTGGGGTGAGGCACCTGTAAAACAATATAATAATGGTAAGGATTTGGTTTGGTTAAAGGGGACATCAATTGTAATGATCTGTCTGTACAGATTTTTGGAAGATAGGTATTTTCAAACGTAGTGTGATTTTTGGTGTCATTGCTATGGTTTTGCTCAGTAAAGGTAAACGTGTTGGTATGCCTGAAGTCTTTAGTGCGTGGAAATTGTACCACAGGTTGTTGGATCATTCTGGCTGCTTATTCCAACAAGTTACACTGGGTGAATGAAAACCTGACCAAGTGAAAGGTTGCAGGGTGACAACAAGAAGAGAACCATGCTTGTCTGGATGTATCTATCAGTGTATGTTGGGGTTTGGTTTTTTTTTTTTTGTTGTTTTTTGACTCAGTGTTAATCAGCAAGTGTCCTGGAAAAAAGCATGAAGTTAATTTTTATGATCTTTGTGGTCAGCGCAAAGTCTGGGAGAATCACAAATGATGAAAACAAACAGGCTAACAGAAGGCTTGGGATCTTACATTTACTGGGTAAAAAAACAGCAGGCTAAGTGAACCTGTGTTCAGTGGGATTCCCAGGAAAGTGGGTAGCAGGGGTGGTCGCCTGGCAGTTTTGCAGGATCAAGGACACTTAGAGCAGTGAGATGCTTTGCCAGACATAAAATTCCAGCTGAGCATGGTGGTCAGAAAGTAAATGTGGGACTTGGACATAAAAGTGCAAATCTTGAGCAGGGAGGGTGGTGTCTCAGTACAAGGCGCTGCTTCAGCCTGTGCAGGAACATGGCTGTCAGGAATGTGGCTGATAAGTTGGAGTGAGTTCAGGGAGGACCATGAGAATGAAGGGCTGGGAAGTATGCTATACAGTGGAATGGGAATCTCCATTTATAAAACCAACACTGGATTTTTTAATATTTTTTTTTCCCCCCTGCTCATCTTGGAGGTATGCTGTAATTGAACCAGGAATTGACTCTAGGAAGTGCCCTAGCCTGTGCTGCACAGGAGGTCAGCCTGCACAGGCCTGGCATCCCTCTTGCTTCATAAAGCAGGAATCCTTTGAGGAAGAGGAAGCTATTGTCTGTTCACAGGGACATATGTCTGCAGTTCTTCCTACTAAAGAGCCTTGGGCTTTGTGGGCATTTAAGTTCCAGATGCCCTGTTCTCCAAGCTTTTATTCCGACAGTATTCTCTGCAGATTGTCTGCACCATGGCCAGCATCCGCCTCTCCTGTGCCAGCACAGGCCCCACAGCTACCAGCTATGGGGCAGCATCCATTTCTTTTTGTTCTTTAAGCAGCACCCCACACACATACATGCAGCTGCTGCTTTTTTCCTCCTGAGCTGCTTTTCTGCAGATTTCTCAGGAAGATTGTTGCTTCTCCTAGACGAAAGCCAGTAGCCTCCGCCTGTAGCTCCAGTAGAGGCAGGACAAAAACCTTTATTCTTGCTCTGGAGAATGCAGATGAGGGGCTCACTTTGCCGAAATGCTGAGGCACCCCCACCGCTTTTCTTCTGACTGTGTATAGTAATTTGAAAAGAAAACTATCTTGTGCTGGACGTCGCGTAACACGGACTCTTGAAAGTGTACATGTTTGCATCTATCTGCTTGCACTTACCTTGAGGCGTTGCTTTCAGAGTGCTGTATGAATGTTAACTGGTGCTTCCTTGATACACATGCGATAAAGGTCTTTCAAACTGCAGGTTGGCATGTGAGAAGTTGAGCTGGAAAAATTAATCATTTATTCCCCTAGCACAAAGAAGGGCTACAAAGGCTGGGAGTAGACTTGCTTCTTCTTGTAAACAGTGTGCAAGTGCGGGCCAGATTTCCACAGTGCTCAGTCCTCCACAAGCGTGTGCAGCATAAGAGAATTCCTGTCTTCAAGGATTTGTGGCCCATGAACACAACTTTTAAGGGTATCCAGAGTCAAGTCATAATGGAGATGGGCTCTTCCACTGGCTTTCTTGACAGAAGCTGGCAGTTCAGTTGCTACAGCCTCTCCTTTGGGTGCTGTGCATGTGTAGCAAAAGGGGAAAAAGGGAGTCACAGGGACTTCTGGGGAGCAGCTGCAAAGCTGTTCAATTTGGTATCAGGCCTCAGAACAGCCAGTTTATGTGCTTTGGAGGAGATCTTAAGATGAATGAATGGAATGAAGAGACAAGCAGCTCTCACAAAGCCTTATTCCTTGTCTCGAAATGTTATACTCTGTTTTTTAGTAGCCCTGCAAAAAAATCTTAGCTAAACTAATTCTGAATTATTATCATTTTCTGCATCAATATTTTCTCTTCAGCAGTACCCTGTAGCAAGAAGTGTGAGAAGTTAACAGTTTGAAGCTTTCTGCGTTATGTAATTAAGAGGTTCCTGGTTCTTGTGGAGAGCTAAGGGAAAAGCATTTTCACTACAGCAGCCTGTGTTCTACAATGGTAATGGTGATCACTCAGCTGTATTCATTGCAAGGGATGGGAAGGCTGAGAACATGACCTGTGCAATCACTCTGGGGGCCTGTGATAGGCTACCTGTCTGTCAGAGATGTCCAGAGCACACAGAAAGCTCCATCTATCAGATGTGATAACTTGCTCTGTTCACAAAAGAGGACTGGCATGTGTTAAATTCGTAGACTAGTTCACACCGCCACTTGTATTCCTCCTTCTTGGCAGTCGGGCTGCAGAGACTTGTTCTGAAATAATCATGCTCGGTATTTCAGTAACACAACCTATCCATAAGTCTTAAATTCCATGTGTAGCATTTTCTGTAGAGCATACTTTGCATTCCCTGTGCCTCAGGTTCCTCCGCGGTGTTTCACATTCTTCACCTGACCTGCAACTGACCTGCTGCTTCCTTCTCACGGCAGGAAGGAGTTTACACCTATGCCAAGGCATCTTCACACATGCATTGTCCTGATGGCTGTTCTTATTGCTGTTGGGAAGCCTGCTGGTTGGATCCTCATCTGAAGGGGGGAAGGTTGTAATTTCCTGGCCGCTCACTTTTCTCCTCCCTTCCTTCCTTTTTTTCAGAACATGAGTGAGAACTTGAAGGACTGTTTGAACCAGACCCAGGCTTCCTTAAGAGAGATGGTGACAATAAAAACAGAGGCCTGCTCTCCGCACCAGGACCAGGAGTATGGACAGCCGTGGTAGGCAGCTGGGTTTTAGTCAGATGCACTCTCCCCTCTTTTTTCTTCTTCTCCATGGGATATACTTGAACCTCACAAAGTTGTTAAAACTCTCACTAGTGAGATCTTCCTTGAGGTGAATGACAGGAATGGTTACCCCCTCATGTGCTAGGCACATGTCTGCTGCATGCTCTAGTTCACATCCAGCCATGTGGTGCTGGCTTGTGTGGTGAGCCATGCCTTGCCTTTGGCCAACACTTTCTGGGGCTTTAGTAGAGCAAAGCAGCCTTTCTGCTGGTGGGAATCTCTTCTGCATAATATCTGGTGAGTGGGCAGGCCAGCTGCATGTTATGCATGAAGATGTTCTAGCTGAAGCCACAAACTTCTATAGGCTTTAGTCATAAGGCATCTCAAGTACTGTCCTTTGGCAGCTTGGGTTACAATTTTGAATTATTTCTCTGCTGCAGATATGAGGACTGAGTTTTTCAGCCCCCATGGCCAAGTTTTCTGTTTCTCTGTTTGGTTTCCTGGGTTTTAGTAGATTAAAGTTGTCTTTCTGTTGTTTTTCTCCCCAGCTCTGGAAGGCCTGATCCACAGTCCATGGATGTGGAGCCCAAGAAACTGAAAGGGAAACGGGATTTGATCATGACCAAGAGTTTCCAGCAAGTGGATTTCTGGTGTAAGTGTACTGTTAGTGAGAAAACAGTAGTACCTCTGTCTGTATAGAGTTCATGCTTCCCTAACTGACAGCTTGTTGTCTTGGGGTAGGAAACAGGGAAGGAAAAAGCCAGGGACAAATGTGCCTGCTCTCTGAAGAAGACACATTTGATTAGGAATGCCATCTCCTATCTCCAAAGCAGGATGAAGGACATAGCATGAGGGTTTTTCTCTTCAGGGGCATTGGTTTTCGTTTCCCTCTGGTGTGTGATCAGCAAGTGTCCCTGCTCTGACTTTGCAGACTGTGAGTTTCACTGTGCATGGAGTCATCAGTGGTAAATCAGCATTCACCATTGGTGCTTGCCTGAGGAGAGAGAGAGGGACATTTTTCTGTTAGAGCACGCAGGTTTGGGATGGTTAGGTTTGAGCTGGGGCAGAGCAGTTGCTGAGAGGCATGTGATGAAACAAGTGGCAAGTCTATGTGGTGATGGGGATTACAGCTCTACCTGTCACTGCAGCCTTGGCTGAACTGGGGGTAGAATGGGAAGGTGAGGTGAGCTGACCTCAGTCAGCACCATGTGTTGTACGAGCCAGAGTGGATGTCACATCTACCTGACCTAACACCTGCTCCCCTCCCTCCCACAGTCTGCGAGTCCTGCCAGGAGTACTTTGTGGATGAGTGCCCCAACCATGGCCCCCCTGTGTTCGTCTCTGACACGCCAGTGCCTGTTGGCATCCCTGACCGGGCAGCACTGACCATCCCGCCTGGCATAGAGGTGGTGAAAGAGCCTAGTGGGGAGAACGACGTGCGCTGCATGAATGAGGTGATCCCCAAAGGTCATATCTTCGGGCCGTACGAGGGGCAGATCTCTAGCCAGGACAAGTCTGCAGGATTCTTCTCGTGGCTGGTGAGTGAGCTGTCTCCCTGTAGAAATGACTTTCCAGCCCAGAACTGGCACTTAGTGGCTTGTGGAGCCAGAACTTAGCCATCTCTTCCTCCTTCCCTGAAGCTCTTTTGCTGACCCATGTAGATAATAGGCAAAGATCAACCTGCCGTAATGATTATTGACTTCAGCATACAGATAAGCAAAAGGAAATCAGATGTCATGACACCAGCTACAGAAAGCAGAGCTCCCTTCTTCTCTTCCTCTTGCCATGTTCTTCCATCCCCACTCAGTCTCAGAGCTTCATCCAGTACAACCTCCATTCTGATCATCACTTTGAGAAGACCATATCTAGAGACTGCAGAGCGCTCCCTCGAGCCTCCAGCATCCCTTCCATTCAGCTTGAGCAAGGCCCAAGGGGCCAGGAAAGAATAGATGCAGTTCTCCTGTCTGAGAGGAGGAACTGATCTAAATGCACCAAATATTGTCTTTTTGATAATACTAGTACTACAGACTTCTGCTAGCCTGTGAGGTTGAGATATCACAGATATCTCTAGGGACACAGACATCAACAGGTACCAATTATTGTTGGAAATAAGATGTGGGACTTGAATTCTAGGTGAGGAAAACAAATGAGAGCTTCTAGTATGAGATGCTGCTCACACTCTTCTGTCTGTAAAATAAATGTGTATGCCTGCCCTGTAGGAGAGGTTAATCTTTTGTATCTGGGGACTTAACCATTTTGTCAGCTGCATCCATAGTGCTGTGCTACAGATATTTGTAATGGGAAGAAATCTCTTGGTTCAGAGTAGCTTCCACGCAAATATCCAGTGCAGCAGGCCACAGGACTGGGCAAGTTTAGATTCATGGCATTGTTTCATGATCTGAATTGAGGCTGGAAGTGAAGCAGATCTGCAAGTTGTCCTCCTGTCCAAACCAGCCAGTTTACATGCTGCATCTGTTCTGTTCTGCAGATAGTTGACAAGAACAACCGCTACAAATCCATCGATGGGACAGATGAAACCAAAGCAAACTGGATGAGGTGAGTCCAGTTCTCTTCTGTCTACCTTTCTGGGGCTTTGTGTTCCAGAGAGAGGCCATAAAATACTCCTTGTTTTGTGTGACAGAAAAACAACCTGGAACAACACAGACGCTTCCATAGAGATTTTGCTTATGCTCTTTCAGTGTTTGCTGTGTTGAACCCCTTCTGAGTCAGTTTCAATGACAGGAACTAAAACAAGGATGTGTGTAGAGGATGGCTATTTTCTGGAATGAGGACAAATGATAAAGAAAAAGTGTGCATCTCCACCCTTACAAATGCTGGCAGATCTCGCTCCACTTTTTTTGTTTCTTTTCCTTACTTTATGTTCAGATATTTGAAAAATGCTTTGCATAATCCCCAAAGTAATTTATTCTGTTTGGGGTTTTTGTCCTCTCCTATTTGACAGACATTGGAAAAGATGCTTTTTTTTCCCCGATCTGAGTTTCACTTGAAACAGTTGTCTGTGGTGACTATCATTGGTAGTGTCAGCTCTGTTGTGTTACGAGAAACATGAAGCGAGCTGCTGCAGCTCCTAATGCAGGAATCACGAGTGTGCTTGCGCTCCCTCTGCTGGCCCAGGGACTCGGGAAAGCAGGACCTAAATAACAGTATTGAACCAGGAGGTGCAGCTGGCTCTGGTTTGTTGACTGAAGCGGTAAGAGAAAACGTCTGAAAAACAACGCAGTGCTTCAAATATCTGCATATGTAGGTCACTTCTTTAGCCTCTTGAGGCAGAGGCAAAGCTCTGAAGTGTCCTTGTACATGTGGTGAGTCACTGGACTGGGACATCATTGCATACTGTGGCCTGTCCCACATTTGGACCAATCCTGCTTTCAGGCATTGAATTTTGGAGGCAGTTGTTGTAAAGAAGGCATTTTTTTACGAGATGAAGTTAGTGTGGGAGTTAACTGGTTCGTTGGCCCAGATGCTTGAGAATTTCAATTGTCAGTCATTATGAGCACAAAATACAAGTAGATGCAAGACCAACATAGCTGATGAAAGCTGGTTGCACCAACTCTTGCTCCATTTGAGTCTGTACATTGATAGCAGCTGTTCTAACAGATATGCTTGTGAGGTTTAGTAAATCTAGTTTTTATTTAAGTATTCCAACCATTACAGCAGTTTACTACTGAATAAGAGCAACCCTTAGTCCTATGCTGAGACTGGAGTTGTCACTCCAAAAAGAAGCAGCTGTGTGGTGGACAGTTAGGCAAAGGGAAATGTATCTTGAATTAAAGAATGAACTTCAGAAGTCTGTGAGATTTTTTTGCTTTGATTATAACACTTCTTTATGTGGCCTGGATGACAGTGAAACTGGGGGAAAACAGTCTTGGAAAGCAAAAATTGTATAATTAACTGTTATTTCTAGGACTACCAACATCAGTTTGATGTCTGGACTTATATGGGCACTACTCATGGTCCCAGCACCAAAGAACAGAATGTTCTCATTTAAAAATGTATTTATCGTCATTATATCTTAAGATGAGTATGATCTGGGCCATTTTTTACAGCCTTGAAAAGCAAGGAGGTTGAAATTGTGAAAAAAAAGTAGGGGAGTTAAGGGAGTGTTTGCAGCTCTTCCAGGGAAGTATGTCTTGGAGGACATGTGCTGGCTATACCACCCTTACTGATCTGTCTGGTTTTACTCTTGAAAAATGTTTCTAATAGCAGTATTACTTGGAGTTTGACTGGCAGTACATGCGAAGATACCAGTCCTCAAAAATCATTGCTTTTGTACATTACCAGCTTTCAAATAGGGATGCCCTCCATATGCTGTGCGAAGACGTTACCTGTCAGAGATTACCCATGGAATTCATACTTGCAGGACGCTGTAGACAGCGCTCTTTTTGTTTTTCAGATGATGCTCTTTGCCATCACTCACAGATGGAGTGCTTTGCAAAGCAGATCTACTCACCCTCTGGGTAGGTGGGTATGGCACGGGAAGGGGAGCTTGGACTGACTCCTCTCTCTTCTTGTAGATCTGGCTATTGTTTTTGTTGTTTGACAGCCATACCTGAGTCCATTTTCATGTTCCCTCTGAGAACAATTTGTACATCACAGCACTTGCTGTTTTAAGTTTACCCAAGGCAGTGGAAGGAAGGAAGGAGTACAAAGCATAGTGGATGGCGTGGCAATGGTAACATCCTCTTGGCCTTTCCCTCTTTAGTCAGTCGAGAGGCTCCTGATGCTGAGAGCGTGTTCTCCTAATCTGGCCACTGGCACTAGAATAATTCTTTGTCTAGCATAAAGCACTGCTGTTTCTACTGCTGTACAAAGCTCCTTTGGCTTTGAACTGTAGGGATGTGTGTAAATATCTTCCTCTGTCATTTTGTTTCCGGAGACTCAATGACCAAATATGATAAATCATGGTGAACCTCAGACAAAATTGTTGCTTTCTTGGACACAAACCACCAGCTGTTGCTCCTGGTTGCTTCTGAGGAAGTTGTTACTTGGTTTATGGATATATTACTTTAAAAAAAAAAAAAAATCTGATCAGAAACTGAAAGACACTAAGAAAGAAAATCCAGGAAACACTCCCATGTATTTGTATCACTTTGCCCAGACTGAGAGTAGGATAGGAATCATCTGCTGACTGGTAGTGCCTAAACAAATGGTTGGAGTGCTGTCCCTCATGTGGAGTTTCCAGGCTGATTTTGGTATATATAGTCTCTCCATTCTTACATGTGACTATCTCAGTTCTCAGGTTTCTGGCACAGCTCAAATTCATCCTATCCCTCAGCCCCTGTGAAAAGGTTAGTGCAAAACTTCTTCATCTCTTTGTCCTTTGCCTTTCTCTCGGTCTCTTTCCTCCAAACACAGTGACAAAACAGCCATACACGTTGTTTTGTATATCTTCCTATAGCCTCCTTATAATGGAGACATTTGCATATAGATCTACATTGAATAATAGAACTTGAAAGGGACCTCTGGAGTTAGCCTGCTCAAAACAGACCTGACTTGGGTCAATAGATTCTTAAGTAATGAACTACACTCTTGATTTTACAAGACCTCTTCAAAAATAAATATTTTATATACATATGCATATTTATATATATATGAGGATCGCTGGCTGGCTGTGTGTTCAGGAGGAATAAAAGCCACCAGCCTATACACGAGTTATTTTGTTGAGCTTCATATACTGGTCTCTGTTAATTTTCTCCACTTGACAGAAGGTTCTTAGGTGTTAGAGACAGAAAGCTGTGCAGTGCCAATGGATCCTGAAGTGCTGCAGGATAAAATCACTGTAAATTTATTTTCCCAGGACTCTGAAGAGATTACATGCTTGCTTCTTAGAGGCAAAGAGAAGTAGAGCTATTTAATGTTTTTTAGAGTGATCAAGTGCCCACTGTTGATGTTGTTTACAACTTCACTTTTGGTTTGTTAGTCGTACAGTCTTGCACTTTCAGATTGACCTGGGTTGAGGTGTAAGTTTATAGCCCTACCGCTGGGCCTCCTCTGGAGCCTGGTAAAACCCACTCAGCATCCCTATAAATGCCTGCAGCTAACAGCAACTGCTTCTGGTGATAACTTGCATGCTAGGGGAAGTGCACGAAGGGACAAAGATCACTGAGAGAAAGCAGTAAAACTGTCTGCATTTTTAGGAGGAGGAGGTTAATATTCCCACTAGGAAGGTAACGTTAATTGAATTCATGATTAAAAGTGGCCAGAACTTTGGGTGGCTAGTTTGCTATTGCAGAACTTGCATAGTCTTAAATAGTTTTGACCAAAGTCCTGCTGGAGCAGATGGGAGGAAGCCCTGAAATCTAAATAGCTGAGTCCACCCCAGGTTGTGCTGAATGTGCTTAATGTCTGGGAAGAGCAAAAAGGGGCTAAAATTCCCCATCAGTGCAGCTGTGTTGGTGGCAGCAGGCATGGATTCAGCTGGGTAGAGAGAGCATAGATTTCCTAATCTCATTAAAAGGGTCTGAGCAACTCCAGAGTGAATTATGTTCTGCAGGCTCTTCTCTACCGAGGGACACTTTTCACTTGAGCAGTTTGTCACTGGGGCGTTGTTTCTACTGCATGAAGTGTTAATGATTCTGTGGGTACTTGCAGAGAGTACAGGCGAAGCCTAGTTTTACTGGTTATGGCATAAATCACACAGTAAAAATACCCTTGCTCAATATTTCATGTAGTCTTGTACCCTTCTTACAGTGTTCAGTTGGAAGAACTCCCTTCTCCTTTAAATTTTTTGTCTTAAGATCAGTGTACCAAGTGGTTTGCTGGTTTGCATTAGTTAATTACCATCTACCCTAAATGCTTCTTCTGTCCCTAAATAAAAGAAGTTCCACCAAAATGAAACTCTGTCCTGAACTTGGGCAGCATTTCTGACTAGTGTTTCAGCTTTAACTGAGGTTAACAGCTTCTGAGACTCACCCTAATGGTGGACACAGCAGTGAGACTCATTAGACTGAAGTATACCAGCATGAAGGAGAAACAAGGATGATGTCTGACAGGAGCTGCTTTGCCTTTCTGTAGGTTTTTCTTAGTCTGCAGTCCAGAAGTCTGCCTTTCACTTCTTCTGAGCCATGGCAGTGCTGAAAGGCAGGAGGTTCCAGCAGAGGAAGTCCAGAGCTATCCTAGTGGGAATTTTTTTCCCCAAGATGAAAATAATACTAATGACAGCATCATTGCTTTCATTTAATTTGGGACCATAAAGAGAAAGCATATGGGGAAGCTGATAGATATTCTCGCTCACAGCGACGCTTCAGAGCAGTGCTAAGGTTGTTAGGTGTTCAAACTATTGAGATGTTTTATTTCTACCATGTTAACTTTTTCGTATCGTTTTTAAACATCAATTTTCTAGGTTTGTAGTAAAAACTTTTGGGAGTGATTTATGTTAACACTGAAGTTTTTCCTCAAATTTGTGTTCTCAACCAGAAGTCTGTGCTGACACAGATATCTTTTTAAAACTCTTCCTTTTAAAATTCCAAGAATTGTAGCAAGTGAACACTGAAAAAGTTGGCCTCACTTAAAAAATAAAAAAAATTTAAAAAAAAAAAATCATACTTGCTTTTAACTGGTTGAAGACCTGTAAAAGCAGTCCTTTTAAAGCACATTTTGACCTCTTATTTCATTCTGCTCACATTCAGATGAATCCAGGCATTAGGATTTCTCCATGGCCCAGCTTGTCCATGGCTGCCTCATCTCTCCAGAGCTGCATTGTGTACTTGTACACAGGTTTTCATTGCCCAAGCTGTGGTTTACTCCTCTGTCCGTAATCCCATTTTTTTTATATATAGAACAGCATGTTCACACGGTCTGTATTTTCCTTCCATAGGGAGTAGATCTGCTTTTCCCCCCTTTTTGTCCCCAGTGAAGAGCAATATTTAGGACTAAAACTTTGTGTTGTTTTTTGTTGTTGTTGTTGCTGTTGTTTGTTTGTTTGTTTTTTAAGTTTCCTATGGCTGTGGCTGGAAAAAATAACACTGCCCAACCCCCTCCCTGCTCCCCCCCACCACTATGACCTCCCCCTCCCCCCAAAAAAAATTGTTTGAAATTGATCATTCTCAGATTGGCTGCTTTTTCTTCTCAATGCGCTTAGGCTACACATTGTTCTCTTAAAGCACCAGAAACTAGGCACAGGCTCCTGTCAGCAGCAATGACAGCAAAGCCTGGCCAAGAAAAGCAAGTGGGTGGCCTCATTCCTTTTGAGAACAATAGGAAATGGCAACCATTTCTGTTAAAACAAAAGCTTGCTCTGAAGAAGACAAATGTTGGAAGCTCAATACCCGCTGCTGAAGAAGAGACTTTTCCTTAGGAAGAACAAATGACTGTAATTGCCTGTGGTTCTGCTTACGATCTCTCTACCCTGGGAAAAAAAGAAAAAAGTCCAATTTAGTGTAGCCTCTGCATAAGATTCTGTGAGTTTTAATAGATAGGGTAATGTAAGTTTGTCTTGCATGTTCTGCCGGGCAGAACAGGAAGGTATGTTTCAAAGCTTTACATTTCCTCAAGAACCAGTTTTCAAGCAATGTCACCTTAGAAGCTAATTCATGAATTCATTTGAAAGCCTTCTTGCTTTTTTTTTCCCGTACGCAATCTGCAGCAACTTATAATGAGGCAGTACTGAAATCCTTATACAAATGCTACAGCATCAGGCTAAGTGTAAGATTTCATTTTAACTGTAAAGCTAGGAAGGCTCTTTCATACTGGTCTCGCTTGGTATTTGTTTTTCGTTGTTTTTTTGTTGTTTTTTTTTTTTAAGCTTGAAAGTTGCTTCTTAAAAACAAAGTGGCTACCTTTTCGTGGTACAATTGAGAGAAAACTGAGGTTGTTGCATGTGGGGGGGAGCTCGATCCCACCAAACTCCTCTGCCCAAGTGCAACACTGGTCAAGTTGTTGGATGGATGGGGGTGCTTTGTGCTGATTTCCTTTTACCCAATTGTGCTTTGTGGGATGTTCAACTCAAGGAACATGGCTGAACGAAAGAGGAAGCCCAAGTTTTCCAAGGAAGAACTGGACATTCTGGTCACTGAGGTGACCCGAAATGAAGCCATGCTGTTTGGGAGGCAGACAGTGCGTCTGTCTCATGCTGACAGGGACAAGATCTGGGAAGACATAGCCAGACAGATCACATCAGTCAGCCAGGTCCCCAGATCTGTAAAAGACATTAAACACAGATGGGACGACATGAAGAGAAGGACCAAGGACAAACTGGCATTCATGCAGAGATCCCTTTCTAGCCCCAGCAGCAAGGGGCAGCCCTCAGCCATCGTCCTGACCGCCCATGAGAGAGCTATCGAGTCAACGCTGCATTCATCACACCGTGTGCACAGCTTCCGGAGAGCAGATCTGGATGTGGTTGACAGCCTGTCAACAAGCTGTAAGTATTATTGCCTTAACACCTCTTTGTCTCATGTTTGCCTATCTCAGTTTGACACTGGAAGAGCACTGTGTGTTTTGTGAGGTGCTGGGTTGCCCGTCAAGCTAGGTCGTGCTGTAGTGTTTTGTTTCAAGGCAGTCTTGCCTTCTCTGGTGATTATGGGATGATGAGATGGATTGAAGGAAAGTTGAGATCATCTTCTTTATCTGATTATCTAGTCCTTTTCCATTCTGTCTTCTAAGGGTAGATATTGGATTCCACTTTCTTAACAGGTCATAAGCCTGAACTAATCCTACAAGTCAGAGAACAACAGTAGTTGAAGAGCAACTGTCTCCAGTCTGTGAAAGAATATTGAAAGATTAGGATTTCTTCATCTTGCATGTTCCACATTAGAATAGCAATACTCACAAGCTGTGAGCCTTTGCCTGTCACTAATGGATCACTGCATGGTAGCTATCTTCCAGGAGTGCTCTTTGCTCTTGAGGGTAGCTCAGTGATCCTCAACAGCTGTGCTATGAAGCCAGGCTAGTAATGATTTCTTACTAGTGGTCTGACGTCTCAGTGCAGGTGCTGTTGGAAAAAGTACATGATAACGGCTCACTTCTCGACTCTTTTCAGAAACTACTGACCCTGCTTTCTAAGTTAATCGTCTTACACTATAACTCTTGGACACCTTCCAGTACTGAACCACAAGCTGATTTTTGAGTCTTTTCCCAGTTGCATACATGTTTTCCTTGTCTAGAAGTGCAACTTATTGATTTGTGAGCTTTTAGGGATACACAGGAGAGAAGGAGGGCCTAACTTGTCGGAAGTAAGGAAACAAATACTTCATGGATGGCACTGTCCTACCTCATTAGATATTAACTTATATCTGCCATAATAATGTTAATAGGAATGCAAGGATAAAAGCTTATATCTGATGTAACAATGTTAGTAGGAATGCAGGGAGTAAAATCTTTGAAGTAGTGACAAGTGGTACTTGGTCATACTTTACATTTATCTTGGAAGCCAGTTGCTGTGTTTCAGAGGTAAAATTAATACACCTTCAGCAAGCAGGGTAGAGTGCAGTTGCAACAAGAGAAATGTAATCTTTTCTTATGCTTGGCATGGTTGCTCACACAAACTGGCAAATCACTAGATATTTATCAGTCTAATAAGAAATTTCCAGTAATGTTTTGCTTTGGTTTTTGTTTTTCATCAAGCACTTTTCCTGCTTGCTTCTATGCCTGTCTGTCTGGTTACCTTGCTTGGCGGTGGCAAGCCATGCAGTTGTCTTGCAGTAAAGACTCTGTGAGCAGTGAGTTCTGTGCTAGTGTCTTTCTTGGTGATGAGGATGTAAGAAAGAATATGGGTACAGCGATTCTCCATAAGGCACAAAATGTGTTAAGGATGTTTTGGAGCTGGACTAATGGCCAGGAGCCTTTGTCTCTCCAAAATACTGGAGTGTTCTAGCTAGTTGTGGTTTTGGGGAGAGTCATTGCTACTGTCTGAAATTGACTTATCTCCTAGTAATGAGTAACGTTATTTACAGGATACCATGGCATCTTGGATTCTTTCTCTGTTGGCTGAGTTTGCCTGTTCTTCAGGCCTCTTTAACTAGGCTTGTCAACCGGCTGTTAACATTGCAGCAAATGCATGTGGAGTTACTCACCATGAGCTACAGGCTGTGGGGATGGGGGAAGACTTTTTTCATGTGCTTTGTGACATCTTGAGACAGAAGTCAGAGTTGTGAGGGATTTCGCGTTAATGATTCCTGCTTCCTCTTCTGTTTAAGCTGACGAAGATGAGGAGACACCAGGAACTTCTCAGGAGCACCACTCCTCATCGCTGCAGAGGGCCAGTGTAGAAATCAGCCATCTCTCCGGGCCCTCCTTCCTCCACACCTCTTCCTCATCGGAGCACTCAGAAGCTATCAGCCAAAGGCGGGAACTGCACCATCCTTCACTGCGCACCTCCTCGACTTGCAAATCCCCACATCCCCGGACAAGGAGCCCGCCTCTCTCCAGCTTTGATCGCCAGCTTCTTCATTCCCACCTGCAACAAACAGATCTGTTCAGGCAGTTCTGCCAGGAGCTGGTGGCTATTCACAGGGACATGGCAGAAAGCATGCATGTCATTGGTCAGAAGATGACTGACCTCACCAGTCAGGTTGGCCAAATGTGCCAGACCCTATCGGAAATCCGTGATGGGGTCCAGAGTTTTCATAGGACACAGAGCCCTAGTGTCACATGGGAGCCTCTTCTGCAAGCAGCTTGCTCAAAACCACCCCCTGAGCCCAGTGCAGAGTCTAACCAACTGCCTCTAAAACAGACAGCTCCTGCACGGACTACCAGATCACGAAAGAGAAAACACCATATTTAGTCTGCTTCATATAAAGTAAGGAAGGTTGCCCTATCCAGAGCTGCTGCATGCTCACATGGCCTCTCCGTGTATACTAGAACTATATGGGGAAGGTTAACAGCCAACCCCAGCCCATCTGTCCCTCTGCTAATGTCTAACAAAGCACTGTGAATTACAACAGCTGAATTGTACAGCTGGCCCTCTGCACTGACAAAGTAATCTCAGATCTTACAGAGTTTGGGGTGTAGGCATCTTCCTATTCATAGAAACTAGAAGATTTAGCTATTTTCCTCATGCTTTATATGCTTTGTAAGCTAGGAGATGCAGTAGGAATCGTTGTTTTGATCTCTTTTTGTGCCTGCAAAGCATTTACTGAGACTAAGTCCTAGAGAACTCCCTTTGCTATCAACCCACAGACTGACCCTACTACTGCCTTCCCATCATCTTCCTGCAAATTACCATATGCACAGTGCGGAGTCTTAACTAATAGATGCATCCTTTACAGCTCTAAAGTTTTCTTGCTCATTATTTTTATCTTGTGCTCAGCAATAGTGGGCAATTCAGGGCTTACTATGACTGTTAGGCATAGGTTTGGGAAAAGTTATGTAAAAGCAGAGCATATGCAGAGGGAAAGGAAGCAAGCACAATGCTGCGAGATCTTTCTGCTGCCAGAATGACAGGAGATCTGAGCTCTGTGTGGCATTAGACTGCTGAGAAGGGCTGATCTGGTATGTGCCTGCATGCTGTAGTACCACATGCGTTTAAGTAAAAGAGCTAACTGAAGTTAAAATACAATTATTTTGTAGTGTGATGGCTCTTAAACACAATTATATTATTTCCTTTTGTGTTATAATCTTCAGTTTTGAACCACTTTTCCCTTCATAAAATCTAAGAGACTGCATAGAAAGAAGGAAGAGACAGGGCTTCTGCCCCCAAGACAGTTTGTGTCACTGTAACTCTGCTGACTTCAGTACAGTTGCTTCGGACTTGCTCAGTATTACTTGGGATGGAATCTGTGCTGTGATTTCCTATTGTGAAAAGTTTACATCTGAATTCCAAGCTATATAGTTTAAGGTCTTGAACGTGTTGGCTTTGTACTACTTCCTACCCCTGTACATACGCTAGAAAGAACTGTTAAAGCATTTTAGTTGCTTTAGTGCTGCATGATGTTTCCATGTGCAATCCCAATTCTGGAAGTAGGCTTTAATAATGTTGCCTCAGGTGGAGATAAAATATTTGGCAGCTCTTTTTACAGCATGACTGCTCTCTGCTTGATTTGCACATCTGCACCTACTGTGCTGCCCCATGTCTGAATGTATCTGGGCCATTATTGTGCCATGCCCCAGCAGGGGAGAAGGGTCAAGGTGGTACCTACATGGAACTAGCACACCACTCTGGGCTGTCCCACTGTGCGTACAGATGGGTTGCAGAAAACTATTTGAGACAGTGTGATTGCCCATTGTTGTTCCACGTGTGAGCTATAGGCTTGACCAAAAAGCTGTATACATTTCAGTAGGAACTGAACATAGGCAGCACAGAATAGCAGGAAGATGTCATATGTGTTCTTGAAGGATCTTCTTCATCAATCTGTTCGGCATATCCTTTGAAAGTATAGTGCACTAGCTTCTCTGATGACTGTATGTCTCCTGTGTCAGACATTCCTGATGTGCTCTTCTTTTTCTTTTTTTTCTTCTTTTTAGTTGTTTTGTAGTTCTAACTCAAGTAATTTATTTTTAGTGGTGTGGTAAAAGGCCCTTGTTCAAGGAAGTAGAGCTCTAGCAAAGAGAAAACCCTCCTTTCTTCTCAAGAATGGCCCACTTTGTTTTCATACAGAAGAAGCTCCTTGTAGTGCTGGTGCCCGAGCAGGGCACTTAGCTTCCTGTGAGGACATCCATTTACTTCTCTTGTACTGTTAGTATTCTGCAAACGTGGTCTCTTGAAGGCAATGTTAGGGAAAATGCTAGAAGTGGATCTAATAATATGAATTGCAGAGAACTGAAAAATGGTGATATGTTTTAAAGGCTTTCTGAGTCATTACAGTGCTGCTGCTATATATCAGAAATAATATTTTATATTTTTATATTTGGTCCCTTCTGATGTTCTCCCATGAATATACTTGATACGATTAGCTCCTTTGATGTTGTCTGAGGGCAGAAATGTTCCTTCCACGCAGGAACCCTCAGGTCAGCAGAGAAGGAGGCTCCCTGCAGTGCTAAGCACTTGGGGGAGTTAGGAGTACTGTTGGCATCATCGCTGCCGTCAGTTTGCCTGTGCAAATGGCTTTAGAGAGAGAACCTGTTGTCTTGGAACAGGAACTATGGTTGTCAGTACAGCCCCCCAGAGGGGGGACTGTAGATTGTTCTCCCCCAGTCCATAGAGGAAACTGTTACAAATAGGCCCAGATGTGGGGTTTTCTTGCCTGCCTTGTGTAGACCCCTCAGTGGAGTGGCTTTTCTGTACTGGCTTGCAAAGGATACTTATTCTTGCACACAGCATGTTAACTGGCTGTTGAAGTAAGTGCTCATGTCAGTGCAAATCTTTCCTCATGTCTTGTCCATGCAAAAAAAATTCTAAAAGTATTTTTGTTAAGATTACAATAAATATATAACACTTTTAACACAGCTGCTGTTGAGTCGTTTGTTTTTCTCAGCAAATTTTGGTTTGAACATACATCAAATCACTCTGGATTGTACCTGTCACAGCTGATGGATTTTCTCAGGAGTGCTCCGCATCGGAGAACCAAGGTGGGGGTTGGTGTGGTGGTAGTCGTTAGGCCTTAGCGTTTCTGCAGGATCTCCCTCTGCAGGGGTGCTCCCCACCTCCATTTTGGAAAGGCCTGTGGCCTTTTCCTGGTGGTATCTTGCGCTGGCAGGATGTCAGCAGAGCATTGCTGGAGCTGGTCAAAGGATGAGCTAGCAGGGAAGGGGAAGGCATATTGCAAATCCTGGGGAGAGGGTTAGAGACCTGAGCTCCCAGCTTTGGGGGTCACCCTTTGTTCCTCACTATCTCTCCTGGCTGCTGAGGCTGAGAAGAAAACGTACCCTGTCATCTAGAAAACACTTGGATGTTTTTTGGTGTTTGTTTTTTTTTTGAGTGTGCTCCCTGGACTAACCCAAATCTGACAAATTTGTTTCTTGAGAGAGCTGTGGCCTAGGAAAGAGTGATGAGCTAGAAGCTGTGGGAAGAGTGGTGCTGCAGAGCAAGGAACCATGGCGTTGGTCCAAGCCTTGCAGCAGCAAGCAGGAGATTATAGCTGCTCTCCTTTGGTACTGGAACTGTCACATGGCCTGTCCTGAGCCACCTGGGCAGAGTATGTGTTGCTCTTGAGCCTTAAATAAGCTTGGTCCATCCCAGTACTGGGAGGTCTGTGCCTCGGGACAAAGTGACCTGTTGGCAGCTCTGGGTGGCAGGGCCTGCCACAACAGTGATCCCATCCCGGCTTCTGCAGGGGTTGAGGTCTCTCATGACACTCTTTCCTAGAGGTGCCACGCTTCTCTCAGATGCCAGATGTCTGAACCCAGGTGGCTTCTTGCCTCTGTGCTGTGAGCGTTAGGCCAGAGCTCTCCTCAGCAGACAGCTCGTGTCTCTGCCTCGTTGAGCAGGCTCTGGGTTTTGGATGGGCTCCTTCTGTCCAGAAGAATGCTCCCACCTCAAACCCATGGTGTGCGGCAGCACTGTGCATCACGTTAGCCTGACTAGTGACATAGATTTGTCACAATCCTTCCTAACCTGTGTAATTTGTGCCTGTAGGGTTAATGAGTCAGGGCTGAACAGCGTTGGTGGGAAAGTTGTTCTTTTACGTGGATGATCTCATCCACATTCATGTTACCTCAGGAAAGCATTGCAGATATAAACCTTTCTTTGTCAAAACCAGTTCCTAGCTGCCAGCAGCGCTGAAGAAACACAGTAAAGGCCAGATTATTCAGCAGCTGTCAGCTAAGTGCTCTCTACTCGTGAGGTTTCCAAGTGCCAGTGGCCATCAGGCAGGAAGTTGGAGCAAATGGCTGGGTGATGTGTTGCCAGCAGGCAGGGGGGAGTGCAGGGCATGGGCAGCAGAGAGATGAAGAACAGCTGCAAAGTCTCTCCTTGGCTGTCACTAGAAAGCAGCCTGACATTTTGTTGGTACTGGGGGGGGCATCTTTGAGGATGACCTGTGTGGCAGAGCATCAGACTGACTGTGGCAAATGGCTACATCTTGAAGGTGCTGCAGTAGGGCCATCTGAATGCTCAGCACAGCTTTAGCAGAGTAATGAATAACAGCAGAAGTGTTAGCCTGGTACAGCAACTGAGCACCGTCGCAGGACCTCCTTCCCAGCACACTGTTCCAGTTCCTTCTCAAATGCACGAACGGGTGATTTAAAGGTTCTTTGGTTTATGATTTAAAAAAAAAAACACATTCATAAAAGTCAGTGTTTGGCCTGTTTTGGCAGTGTCTGAACTGACTGCTTAAATAACTGCTGAAGATTGCAAACCATCCTGGTAACTAACATAGGAAAAACACAGCTGATTGCAGGCACATGCACAGTTGCTTAGCATTAAATCTAGAACTTCTGGAGCCATGGACAGTATGAGACACTGCCAGTGCATTTTCTACATTTTGTGGGAAACCTGACTGAGCTTCTGACCTTATGTGTGAGTTAGGGTGATCTCACGCACAAGAGCTCGTGCCTTTATCCATGCATGCTTGTGGCCAGAAAAGGAGAGAGCATTCAGGGAGAAATTGACAGATTCCTTAAGCCAGAGAAATACTCACGAGCTAGAAGGGAATTCTAGGGCAAGAACTAGTAGCAGCATAGTGCTCACACCTCCATTAGTGTCACTGCAGCAGAAGTGCTGAATAAATGAGGCAAGTGGCATAAGAGAGGAAGCTGTTTTCAGCGGTAAACCAGTCAGATCTGTTCTGATGTCTTCTAGTCCCAGACAGTTGTTATCAGCCTGTGCGTGGCAGTAGATGAAGCCATTATTACCAAGTCTTTTCATTTCCACTAACAAGAAAACAGGGAACGAAAGGATGAATAATATGATCCTGCTTGTAGATGTTTGTCTTAACAAGGTGCATAGAAGAAAAGTTGGTTGGAGTGGTGAACTGTGTTTCTGTTGTGCTGAAACTTTGCTGATATGAATCAGGAAAACAAATCCCACGAGCAGAAAGAGATCTTTTTATCAGCAATGCTGGGAGATCCCACAGTGCAGTATTGTGTTTCAGGCAGTTAGGATTTCCCCAGACTTGCAGAGCTGAATGTCCAAGTACAAAACCTTCCAGTACTGACACTTCCTTCATTTCCTTTTGGACTACCAGTGAATATCCCTGTGCACATTGGATGTGTATCTCTCTCCTGAGAGAGTTTTGCTTGTCCAAGAGGAGAGAAGCAAGGAAATAGGGATTCTCCTAGAAATGAAGACAGTGCATGGGGAAGAGACTGGCAGAAAAACCCTGCCATATTCAGGATGTCCCTAAGAACGAGGGAGGCCTGGGATGTGAAATGATGGTAGGGAATCCAGAAGTCCTTGCTTCCATCATAAGGCTGGTAAAGAAGCTTCAGCCACTGAGAGGCTGTACCTCTATGACTGACAGAGGTACTCCTTCAGGTTGGATGTATGTTGTTGTAGTTCCTTTCCCAGCAGAAATGGACTCACTGGTTTGGTGTTTCCTGGGTGTCCATGCTTGTTGTCCTGTATCTGGTAATTTGCACACCATTACTTATAACTCCATGCTTTCCAGTCTGGCTGTGTCGATGGCTCTCTCTTCAGGTCATTCTGGTATCATTGTGGTTATCATCCTGGTGCAAGGGGGGCTGTAGGAGAGAAGTTTGTGCTTCATGCCTGCCTTGTCACCCTACCCTCAGGTACGTGATCATATCCCGGGAGGAGAGAGAGCAGAACCTGATGGCCTTCCAGCACAGTGAGAGGATTTATTTCCGTGCCTGTCGTGACATCCGGCCTGGGGAGAAGCTGCGGGTCTGGTACAGTGAGGATTACATGAAGCGGCTGCATAGTATGTCCCAGGAGACCATCAACAGAAATCTCACAACAGGTGAGACCCTCTCTTTTTGCCCTTTCCCCAGTCCCTATTGCCCATCACCCTTGTTGCACCAAGTGTAGTGGGTAAAGTAGATGATGCCCAGGCTGTGCAAGAAGACTTGCGTTTCTACAAGCAGCTCATGTCTTGGCAAGAGCCTTCAGTTCTGCAGTGAATGGGGGTACAAGAAAAATTATGTCTTGAAGATCATGAAATAATTATTTGTGTTGTGTGGTGTTGTGTTGTGTGGTGTTGTGTTGTGTGGTGTTGTGTCGTCTTTGTGCTAGAGCCCAATACAGTGCCCGGAGAGCACAGAGCTTCTCCATCACAAGACTCTGACCTGAGAATTGCCAAGCTGGTGGTCCCACAGTCTGGCAGTGGATTTTTCTTTGACCATGCTGCTTTCTCTGGCTCTTGTGAGGGAATTCTGGCTGGTTTTTTGTGTATATTTAAGAGAGATTTCCTTGGTATGTTTGTATGTTCATTTTCCTGGCTTAATTTATCTCCTCTTTCTTCAGAGAGATAATGTGGGATCAGCGCGACATCAGCTAGAGACTCCTTAGTCTCACAACTTTAGAGTGCTTGTATGAAATACAGGAGGCTTTGTACTTGTCAGCTTGATTCTTCCCTGGATGAAAATCATTATCTTATCTTAGCAATAGTTATGCTGGAGCAAACCCAGCGGTCCTTTAGGTCAGTGTAATGTGAGCAACACAGGAAGCTTCAGAGGAAGGCAAAAATTCTTAATGCATCTGTTCATCTGTACAGTGCTGAGACCTGAAGTTAATTAAGGGCATTTCTTTCCAGGCCTAGCCACAGAACAGCAGGGCCTCAGAGGGGCAGCCACACTAAATATAACTTTCTAATTAAGATTCCCATGTATATTATTACACAGCTGCTGTTGCTGCCTTGACTTGGTAAAAGGTGTCTCCTCGTTAAGCATGGGGTGGATGAGTTGTCCTGAAAAAGCTGGTTGTCCTCCATCACCTTGGAGTTCTTATGCACTTTCAGTGTTACATCTTGATGGCTATTCTTGGACAGTTCCCATATCTGAATTAACACTGGTATGAGTGTGTGTTTTCGTGTTAATGATTTTATAAATCTCTGAATGGTTAGGTACATATCCCATGCAGATGCTAGCTGTCCAGATGACTTAATATTGTCTGAAAGTACTGCAGAAGACTGACTGCATCCTCAGAGCAGCTGTGTTGCAGCAGTAGTCTAGAGGGGCACCATGGCCAGAAACAAGCATCCTGTCCTACCACACTTGCCTTTAGTCACAGTTTGTCATGGTGCTATGATTTGTGTGAACTGAATTGTTACTCAAAGTCTGCTCAGCTGCTGTGAGTATGTAGAGATCTGCCTCTGGGCTCCTGAGGGCCCACCATATCCTACCACATGCTCAGGTGGAAGCCCAGGTTGCTGAAGAGACCTCTTGGAAACCTCTGGCATCTTCGTGAGCTTATCTTCCAGTCAGCTGAACTGTGGGCTGCATTTACTAAAGTAGCGCAGAGGTGTTCTTTAAAGCGAGCATGATGTGGGGCTGCTGCTAGGCTGGAGCCACACACAGACAGGCACTTGGAGGTGATCAGGGAAGGGCATAAAAATCTGTTTGTCTGCTTTCTGTTTAAAAGACTCTAAATTTCCTGCAGGTTAGCCTGTCAAGTGAAGTGTCAAGCTTTACTAACTCAAAAAAAAAGTAACATGATCCCCAGGTTTTGTTTTTGTTGGTAGCTTCTGAGCCCGCCTCATTAATGGAGTTGAGAACTGTAATACAAGGGATTGTTGTGTGATTTCTAGCTTTCCTGTAGGGCCAAATCATTAAGTTAGCTAGGGGAAGAAATCACAGAAAAAGAAGGAGGATCCATACTCTGAATCCCTTCTAATAGTTGTTACAGTCCATAACAGGGGAAATGTTAGGACAGAGACGCAAAGCTCTGCCCATAGAAAATCTCCACCAGAATGTGTTGCAAACCAGATCTATTGTTACAAATTCACACAAGTGGCTGGGGTTCCCAGCTTGCGTCAAAATCCAGTACAAGACCCCTGCCATCCAGGCCAGCGCTTTTTACGGTGCCTTACTCTAACTGTTTTGAGTCTTGCATCTTTTCTGCATTCTTAGAATTGCTCTTCTTAGAGGGGAGTGATAGCTTTCGCTCCATAACTCTTATGAAAGCATGAATATTCTGTAAAAGCATACAAAAGCAAAAACAACATAAAGCAGCGTCTTGTTTGGGAAGCCATCAATGCTTGAAGTTATTTACAAGATAGAAGAATGATGGAAATTGAGCCAAACCTATCGTCTTTTGAATTTCCAGGTAAGGAAATATGGCTATTCCCTTTATTTTAAGCAATTAATAATTTGTATGAGGTTGCTTTTATTATTTTTTTTTTAATCACTGAATGGCCATGCTCTTAGACTTTGCTGGCACAAGCTAGATGCCCCATCCTTCGAAGTCATACACCCATTATAGCTCAGTTGGCAATGTATACCTTGGGATTTAAACGTGCAAGTTATTTTTATTCCTTTGCCTTTGCATTTCTGGAGCAGCCTCCAAACTGAAGGAGAGTAATATGGTTTGCAATCTTTGTGCTGTGGCATGCACTGATACCGGGGTTCTTGTGAAACAGTCTGAATCTCTTGCTGCACTGCTGTACATTCGATACCTTTTACCAAGTCAAAACAGGCACAGGTCTTCCAGACAGCCGAAATGGTGCTGGGCTCTGGGTGATAGGTTCCACTGTGATTAGTGATTACTGTCTAGGTTCCTTCCAGCACAGACTGGTTATACCACTAGGTTAAACAAGCTGCCTATAGTTTCTCTTCTCTTTAAAGTGTGTGGGTCCTGCTCTGCTGTGGCTACCCAGGACTGTCTCTGTTTTTGCAGACATGCCCATTAGTAGAGCTCTTCCTCTTGTGAGCCTCGGTTTCCACTGAATTGTTTCAATTCCCTGGCTTGTAACACAACCTACAGATCTGCAGGGATTCAGTCTGCCTTTTTGTTCTTTTTTTTTCTCATTTGAGTTTTAGATTGAAAGATGCTGGTCAGTTCCCTGTGATAATCCCCACCCCTCATTTTCCTTTCTAGGAGACAAAAAGCTACAGAAGGAAAAGTCAGAAAAGAATACAGATAATCAAGAGGACACAAGGGGTCCACTCCACTTTGCCATGTTAAAGCAAGGGAAGAGCCCCTACAAGCGCAGCTATGACGAGGGGGAATCCCACCCCCAAACAAAGAAAAAAAAGATTGACCTCATTTTCAAAGACGTCCTGGAGGCTTCTTTGGAGTCTGCCAAATTTGAAGATAAACAGTTAGCAACAAGTACACCACTTTCCACAAGAGCAACATCTAAATACCAGGCTGAAGAGATCTTTGAGAGGTGCAGTGGTGCCATGCAGCATGGCTCCCTAAACCTCAGCAGAAACCGAAGCGAAGAGGACTGGAAGGCCCCTCATGGTTCCTCTTTGAGTTCTGCCAAAGAAGTGGGAGCCCTTGAAGACGAGGAAGAAGAACCTCTGTCTCTGAAAGCAGACAGCCCTACTGAGCTGTCACTGGCTTCTGCAGAAGGCAACTCGCACGAAATTCCTACCACCTCCTTCTGCCCCAATTGCATCCGGTTGAAGAAGAAAATCCGAGAGCTACAGGCTGAATTAGACATGCTGAGATCTGGGAAGTTACCTGAGCCATCTGTGCTACCACCCCAGGTACCTGAGCTCCAAGAGTTCTCAGACCCCACAGGTAAGCCTTGCCGAGTATCAGCCTTCTCCAAACCCTGGCTAAGGAAAGTATTGAGAGGCCTGTGTGCGGTGTACCCATCTAAAGCATTTTGCTCTGAGTATTCAGGTGAACAAGTGTTTCCATGGAAGGTTCATTGTCAGGTTTTGTGAACGAATGGGCAGCTGACGTTGTGGGCACTGTGGAAGACTGGGAAGTATGGGAAAGACTCTGTATGACAACTTGCTCTATTTGTTGCCGCTGTAATCAAACATGCACTGCCAATAAAAAAGTCATTCCATTGCAGACAGTTTGTTTGCTGTATTTTTGATGCATTCTTTTTCAGCGGAATCCCATTTACAGTGTCTTACATGCTACCAGGAAACAGTGCTTGAAAGTCTGAATTGACTCAGTGGTTAACACTGGAATGTGCGCTCTTTGTGTATGAAATTATGTCCTGCTGTGTTCCTCATTGGAAGGCACTCTGTTTTCTCCACTGCCTTAACACAAACATGTGTCCCTTTCTGAAGATGTTTCATTTCTTCCAGGAACGTGCTATTGAGCAGCAGGAGCCTTCACCAAAGGAACATTTGGGTCACACCATGCATTGTGCTAATAGTCAGGATGTAATATCATTTCTTTCTGTCTGTTGTGGCATGTTGGAGACTAAGTTTATAAGGAGAAACATTGATTTATGTTTCCTTCAAAGCTGTTATTCAAATTTTAGCCATTGTGGTTGTGGGTAGGGTGTGGCCAGCTCGTCAGCCAGCGTTCGACCATCATTTGTAGGATGCTTCTCTAACTTATAGTCTTGGTAAACGCCTTATTATACCTTTTTGTTTTTTTCCTTCTTCTCTTTTGTTTTTTTTCCAGCTTCAGAAAGTATCATCTCTGTTCCCACCATCATGGAGGATGATGACCAGGAGGTGGATTCTGCTGATGAATCTGTTTCCAATGAAATGATTGCTGCTACAGACGAGCCTTCCAAGATGTCTTCTGCAACGGGACGGAGGATACGGCGGTTTAAGCAAGAGTGGCTTAAGAAGTTTTGGTTTCTGCGGTACTCCCCGACATTGAATGAAATGTGGTGCCATGTCTGTAGGCAATACACAGTGCAATCCTCTCGGACTTCAGCTTTCATCATTGGCTCAAAGCAGTTCAAGATACATACAATAAAACTTCATAGCCAGAGCAACCTCCACAAGAAGTGCCTGCAGCTTTACAAGCTCAGAATGCACCCAGAGAAGACAGAAGAGATGTGCCGAAATATGACTTTGCTCTTCAATACAGCCTACCACTTGGCACTGGAGGGCAGGCCCTACTATGACTTTCGGCCTCTGGCAGAATTACTGAGAAAGTGTGAACTCAAGGTGGTGGATCAATACATGAATGAAGGAGACTGCCAAATCTTAATCCACCATATTGCCCGGGCTCTTCGGGAGGACCTTGTTGAACGCATCCGACAGTCTCCCTTCCTCAGCATCATTCTGGATGGGCAGAGTGATGATGTGCTTGCTGACACAGTTGCAGTGTATGTACAGTACACAAGCAGTGATGGACCTCCAGCAACCGAATTCCTGTCTCTTCAGGAACTGGGCTTTTCTACAACAGACAGTTACCTCCAAGCATTAGACAGGGCCTTTTCCAGCCTGGGAATTCGATTGCAGGATGAGAAGCCAACTATCGGTTTGGGAGTTGATGGTGCTAATATTACCTCCAGCCTGAGAGCAAACTTGTTCATGACAATCAGAAAGACTTTGCCGTGGCTTCTTTGCTTGCCCTTTATGGTACACAGACCCCATTTGGAGATTTTGGATGCAATCAGTGGGAAAGAACTGCCATGCCTGGAGGAGCTGGAAAACAATCTGAAGCAGCTGCTCAGTTTCTATCGTTACTCTCCCCGACTCATGTGCGAGTTGAGGGTCACTGCTTCCACCCTGTGTGAGGAGACTGAGTTCTTGGGTGACATTCGAGCAGTGAAGTGGATCATTGGGGAGCAGAATGTGCTCAATGCTCTCATCAAGGATTATCTTGAGGTTGTGGCCCATCTCAAGGATGTCAGTGGCCAGACCCAAAGGGCAGACGCTTCTGCGATTGCCTTGGCCCTCCTGCAGTTCCTGATGGACTACCAGTCAATTAAACTTATCTACTTCCTGCTGGATGTGATTGCTGTACTTTCACGCCTTGCCTACGTCTTCCAAGGGGAGTACCTTCTTGTGTCGCAAGTGGATGATAAAATAGAGGAAGCTATTCAGGAGATAAGTCGGCTAGCAGACTCACCAGGAGAGTACCTGCAGGAATTTGAGGAAAACTTCCGTGAAAGCTTTAATGGCATTGCTGTGAAAAACCTACGGGTGGCTGAAGCCAAATTCCAGTCAATCAGAGAAAAGATCTGCCAGAAGACCCAGGTGATCCTAGCCCAAAGGTTCGATTCCCGTAGCCGGACTTTTGTGAAAGCCTGTCAGGTATTTGACCTTGCAGCTTGGCCCAGAAGCACTGATGAGCTCATGAGCTATGGGAAGGAGGATATGGTACAAATATTTGAACACCTGGAGACGGTCCCATCATTTTCCAGAGAGGTTTGCAGAGAGGGAATGGACACCCAAGGGAGTTTGCTGATGGAGTGGCGAGAACTCAAGGTGGATTATTATACCAAAAATGGTTTTAAAGACTTACTCAGTCACATTTGTAAATACAAACAGAGATTCCCTCTCTTAAATAAAATAGTTCAGATCCTCAAAGTCCTTCCCACCTCATCGGCCTGCTGTGAGAAGGGGCGCAATGCCCTGCAGAGAGTGCGCAAAAATAACCGCTCTCGGCTCACACTGGAGCAACTCAGTGACCTGCTGACGATTGCTGTCAACGGGCCACCCATTGCCAGCTTTGATTGCAAGCGGGCACTAGATAGCTGGTTTGAGGAAAAGTCGGGCAATAGTTACGCACTATCAGCTGAAATGCTGAGCAGGATGTCATCTCTTGATCAGAAGCCGATGTTGCAGAGTGTGGACCATGGCTCTGAGTTTTACCCCGATATTTAGGAAGGAATGCCTCAGATAAGAAAGCTGTTGAATAATTTTTTTTAATCTATACTCTAAACTTTGATATATTATATAAAGTATATATATATATTATATATATTAAGAAAAAACCCACACTGAAAATTTTAAAATTAAGACGATGTGCGTCTGATAGAAGCTAAGCAGAATTTTAAAGATTGAGACAATGTTTAGAAATTTACTGGTGTCTCCAACCATGGCAGCTGCAGTGTAGGTGGCAACATTTCATTCTTTAGAAGCATGTGCTGGGGCCATACTCTACATGTTCAAACCTAACAATCTATAAGCTAGATGACGGGTCTTTGTTGGCCTTCTTCTCCCGGTGGTTTCCTTTGTATGTGTGTTGTCGGTTTGTTGGGTTGGGTTTTGTGTTGTTGTTATTGTTGTTGTTTTTTGTTTCAATCTCTGCCTCTCTTTTCGTAGTACAGTTCAGTTATTGAGCCATTTGAACCTTTTGTTGACGACTGTCAGATTTCCGATTTTCGACAGAGCATCCTGTGTGTTTATGTTGTCCCTGGATCTTCCAGCTCCACCTGGTTCTCTCTGTTGGAGTGGGAGCTTTCTGCACTCACAGAGATTTCTGGGAGGAAGGAAAGGCTGGGGCCAGGATTTTGTTTCTTCTGATTCAGAAACACATGCCTCCACTAAACTGTGATACCCCTTTCTCAGTTCTCCCTACTTTTGAGCTGTAGAGTAATATTTGGCTTTCAGCTCCTTTTATGATAACTGTACTAGTGGTTTATCATACGTATATTACAACATGATGTCATGTGCAGATTATAAAATAGCAAAATAGAGAAGGCAGGGGGAAATTTTTGCATTTATATTTTTATATTGTAGGAAATAAATATATATATATATATATATATACACACACACAACTATTCATTCAAAACCAGGGCTGCTGTGGAAGCTAAACAGCCAATGAGTCGGAGCCATCTCTGGGCAGAGATTCAAAGGCTAAAAAAAATTATATTCTAATTTACATTATTTATACTATGTCTTTATAATCCTAGATTGTTGTGGGGTTTTTGTGTTGTTTTGTTTTGTTTGGAATAACTGAAAGAAAAACCTGCTGCAGTTTGGTGGCAGGGGCTATCAATGCAAGATTATCTTGGATTATAAACATGTGATGATATCCTGTAAAGGTTCACGTATTCTCTTGTGACCAAGGTAACATATTCCACAGCACAGCAGACTGATGACAGCAGGAAGAAGGGATGCTATACTTCTTCCTGTGAAATATTTCTTCCTTTCTTGAAGGGATGCGGAGTCCAGCCAAAATGTGAATAGAGGACTTGCACCTTCTATCACAGAGAAGATTGTTCTGTGGGCTTGGGGTTCTTCATTGTTTTATTATTTTAAAGTAGATGAGCTCCATGTGTTCACACAAAATTACTTCAGGTTAGAAAGGCAAAAAAAAAAAAAAAAAAAGCAAAAACAAACAAACAAACAAAAAAAAACCAACAAGAAACTAAAAAGGTGCAAAAACTCCACAGATGCTAGTGCCTTGCCCCGCTGATGTGGCATGGACAGCACCAACCTGACCAGACCATCATGGGAGTGAGAAGCTGTTGTTCAGAAGGTCTCCAAGCTGACAAGTTCTCACTTCCCAGAAGGATGAGCTTTGTGCCAAGCTGTGTTGTTTGGAAACATGATGGTGGTATCAGCAACACTGAACCTGTCCTTTCTCCTGTTACCCCCTGCCCTTGGTCTTGGTGCTAAGATATCTCTAGAACCATTGCTGCTAGTTGATAGCTTTTCATTTATATAAATATATATATATATATAATATTATTTTATTTTTAAAACTTTTTCATTTGTTTTCAATGGAAATGTAGCATGTTTGGAACCGATCTCTCTCGGAGTCACTTTCACTGCCAGGGTTCACACACTGTCTTCCCCAGGAAAACACGCACTTCTACCTAGATCTCACCTCCCACTAACCCGTTTGCCCTCAGTAGACATGTACAGTGGACACTGGTGTGCAGCAAAGCCACTGCCTACCATATCAGCTCTCAGACTCACGGACACGGCTCAGCTGTCAGAGCTTTGGAAATGCTTCCCCTCTATCCCTGTGGTGAGGAGAGGTGGAGCCTGCTTAGAGCGCTCACAGGGCAAACCCTTCCGTCCTCTGCCCTGGCTTGGCTCGGCCCCATTGCAGTTGAAGAGGGCAGAACAGCCCCTGCCAGGCCGGTGAGCTGCAATCTGTAGCACTTACTCACTTTCCCCCATGCCATACCTCAGATAACACGTGCCGCCCATCTCTGGATCTGGTTGGGACAGTGGGAGCAAACATGCCAGGGCCCCTGGTTTGCCTCCTGTAGCCTTCAGGCATGTCTCAAGCTAGGCCAGGGCATTAAGCCTAAGTATCAATATGCAACACCTAGTGAGCAAAAAATGGTCTTATTTGCATAAATTGTTGTAATTACATTTTTTCCTGCCTTTCCCGATAAATTATGTGATCAAATTGACCCATTTATCTAAAGGAGCAAGCGTTAAATCGGAAACCCTCTGGCACAGTAAGCAAGGCAGCTCTTTATGTGGCCACAGCACAGGGATCTCTGTGCACAAGATGTCTGTGGCTCTGCTGATTGTGCTGCCTTAAAGCTTTCAGAGCTGTTTTCTTCCAGGGAGCCAGCAGGTCCTCCCATTAGTTATGATTTGAGGAGATGTAAAAAGCAAAAAGTGAGTCCCTGCAGAAGGATCGCTGCTCCACGAGTCCCTGGCCCAGAGATGAGCGAGGTAAACTTAGATGTTTAGAGAGAGGCAGATGGGGAAAAGTACTCCTGCTCAAGTGTGCACAGATGCATGGGAAACTGGGGCAGCAGGAGTAAAAATAACAAAAAGAGACTTTCTGTAAGCTGCACTGGGTGCTGGGGAGGCTGGCAAGGCAATTTCCCTCCTCCCCTGTTTTTTTAATTTACTTCTTTGCTCGACTCTGTACCTCTTTGTGGGGGAGAAAAGGAAATTATCTGCCTTTCTGTTTGCGGCATGGAAAGCTCCTTGGCCACATGGCTTTTTTTCATGGAAGCCATCAAATGGCCTGGCCTATGTGAGGGGAGGGACGTTTGGCAACCATATCCAGGCACCTCAGTAAGCAGGGACAATATCCCAGTGCTTGTGCTGAGCCACCTGAACTGCCTGTGTGCAGCCTCCACTCTGAGCACCTCTGCTTTTTTGCCACTGGGGAGAAAATGGTGCCCCACCTTGATTAGCAAGGTTAAAGCCACCAGAGACATGTTGAGAAACGATTCCTGTCATTTGTCACTCTTTGCTGTTGGTTGCTTTGCAGTCCCATTCTCATCAGTGACATCTTTCACCCAGGTACTTATTCCCAATAGCAGTGGGTGGCTTTTTCTCCAGGCAGTTGGCTGAGAAAGGGAAAGCATTTGTTTCTTTCGTAATAACTCTGCATGCAATTGTGAGCAACAGTGTCCACGGGAAGAGCATTTTCCCATGACTGGACATTGCAGATAGCTGTGAGCAGGAAAGGTCAGAGATCCCTTGCATTGGTTATGGGGGGAAATGAGTGCTCGGTGCAGCAGCAATAATGCAAACAACTCCCCATCATCCCCCATCAGAAAATAGACGCAGCCTTTGTACTAGACAAGCACAGGTGCTTTGCAAGCTTTCCCTCCAGGTTTATCCGCCTATCTCAGATCTGTAGCTATTACTCACATGGATAGTCCTGTGGATGGGAACGTGACTGCCGGCACGAGTGAGGCTGCGGGAGGGGGAGAGGAATAACAATGCAAAGCGCCCTCGGCTTTTCGGTGCCCTGCCTGGCCAGCCTTGCCTGAGAGCTGGTTGCCTTTTGGTGCTCTGTGTGCAGCCAGCTCCGGGCTGTGAGGCGGGGAGGGCACCGGGAGGGCAGAGAGAGACCGACCCAAATGGGAGGTCTCGGTACTTCAGCTTTAATCAGTGCCTTCCTGCTGCTCTGAACAGAGGGGAAGCTGTTTTGTATGTGTTGCTTACAGTTTCATGAGCAGTTGCAGCAGCAGAGAGAAGGTTTTGTTTTTCTCGGATGAGCTCTTTATCTTCTCCTCCCCTCCCCTTCCTAGCTAGGGCATCTGACTGTGAATAATACGCATTTCTGCAGACCCCAGAGCTTTTATTTCTAGCCTGTGGGCTTTTGGGTTGCCAATTTCCCCTACCCACTTCTTGCTCAGGCTCCTTGACTCTTACTGCCTGCTGCAAAGCAGAACCCATGAAGCACATGCAGACGTGTCCTTCTGTAGGGCTCGTCGATGGCTGGAGCAGCCAGTGCCCTCCAGCCACAAGACTGAACTCAACAGGGATAATCCTTATGGAACAAGAGACCAAAGCTCTTCCCATACCAGCAGCAGCACGCGGGAGCCGTGGGATGAGCGGCAGAGGGCAGGGTGCCCACACGTCTTCTCCGCTGGGGCTTCTGCTGACTCTGGCTGTGTCCCCCGTGCTGGTTGAGCTTTTGCTGACAGGAATTCTCAGACACGATTCAGGCTCCATCTATCTCTTTCTCATAGCACAAACTCAACCAGGTGGCCCGCAGGGTCTTCGGTGTCCCCTTTCCTTCTTATCTTATCCGTATTGCTGTTTGTTTGACCGGTGGGTAAAACAACCGAAACAGGCTTGCAAATAAGCAGCAACATGCTCTGCTTTTGCAGATTCCCCTCTCAGCCCTGTCGAAAGAGGTCTTAAAAGCAGAGAAATGGTACGTTGCTCCCCCAGCCATTGTATTCAATGCAGTAACGCCTATGCAATTCCTGTCTCCCTTGGAGACATGTATGATGTGTGTGCATGTAAGCTAGTGTATGTATACAGTACATATGCATACCGTCTATATATTGTATATACGCACATCCCAGTACATATACACACCATACAAAAGATAAAATCACATGCTTATATATCTATAAAAAAATCCTATATATTTATATATTTCTATGTTTTCAATAGATATAAAGATATAATATAGAGATGATAGAATCAACCACCCTTGTGTAAGGCTGGCCCTGTGTTCTGGCACAAGGCATGTAACACTGAAGACGCTGGACTTTGGGATGGTTTTAGCCATACACTGAGGCCTACATTTACAGGTATAGCACTCTGCAGAGAGAGGCTTTGCTGTGGTTAGGGCAGCAGGCTCCTTGTTGGCATGTTAACCAAGTGCTCAGTAAGGTTTGTCTAATGGGAGTGTCTCAGTGTGGGAACACACTCGAGTATCCTTGTCTTCTGAGAAAGCCTTTGTAAGGTCCAGCATGCTCATGCTTGGACAGACACATATCCCACCCTCATAATGCACTTTTCTGTCTCTGTCTCTGCACGGATGTGGTTGGCAGCTGAGCATACCCGTGTTGCAAAAATGTGGCTCTGTTTTTCCCATGTGCCATCGCTAGCACGGCACGGGACAACCATGTGTTTGTGCCGTGTTTCGCATGCGGCTGTCGTTCAGAAACGCAGCGATGGAGCTGGAACAGGGCAAGGAAAGCCAGTGCATTATGCATGAGGGGCGGTCACAGGATAAGAGCTGGCAGGGCGCTGTGCTGAGCCCAAGCAGCCAATGGCAGCCCCCTCACTGCTCTCTCTGTTGTCATTTTCACCTTCTGCTGGGAGGAGGGTGGGCGTTATCCTGACCGTTGGTTACACTGGTATCGCACTGTGCGAGTTCCCCCAAACTCCACACCCCCAGGCTTCTCGCCTCCACACAACTGGTAATCCACCTCAGCCGTGTCCCGCCTCAGCCGCGGGCAGCTCCCGGCCCCGCTCCTCACCAACCTCATGGAGGGTCTCCTCTCCCCAGCCCCCTCCTCCGGATGCCACTGACACTCGTGCAGGCCTGGTGAGCAGGCACACTGCCTCCAGGCCACGGACTCTGATGCACTGCACCTCACGTCAAATAAGCTCGCTGTGCAGGGTAGGGGAACGTGTCTCCTATGCTGTAATGTCCTAGATGCTATGGGAGGGCTGCAGAGCTTTCTGCCGGTGTGAGGTCCTCACCCGGCTGTTGGCGAGATGTGTTTCTCCTTCTCGCTTCCAGAAAGCAGAAAGTTTTGTCCCACACCTCTCTGTACCCCCACCCAAGCACAGCCCTGCTGAACTGTTTCAAGCTGTCTCTCACTCACCCACCATACACACACACACACACACACACAATGAGAGAAAAATATCTAGAAGTCTATTACTACATATGTATTAATATGTATGTTAATATCACTCTTTTGGAGAACATTAAAATGTTATTACTTTACAGACTATGCTTTATAGTACCTGTGTGAAAGGACCTAGGACACTGGATACGAATAGAGCTATGTTGATATATCATAGTATGTACACGAGAAACTTCCTTTTGTCATATTATCCTTGTAATGTAAAATGATTGTTAATAAAAAAAACCAAAAAACATTTAAATTTATCTAGTTGGGTTGCTAATTCTTTATATTATGATTAAAGGTTAACTTCAAGATCCGGATGGTTTAGCAGTTTTCCAGTTGATCTTGGAAATGGATACCTGTGGATAACCAGTGTTATGTGATATAGGCAAGCTATTTAGCCTGCTGGCAAACTTTTGATGCAATCATAGAATCGTAGAAAGGCTTGGGTTGGAAAGGACCTTAAAGATGATCCAGTCCCAAACCCTTTGTGTGGGTGTGTGATTGCCACTCACCACACGAGGCTGTTCTTCCAACCCAGCCTTAAATGCTGCCCAGGATGGTAGGTAGGTGTCAACGGTTTCCTGGTGTGGAATACTGATGACCAAAAATCATAAAACCATGACAGTAGGTCTCTGGGCAGCCTGTGCCAGTGCCTCACCACCCTCCGAGTAAAGAATTTCTTCCTGACATCTAACCTAAATCTTCCCTCTTTTAGTTTAAAGCCATTCCCCCTTGTCCTATCACTATCAGTCTGCCTAAAACATCCATTCCCCTCCTGCTTCTAAGCTCCCTTCTAGTACTGGAAGACCACAGTAGGGTCTCCAGCAGCTGTGTATGGTATAAAGGCTTGGTTCTGCTTTGAGGATTTATACTGGTGATTTGCTGTGCCCACTCATGTTTGCTCAGCTCACAACAATTTGGTGCTGGGCAATTTACTGATCCCAAATGAAAGTAAATGCAAATTCTGGCCTTGGAGGAGGTTTGGGCTTAAGCGGGCTCACAAGCTGAGGAGAGAGGTGGGCTTTGCGAGAAAGCATGCATTCAAGAGTATAGATGGTTTTAGTTGTGCATTGGTTTCAGAACTGAATGCCCCACAGTTTTAGCAAAAAAAAATAATGAGAGCCATTGGGACTGGAAGCAAGAGGCAATTTCCAGACCCAGAAATGAAAATAGCCAAAAATTAGTGTAAAAGGTTTTTTTTTCAGTGACTGCCTTGAAGTAATGGAGCAATCCAAGTATTAGAAATAATGTGCCATTTTCTGTCAGCTTTCCCTGCGGTGTTTAAAGTCTGTTTCTGAGCAGTAAGTAAACTCAACGAAACCCGGCAGCAGCCATGGCTTAGCTCCAGCTCAGCAGGCACAGGTTTGCTAGGTGCTCCATAGCCAGTGATGGAAAACTCATCCCTGGGGTTTTGTCTTTGCTCATCAATCGGTAGCACACAAAGCAGGGCAGTTTTTCACTTTCAGCAGGTCAACAGTGTGAAGAATAGGAATAGCAATCAAAATTCATTGCTGATTTGTGATTAGCTTCTTAGAAGTGGTTTTGTGCTGCGGCCACTTGACCACTGCTGTTAGCAGTGACTGCCTCCTTGCTCATAGCTTCAAACCGAGGACTTAAAAGCAAGAGTCCTTCACGCAAAGTGCACAGTCTGAGTCGCTGTGAGAAAGGGAAGCTTGTACACATTTATCTGATCTAGGACTAAGTTTGACCTTCATTTTTAGGACCACTGATTCTCATGTCAATATGAGTGAAAAGGAAATTGAAAAATTCCTCTGTGATGGTTGTCATAGCATTAACGCCTGGCACACTCTTCCTTAGCCCTGCTGGTGTCCTGGACACGCTCCATGGGGATGGCTGTGGTTAGCAGCTGGTACTCAGAACTTAATTTAGCAAAAAAAAACAAAGGTATTGTCCCTTCCTGGAAACGGGAGGTCTGTGGGGAAAATGGGCCATGCTGTAGGGCTGGACCCGTGGCAGCACAGGGCAAAAGGCACAGGGAAACGTTGACTGCTGCGTGCAGAACTGATGCCACACAAATGCAGCCACAGCTTATTTACAGGGGCTCTAAAAATATCCAGTAGTCAAAAGCTCCTGCAGAACAGCATCTGCGCTAACTAGGCTTTCAGCTCTCTGAAGTCCCTTGTTTGAAGTTGTTTTGATCCAAGGGAAAAAACAAGTTTGTTGTCTTTGCTGCTGTCAGCCATTGCTGTTTGTGGGGGGATGGTACGGGTAAGTAGTGTGGGGGACATGGTGGGCATGGGGGGTGCAGCCCTTTCTGTGGGGCTGTCAGCAGCCGGCAGCCCCCCAGATTCACTTTGCGGCTTCTCATTGTGCTTGAACACTGACTGGTGAGTGACAAAGTGCCCCCAAACTGTCATTGAGATAAATATCTCCCACTCTTGCCCCCAAAATCTTTTTCTCTTACTTTTATGTACAGCTTTTGATCTCTGTGCCTTGTTAGGAACCAGTGATGGTATTAGGTCAGCTAAGCAGGAATTTTCTTATAGGTACATGGTTTGCAAAGTATCACCGGCGTTCCCTTGAAAGTACAAAGATCAGCAACAACACTGAATCCAAATTCACTTCTTAGCTTATTTTCAGAGATGATGCCAGTGTCTGGGAGGAAGCTGATTGCCAGATCCCATTCCCTAACCTCTTTGCAGCTGCAGGAAAGCCTTTAATAGCTTTGCTTAGCTACCACCCTGCTAAAAAGGCAACAGCTTTCCAGTGTTTGGCCGGAACAGCATTCCCCTCCTGGCTGCTCCCTTCTCAATGCACACCCGGCCGGAGATGGGACCTCACACAGGACTTGCTGTTGCCTCATCTCAGTGTTTTGCCCCTCAGCTTGTGAGCTGCAGCACAGGGGCCTTACACTGCAGTAAACAGACAGACACAATGTGGACACAGTTTGGAATTATTTACTTGTGGTGATTTACATTTTGTGCTCTAACAGTAGACACAAAGGCTGAATCTCATGCTCTGTGTTAGTGCTTTGGACTGTGCGTACAATATCGTCTTGACAAACAATATCTGCTCTGTGCAATACACACATTTGGACACCAAAGGACTGAGTAAGCAGAAAAGCCTTCTCATGCTGGAAGGCCATGAAACACTATTTCACTTTGCTACTATTGTGCAGTTTGATATTTACCGACAGAAGAAACAATATAAAGTGTCAAGTATTAGTTTTTGCTCATCATGCTTATTGTTCAGCAAATGTACCAAATTTATCTTGAGACTTAGTTACACTTCAAAATACATAAAAGATGCTGCCAAAGTTCTGCCCTTCAATCCCATCAAACTTCAAACTGACCTCCTAAAGAATCAAAGATGCATGGTCCAAGACACCTTGGCTCCCAGAGTTAACTAAATGTCATTGTGCTTAACTCAAGCCCTGATACTGATAACATTTTTAGACTATTTCCCTCCACACTGCTATTTGTGCATCATGTGCTTACCAGGGATGAACAGTTGGACTATAATGCATAGTATGCAACTTGCACCTATCATATCTTCATGCTGCAGAGGTGGGAAATCACTGCACGATTAGCCTTCTCAGGTGGCCATCACAGGAATCAAATAAATGACATGACTTGCAGTTTCCTGCACGCCGTTTGGCAGGGATTGTGTGCAGAATCTCAGATTCACAGACATCAGGAAAATGTGGACAAACCTTAGGCTGCATATGTAAAGCTCAAATTACAAACTCTTGCATTCTGATAAAAAATGTGTCTTGGAACAGATAGTATTGATGACAAATCCTTGCAGAGTTCAAAGTGCTTTTGTTCAGAATTTTGAAAGCACAGTAATGTCTGGGAGTTGAGTTTGAAAGTATCCCCAGCCTTATCCCAGACTTGTTGAAGTGAATTTTCCATTAACTTCTGATGTGTTTCCTCTTTGCAGAGTGAACATGGTTCATTATTCAAGGATACCTGGGACAAGAACTGAGGGAAATACTTTGTCCATTTACAGGACGCCAACTGCAACCACTGTTTCTTATAACTGGAGAAAGGTCCAAGGATAATAATAACAATGGGTTGACAGTTGGACTAGATGACCTTAGTGGTCTTTTCCAACCTTAGTGATTTGGTGATTCTCTTTTTCACGGACTATCAATTATCTGTGGGTTTTTTTAATCTTTCCTACAGCAGCACAAATTCCCTAAAGTATTTTTTGTTGTTTTTTTTTGTTGCTGTTGTTTTATCTCCACAGCTTGCTTGCTTCCAGCCTTAATGTTTCTTCATGTTAATGGGTTAATAGTAGGTAGAAGGATCAGTGCAACCACTGATTTGCCCTTGGGGAATCTACTGACCTGGCTTCTTGGTCAAACACATTGCTTAAGAACATTAATTGTCATAACTTATTTTCACCTGATATAGAATCATAGAGTCATTAAGGTTGGGTAAGACCACTAAGATCATTTAGTCCAACCATAAGTAATGACAGTGGGAATTTCCAGATACTTTTTGTTTATACATATAATGCTACCATTTCCCACAATAGCTCTATAGTTCATTTGCTCAGACCAATTTATTTCCTACAATCCATGGGGTGCTGGGGCTCAGGGTATGCAAGCACTGCCTGATACAGGCAGTTTCGTGGCATAAAGGCAGGGCACTGCACAGGCACAGGAATTTGATGACAAACAGCTCCTATTAACAAAGTTCAAAAGGGCCAGGGTTGGGCGTCCCTGCCCCTCCAGTACCACACGTAGGCAACATTCCTTCTGTTCATGAGAGCCAGCACCCTTAACTGCATTGCCTTTCAGTCCCCAGAACGGCTCCTGCCTCGTTAAATCAACACCTGGCAGCCTCTTAAGACTGAGCTGAATGCAAAAAGCATTCTTCCCAGGCTAAAATGCCAGACAATAAAAAAGATCCAGTCAGGAGAGATGCCTACATTTGTTTCCCGTTTCAATTGCATGCAGCAAAGGAAGGAAGAACACCAATCTTTAACTCTGATGACACCACCTTTTGTCTTAAGACTCTTCTGTCGTTAAGTGTCTACAAATATCTTTCTCTGCTATAAAAGAGGACATTATTTTTTTCATAGGAAAATCAGATTTCACGCGGCTATTTCTTAGGTGCTGTAGGATTGCTGTCTAATTACAGGGTGTGCCAAAATCACCAGGGGCAGAGGCAGATAATGCTGTTTACAATCAGTCACCAAGATCTTATAAAAGGTTCATTAAAGTAAGCAGGAGGCAAAACTAGAGAAATCTCTTGGCAGCAAGACAAATATTTGGCCCTTCAGGCTCTTCATTGCCAGCCAAATAGCATCATACCATGAAGTTGTTCTTATCATTATACTAAAAGGAAGGAAGAATTGCATTGATGCCAGGAACTATAGGAAGAACAGGCCAACATGACAACGAATTTTGCACTTAAATGGAAATGATTATTCCAAACCTATAGGCATATCTACAGACAACAGAACACAGAAACTATTAAGAATTCTCTATTAACCATGTTTCTGCTACATTTAGTTTAATCAATCATCCTACAGCTCTTTCTTAATAAAGCAAAAATCCATAGAACAAAATAAGAAGTCAATTTTTTTTTTCTAATTAAATCTCCCCTAGCCAGTGGAGCAACATCAGAGATTAAACCATTAGGTATAAGATTCAGTGGCTTTGTTTGTTGTTGTTGTTTTGGTCAAAGCTGTTTTTATCTCTTTCTTCAAAGTGACCACGTTACTCGCTGCTACACCAGCTATTATGAGAGTAGCAATGTAAAGATAACATTCTTCACTGTTCATTGACCTTGTTGATCTGTTCAGAGTCACAGCATCTCTGAGAGTGGAAAAGACCTCTGGAGATCATCTTGTCCAGTCCCAGCTCTGTTCAAAACTTTATAAACTACAGCAGATTGTCCAACACCATGTCCAGTCAGGTCTCCAAGGACCTACAACCTCTCTTGGAAACTTGATCCACTGTTTAATAATTTTCCCGTGGAAAAAAATAAAAGAAAGAAAGAAAAAAAGAGAGAGAGATTCTCTCTCCCTTCCTCTCTCTTTCTTTCGGTATTTTTCTCTCTCATGTTCACTTACAATTATATGTATTGTGATTTGTGCCCATTGCCTCTTATGCTGTCACTGGACACTACTGAGAAGAGTGTTTTCATCTTCTTTTCTCCTTTTCCAGATCAGGTAGTTACACACATTGATAAGATTCCCCTCAAGCCTTCTCTTCTACCGGGTAGATGGTGTCAGATCTCAGCTTCTTCTCATACAAAAGATGCTTATCTCCTGTAATCATCTTCATGGCCCTTTGCTGCATTTGCTCCAGTAAATCCAAATCTTTCTTGCCTTGGAAGCCAAGAGCAGGACACATCACTCTAGATCTGCCCTCACTAGTGGTGAGTAGCATCCCCCCCACTGACCTGCTGGCAGTGGTTTTCATAATGCAGCCCAAGCACTGTTGTACTTCTTTGATGCAAAAGCCCACTGCTGGTTTATGTTTGACTTGGTTTCGATCAGGGCCCCAGGTTCCTTACAAAGCTGCTTTCCAGATGGTTGGCCCCAGCCCTGTGGTTGTTTCTCTTCAGTTGCAAGACTTTACATTTCATTTTATTGAACATTCTTGTCAGTCCATTTCTCCAGCCTGTTCACATTCATCTGAAAGGCAACACAAGCACTTTGTGTATCAACCACTACACTCAGTTTTGTATCCTCTGCAAATTTGCTTAAGGTATACTCTGTCCTGTCATCCAGGTCATTAATGAAGATCTTAAACAGAGATGGCCCAATATCAGCCACAGTCATTACTAGTTAGTGTCTTCTAGCTAAACTTCTCTGTTCACAGACTTCTGTGCCTGACATTTCAGCCAATTTTCAGAGACTGGTTCTGGTTGTTTCCCCTTTCACTGCAGGGTGATAGCATTCACCTGACAATTAACTAGACTTGTTTGGCTAAATCAGCAAAATGGGATGTATTTTAGATAAAGCCCAGTGTCATATGTTTAATATTTTGAATTAAACAGAGGATCAAACTGACCCTGCAAAAAATGAAGTTCTCAGAGTTTTTCAGTGCTACAAAATGATTCCGTTTTCAGACTTCTGGATGTCTTGTCCCCATGCAAGTCCCTCAAAGCTTTGTCTACTACTTGAAATAAAGCAGTATAACAAACAGTGTGCTTATGAGATCATAACATCATTGCTGGCAATGCCAGCTTTTCAGTCCATCCAGACAGTAAAAGAACAGTAAACAGTAACATTTAAGCCACATCAGATCTTGAAAGTACACACAAAAAAGCAAGCTCTAGAGAGTATGTCTGGTCAGTGAATTCCTTCTGTCTGGAAGTGACGAAATGTTCGAAAGGGTTTTCTTCAAGTAATGCAGGTATGAGAATTGGGTGTGAAAGTTAACTTCAAACCAAAACCGTCAATCAAATGCTAAGGTATGAAATGATCCCACTTCTTTTGTATAGATGCTGCCTGGAATACAATTACTGTATTTGAAGCTTTTTCAGATCAGAAATTCTCAAACAGATAAGAATGTCAATAAGCAGAAGGATTTGGTCCAAGTTTTTGGAGGTAATGTCAGTAATCACCTGTTGTCCATGTTTAGGGTTTTCATGGGTGATGTAGAAAGATAGAAGAGATAGGTAATTTGTTAAAGGATTCTGAAACTTCCACACTTTCAACAGTTTTCATGAACCGTAAACTAAGGTATCGAACACTCTAATAAACAAAAGTGAAGAAAAATATTTGACTTCTTGTTTGGCAGTGTTTGCTTCGAAGACTACACTGGGTGGTAGTATGACTATCTCTCTTCTTCCTCTATTCCTTCTCTACTTCTAGATATCCATCTAATGCATGTTCATCTGTGTTTCCACCTTGCTTCTCTTTCTCTTCCATACTACTGCTTTGGGTCAGAAAACAGCATTTATTTTTTTTATCTTCATTTCTCACAATCTTATAAAGCATTATGAAAAACAGCGACTGGCAAAATGACTGCTGCATGTTATGGAGCCAGTCCCCACCAGGGAACTTGGGTGAAAGTGCCAGATGCCAAGGAGCAGCTCAGATTTCTGTGATCTCTCTGATCCCCTCAGCTTCTCTGCAGAAACTGGGAACTCTAGGAAATGACAGCGGGCAGACTAACAAAAGTAATTCAAATCACCCTGGCAGCCAAACCCTTTATTTGAGAGAACCACTTGATTGGGTGAGCAATTGTCCTCTAAATACATTTTCCAGACAGTTTCCTTTGGCAATCAGAGCAGGTGGCCTGAGAAGAATGCTGTACTGGGCCACTTGGTGGGATGGGAAAGTGAAAGACGAAATGCAGCTTATTTCCCCATGCTCAGAGGCTTGGTGGAAATCTGGTTGGCAGTAGTCATAGCGTGCCTACTTGTGGAGTTGATGCCACATGGCAATTTGTCTTCTGGGGTTCCTCAGCATTTCTTCCCAGTGGTTTCTCTCTGTGCCTGTGACATGCAAACCCAGGCTGCACTTGCCGAGCACTTGGCTTTGCCCATCACCATCCTGGCTCAGAATTTCCAGCTCCACACTAGAAGCACGTAGCAGCTCGTGAGGCACCTCAAACATGATCATCTCATTCCAGACGGGGTTGATCTTGTGCTTTGCACGTTTGGTCTGCTTCTTCTTCAGCTTCAAGGACTGATGCCTCAGGGTCACCTTGACGGAAACATCTACGAAGAAATCAGAGAGGCTGTATTAATGAACACTTAATAAAATGAATGCCAGAGAACTTTAATTATTGGCAATAGGCTGAGTAAGACAATGTGAGAAGCATTGATCTTGGGGTTTTTAGCTTTCCCTTTTTAAAAATTGTTCAAACCTCTTTAGCTTTCTAAGTCAACTGTTTGGTTTCTGTTTTTGTTTTTGTTTTTTTTTTCCTAGCAAGTACCACACTTCCCACTTTCTTTGTGTATTTACTTCATAGCAGAAACAATGATCTCAGTTTTTCTTGCTATTCCACTCACCATTTCCAAGTAGATCTTTCAGCTGTTTGGAATGGAGATTTTTAGCCTTAATAATCACTACGAGTAGGCGGTTTGCAGCTGGCAGATAGCTGATAGAGAGCAGAACTTCCCCATGGCCTGTAGATGGCTCCTGGAAATTGAGATGTATAAAGAGTTAATTTTGTATGCAATCTAGGTCTAACATTCGGAAAACTAAATAACACGAAGAGATGAATTTAAGGTCATAGACTGATCAAACTGTCTCCCCGTCTCAGTACAGGAGACCTTTCCAGTTAAACTGGATCAGATCAAACCAGGCAGCATATTCAGGTGACCTCGTTCACTCACAGGGACCAGAACACAATGATTACTCCTTTCTTTTGCTACCGGAAAGCAACTGAGGAAAATTTAGATTAGACATTAGGATGAAATTCTTTATTCAAAGTGTGGTGAGGCGCTGGTACAGACTGTCCAGTGAAGCTGTGGATGCCCCTTTCCTGGAGGTGGATGGGGCCCTGGGCAGCCTGAGCTGGTAGGTGACAGCACTGCCCATGGCAAGGAGTTGGAACTGAGTGGACTTTGAGGTCCCTTCCAACTGAAGCCTTTCTATGATTTCATGAACTGCATCTTAACAGCTATTTCCAGTGGAATATTTAATCAGAAAAGAATTTGGGGCTGAACTCTGTATTCCATCATTTTGTGAGAGACTATCTATCTGTCCTTGATTTATATCCCCTATTTCCATTACTGCTCTTTTTAATTCACTCATCAATTCTGTGAGGGGTCTCTGACCAGACATGGTCCCAGGTCTCTACTGCTTAACTGTCAGGCTCTCTGGAAAAGAGTGGGTGATGCCTTGGCTTGTGCCACCCAGCCACCCTGGAGCTGGTGTTGAACCTTCTTTGTCAACCCTATCTGGTGGTACAAAAAAAAACAGCCAACCTAAAACCCTCATCAGCTCAGCACAGTGCTCTATTCTTCCTCTGTTCTGGCTTCCCTGCAGTCTCTGTACAGCTATCCCTGTTTCCTCAGTGGGATTAACCTCGGAGCAAATGCTCTGAAAAATCAAGCATTCACTTCATGGGGCCATATGTATTTTGGTTTGGGGTTCTTTGATTCCTTTCTTCCCATTAGCAATTGTCCTCTTATCCTCCTGACCTTTATTCCGCTCTCACTTGCTCTGAACAAATGTCCCTGAAGGCAGAAAAAGAGGAAAAAGCTGACCTCTTGTCAGCTGAGCTTGCCTTGGAAAGCAGCACTTCTGCCATGCGAGGAAGGAAAGGAATTGCCCGCCGTGCTTGCAGAGCTGCAAGCCTATGGCTAGGGTGAGAGGGATGCAGTTACTCTCCATAAGTGCAAGATTGTGACAGAAATCTGTTTTAGTGTAAGGTTAATGACCCAGAAGAGACACAGAAGCCAATGTCAATTCAATAGACTCCCTTTGGACTCCTTAGTGTGATCTACAAGCTTTAGGACAGACGGCCCTCCTCTAGGCCATTTCTGTGCTCTCCACTTCCAGTTCTAAGTGAGCCATAAATATTTCAAATTAAGTTTTCACCGGGTTACTTCCAACAGGCAAGGACAAGCCCTCTGTATGCTTCCCGTGAGGTGACTGACTCTCCAGAAAGCACGGCTGTCATCACTGTCTGGTTTGAATGACTTATTTGTCGTGCACAACTCAGGTGGGAGGCCATTAGCAAGGAAGCCTGAAATTCAATCCCAGATGAGTCCGAGTAAATCTTCCTTCATGCACTCAGGTAGAAACAAAGGGCTTGTATATGTTTCATTTAAATAAATACTGCCCTAAATGCAAGTACATCTTAAGAAACACAAAAAGAGGCAGATTTAAATGGCTGTGTGTCCCTGACAAATACAAATATCACTTTAATACAAAACCATAACTTTGGCAAGCTTTGAACTGCTTCTGTTTACATATCCACTGTTTCTCACAAAGTCTCACTCTGTAGCTCTTGGCTAGAAGCTGGTTGCTCTAGCTCCATGCATGGGCAAATGTTGTAAAGGCTGAGAGGCTGGGTGCTGCGGGGGGCTGTAAATGCACATACACTCGTGCACGTGTATTCACTGTGCACACATGACACATGTGCTCATGGATTTTTGGCCTCTGACATTCTGATGGAGTTCTTGAACACCCTGTATCCACATGAAACCAAAACGGTAATGGTTGGTTTCTGCTGAAGATTTGCATGAAGAGTCTGAGCCAAAGATTCTTTTCCTTCGCCCTCTTTCTGTGCACTGAGGATAAGAGGCATCAGGGGGTCAGTGGTGAGTTACCGTGCAGGGCACCATGAAATCACAAAAGGAAAGGTGCTATGCAAGCAACCACTGTCATCACTGTCATTAGCAAAGCAGTGGGAGGGAAGGAAGACAAGATAAGGACATCAGTCTGCAATATCTGTGATTTGCATTGCTCACAGCACTCTGTGAATTCCTGAATACTAATTACATTACCTGGTTAGCTGCAAGCTCCCCTCTGAGCTCTTTCCCTTGTGGGGGAGAATTACCAAGAGGATAGGAATGAAATTTCTGCAGCTTACAGCTTTTCAAGCAAATGTCAGACTTTAAACAAAGCCCACTAACTTTGTTCCTGGATGGATGCTGTCAAAAATAGCTGCTCTTTTTTGATCAGCTCTTCCTCACTGCCTCCCGCTCCACACCCAGCTCTGCAGAGGAGGCACAACCTAGCAGCTGAACTTTTGCTACCACAGTCCCTGCATTGTTTACACACAGAAACGCACGTAACTTCCAGACATAGGCTTTCAATTGCAGATATCAGTGTCAGATTATCATGTAATTGAGGGAGGAGGAAAGGGAGTTTTAACACATCTTAAATTCCGGGAGCTGTAGATGAAGGGGCTGGGCTGATTGGCTTTTGATTGCTTTCTGAAATGGTTAGGTCAATACAGAGTTCTACTGCGTCACCTTTGCGATCACACATTGCCTTTCCAAACTGGGGTCCAGGTGCACGGAGCCACCCACCCATGGATGTGCAGCTGTATTGGAAGGGGGCTTCTCTTGTCCAGACAATAACTGGACTACCGACACAGACCGAGTCCATACCTTCTCTGGGGTCTTTAACCTTTCCCACTGGGCCATCCCGAAGTCCTCCATGTTAGCAAGATTCAGTTTGAGTTCCCCAACAATGCTGTGTCTGGAGAACTTGTCGCAGTTTCTCAAGGTGAGAGTCAGTGTCCCCTCTTGCATCTCCTCCTCAGTTAATGGAAACCTCAGGGCCTCCTCCCAGAGGGTGTGAAGCACCTTCTTCTTCAGCTCTGTCTGGGCTTCAGTCATGCCAGATTTGCTCACCAGTGTGCCCAATACGTAGCAATGGCAGCCAGCATCTTGGTCACTACTCATTTTGCCATGCATAGCTGGAAAGGAAAGATTGACTGTAAATACCTTTCAAAAAGAATAGTCCTGAAGAAGTCCAAGTCGAGAATCATCAGTAGCAGATTTCTGCCTCTTACCTTCCAGAAGGGCCACACACAGCTCAGCTTTTTGTTGATCATACGTGAGGGAATAGCGCAGTTCAGGGACCTGGTTACAGCTGGCTGCCCGCTCGGGCTTCAAGTGCTCCGTCACACACACATCCTTTACCACACCTGGAACTGAAGTAACCCCATTAGCTGGGAAGTCTTTTCCTTCCAGGACAGACAAATCCACCTTGTCTTAACTCTTGTAAATGGCTTACTATTCTTGCAATTTGTATGCAGGAATATCACTTCTGTTCCTTCTTCCCTCATCTTATCTCCTTCTTTCTGCCTTCTCATACACATTCAATTCCTTCTACAGCACTTGGACAAGATTCCTGCTCCCTCCGCCACCATATGTTCTAAGATGGTTCACACATTTGCTCTTTCACCTTGTGCCAAAGTCAAGGTGCCTAAACTATTTGCTCACTAGTGTATTGTTTTATATACATTTTTTACACATTTGTGTAAAAAACCCTTGTGATTTTTTTTTCAATGAGAATTTGAGTCTTGCTTTAGAGCTACCATGCAACTCTGCATTAATTCAGGCCTCTATAACCTTTTTTAAAGTTTATTTTAACACTATAGCCTTTGTCATGCAGAAAGCCAATGTGACATCTATTCCCATGGCACTTGACCATATTGAGGATAGTGAGCTTGGGAAGGTGTGAAGCAGTTTCTCCACTTATGATTTTTGAAGCTGAGTATACATTCCATACTGAAATAAAGTAAGAGGCAAGACTAAAAGGGAAGCCACATCTTTCTGTCATCAAAATCTTTTATCTACAAGTCAGTTCTTACTCACATAGAAAATAATAGAGGGACATGCACATTTCCTCCAAAAAATCTCAGCCACAGTCCCAATCAGCTCAGTGTGTCACCAAAAGGAGAATGCACCAAGTCTTGCTTTATTTCAGCAATATGAAATCAGGTGCAGCAGGAAGCAGACTTGTGCCATTAGCAGTGCAGAGGGGCTCTTACACCAACACATTTATGTAGAGCTTTAGCTTACATGCTGCCATCATTTTTCAGGCTCTATACCCTATGACTGTCTTCCTGACATCCAGGGATGTGTCTCAAATAGTCTTTTCCTCTAATACAACTGCTTCCCATGTGTAGTAGAAATGCTAAGTCACGGCCTGAACCAGTGATTGAAGCACCTGGTGGGAAGGCAGGGCCAACCCAGAGGAGCTCAGGTGCATGCAGTGTTCCTGAGTGACTGGAAGGTGTGGAGCCAGGATCCATCCCTTCCCTGACCTCACTTAAGGGTTGGCAGTGGAAGTATGGGTGTCTTACTGGAGATCCCTGTCTATCTAAGGTCTTCTAAAGGTAAGCAGGCTTTCTTCTTTCATTTCTGTATCCACAGTTGTTACATTTGGATTTGTCCACATTTGTTGTAGTCTAAGATTTTGCTATCCCTCTATTATTGCTGTACTTTTCATCGCAGAATAGCATTACGCCATGGTACTCCTTAGTTTTCTGTGCTTGCAGGTTTCAGGTAGAGGGGCTTTAAGTTATTTATGTGATACCTTCCCTCCCATAAGGACAAAAATACAGTCACAGGTAATATAAATAGAAAGAGCTCAAAAAAAAGAACAAAAAAACCAAAGTCATGACACTGTATCTCTGGCAAATCATCAGGAAGGCTTCATTAATATGGCAACATAATAACCATAAGAGTCAATTATGGTGTTAAAATGACAGCTATGGAGGTAAAAATCATTATGGAAGTAACCCAGGCATGCTGCCAGATATATACAATTAATGTTACATTTTTCTCTTAGGCTCCAGCAATCTTATGTTCTAGGCTTTAGCTTGCTACCTTTTGGACTGGCTGGAAAACAAGAATGTTTGGCAAAAAGAAGTCTTGAGGTGTCAGCCTTTAGTTTCACTTCACATTTCAACAAACCAAGACCATCTCATGGAACTGGTGGAATAAAGAAGCAGGGAAAATAAAGTAGAAACTTGAACTTATTCTACTGATGTCCCTGATACAAGCTATTGCTGGACAGCTAGCAGCCTTTCTGAAGGAGCAGTACTGCCTAGTTTTGACTGGGTATTCCATCCATATTGTGGCAATAGCTCTTCGTAAAACTTCACACTGAATACATGCTTTTCAACGTAAAGCCTGCTTCCCAAGAGCTAGATTTTTCATCAACAAAGTGTTTAGATAAAAAAAAAAAATAAAACCAGTTGCAATTATGGATTTATCTAAATCTCCTGATGTGCTCCTTGATTACTTTAATATTAAACACATGCATTTAAAAAAGAGCTCACAATAATCATGATAGAGCTAAAAGCACTCAATGTCTTTATTTTCATGTTTATTACTCTAACTACCATAACATAATGTTCAAAAGTATTGAAGATCTACACCCTGAAAAGAAATCTTTAGTCATAGTCTGAAGACCAAATGTTCCTACCGTTTTGAGGGAGAATGAACAATTCTTCATTTACTTGTATCTTCATCCTGTTCTCATCCAAAACAGCACGTTTTGCAGTAGCTGGTTCTTCTGTTGTCTTCAAGGAATATTGTGTGTAGTTAACAACTTCAGGTGAAGTTACAACAGGTTTGGGGCCATAAATGTTAGGAAACTTCAGGAGAGCTCGAGGCTGGACTGGCTCTGCAGTTTTCTTAACATTGAACTGAAAATTTAAGACAGTATTTATTATTTTTTTACTAATTCTTTTGAATCTCTCTATGTCAAATGAGCTGATACAAAGGGAGATAAGATGGTGTCCCTGGTCATTCTTGCTGCTGTTGTTTCTTGGGTTAGAGAAACCACTGCCTTCCTATGTGTCAAAAGATTTTTCTTGCCTAATCTGTTACCTGTCTATTTGGTGTATGTCTTTTTGATTAAGAGTCTACCATTACCTCTGATTTATACAACATTTCAAGTAAACTTGTAGAAAGCATTAGGAAGGCAAAGGCATGGGTCACACATAGCATGTGTAGCAGTCATGTATAAAGACAAAGGAGAAATGGTTGAGCAGACCAGCCTTGCAACAGCATGCCAAGAATAGTAGAGTCAGTGGTCTATCAGTCTCTGGAATTATCTGTTGTCTCTGAGGACCAGAGTTCCACCTGATCCTTAGAAACACATTACTCCTTTATTGGAGCATATATGGGGACTGACATTTTGTTTGAGTTTGTTCTTACAAATTCATTTTTCTGCTGGTTGCTGAACATAGTATCAACAGAAAAACTTGAAAAATTGTGTAATGCCTTGGCAGACTGGGCAAAGGTTGACACGATTACCTTCTCTCCCAACAATGAAAAATATATTAGTGGAATGTAACAGTCATCTTTTTCTTCATATCTCAAGAAAGAATCCCATATGCTCACAACTGAAATCATTCCTTATTCATTTATAGTTGGATTCATCAATAGGAAAGAACAAAAGCTGACTAGCAAGCGAGCCTCACCCTCTCATCAGATTTTGTTAACGTTTCCAAGTATGTAAAAGAAAAAGCGGAAGTAAGATTGCTATTTTGTTTGATTATTGTGCACTAGGATTCTCTCCAACCCCACTGCCAACTTATTCCATGTTCAGAATGAAGGTGAGCCAGAAAGAACTCATAACTGTAATTAAAGTTTTTCATTAGTGTCACTGTTTCCTATTAATAAAGAATGTAGATGATACCCTGAAGCATTTGTCTGTGTTGGGACTGTGTGGTCCCAGTTTGTATGTCCTGAGGGAGGTTAGCTATTCCTTGAGAAGTAGAGCTGAAGAAAGAGAGTGGTCTTGGCCTCTAGATCTGCCAACAATATTCTGCTTTTGGGTTTCATAGCACTGCAGTTACATGGATTTGGCGGTGATAAAGAGCTAATTAGGTCACTCACTCCATCTTCTCAAGGCAACTGGTGCTTAGGAAGTCCACTATGTAACCATGTTATCTAATATCAAGGACACTGGAACAGGAATGAGTTGGAAAAGAACCACATCACTGTATGCAGATATCCACATAGCATTCAGCTAAGTTTAGGTATTGTGTAAGTTGTATAGTGCTGGTTTATAATAGCAATGTAGTGAGATCCCTCTTTCAGAGATGTGAGTCTCATCAGTCCTAAAAAATATAGTAAATTTGAAGTAACTTAAAGTTTTCCATTCTTCAGCTCCAAAGACCAATCAACCAAAATGTGTTAGAAACTACTAGACACCAGCTTGAAGGAACAGGATATTTTTGTTGTGCAAGGATTCTAAAAACTCATACAGTGTGTGCTATGGCAGCTACTGCCCATTCTTTTTCTCTTGACCCCGCTGTATGAGCCTGCTGTCTTAGCCATCGACCATCACAGCAGCAAGCCTGGGTGCTATGTGCATCTCACCTATGAAGCACTCTGGAATCCTTTGGGATGAAAAATACTATACAAACTTGAGGTACTGTTAGTACAATCTTCTCCACTTGCTAAAAGGAAGTCAGGAAATCCATCAGCACTCTGCAACTAAGAGCTCTGCTGGGTCTAAATATTCTTCTAGTCTGTCTGCTCAGTAGAATTAGAGATGAGAGACATATGTGAGCACAGTGGGACTAGCCCACCTCCTCTTCCAACTGCATCTGCCTCTGTTTATTATTTTTGCTGCCAGCTCTGTTCCCAAGTGCTGTCTGTAAGCTGCTTGCAGAGCTGTGCCCTATGGAAGTTCCTTTTGCAGCAGTAGTATCTTAAATACAGAAGAATTCAGATAGTTCTGCATAAAATGTGTGAAAGCAAAGAAACCAAAATTACCTGGGAGGTTTCAGCTGACCCTTCTTTGTCTGGCAGTATTGACGTTCAGACAACACACCAGATTGGTGCCACTGCTGAATGTGTTTAGGCATTTTAACCTGCACCTTTTGCTGACATTTTGCACATCTACAGCAGTTATTAATTGTTCTGTGGATGCATTTTTGTGTTTGAACTCTTCCTTCTCAAGTATGCAGGGCATGTCCGCAGGGAGCCACTGTCTATAGCAAATACAAGCATCAGTGTCATGGGAGACATGCCAAGTAAATAAAATACAGACTTGCTTCATCTTTCTATTGTCACTTCTGTTTATCAGAATCAGTGGCCCTGACAAGCTTCGGTAATTAAGTATGCCAAACACTGACTAGGATATACAGTGCTTTAATGCAGTTGGAAAAAAGTCCCAACAGGGCAATTCACATAGATGCAGAGGATGTAACTAAGGCACAAGCTCAGAACTCAATTTGAGATTTATTCCTTCAAGGAAAGAAGGCTAATTCCGATTCAGTGAAAGCACAGGAGAATGCGTGTGCCTGGCAACCAAACTGTTTTAACTGGAAAGAATTGTTAAAGATAGACAATATGCAAGCTATGAGCATTTTGCTCTTTCTGTTACAGAACATTCATTTGGCTGCAGTGATTTGTCCAAATTTCTCAAAGAAATAAGGGTCTATAATGCTAAAAACATGAAGTCATTTGGATAAGAGTGATATACTGAGGATAGGTTGAATAATTTGATGTATTGATCGAACACTGGATTATGTTGTGGCAAGACCGATGTAGAAATGGTGTGAGGACTATAACCCATAAAATGCTGGGTACCGGGGTCTTAATTGTATCTGGGGCCATGGTTGGACTTCTTGGTGACTTATTGGTATTTCACTTGTGCAAAAAGGATGACACCTTGAAGGATAAGCTCCAGAGTTTATTAATGCTTTCCCAAAATATTTCACAAAAGGCTATGTAAAATAAAATATCCATCCCAAAAATGAAGTTCAAGTAATGACTTGAGAGGTTTTTGAGATTAAAAAAGCAACAACAACAGATCTCTTGTACAAAGATTAGGGAAAAAATGCTATGCAAAGTGATGATGACTGTCAAAGACTCCCACTTCTCATTCACTTAAACAGCAAATTTCAAAAATCTCAACACTATTGCACATCCTTTTATATAGAACTTGTATGGGTTAGACAAGAAAGGAGATTGGTGAAGACTTGACAGAGTATCAAAGAGGGCAGATAGCAGCTGAAATTCATTTTAGGAAAATGCAAGCCAATACTAGAAGGTGTTGACCACACTTTTGGAAGAATGGTCAGAATTAGCAAGAGTCTCTGGAGAAGTCCTAAGCTTGGTGCAGGTGTTCTTTCAGTCATGGTCAGTGGAGCCTCCTCCCATCCTCCAGCATCCAGAAGCTATTGTGATGCTATTCTGCATCACATGTTACAATGCAACTCATAGGTATGGTCATCTTTCCTCAGAATAATCTGTAACAGGAGAATGGATGAAGCTCTTTACTGAGAGCTGAAGGGCAGTACCCAGAGACAGACTGAATATATAATTATACACATTACAGAGAAGTTCAGCCAGGACTCCTGCTATTCTCTTTAGTACAAAAATAATAGGCAGCTCAGATAATTAAAAGGCAAATAGAGACTCTTATACAGTGGATCACCAGCCTTTGGACTTGGTTGCTGTGGCATAACATCTGGTTGAACAGCCAGGTGCAAGTGATGTGAACTTAAGCACGTATAAGCCTCAAGAGCTACAGCTAATGGGTAATACTTCCAGAGACTGATGAGTTACTATAGCTCATGTTGAAGACTAATCAACAAAAGAAATCAGTCATACACTTCCCTTTGGAGGAGAGCTTACCATTAATAAGTGTACTAGAAGGGTATACTTATTCCCTTTCCCATGGCTCTCTCTTGCACTGGTCTCAGGAATGAATCAAGGGATATTCTGGATTCTAACAAGAAAGAAGGCTCATGCAAGGATGCCTGATGTTACTAATATGTCACACTGTTCTTACAGTGAGTAACAGAGGAGTCCACAGCATGCTGTCATCACAACACAGATTCTCACTAGCATTTTTATTATGGCTTCAATGCCTCGTTTTAACTTTGCCAATAGTTAATCCTCCCCACCCCCCTGTTAGAGGGGCAGAGGGAGGAAGAGGGATGATTTTCACAGGAAACCAGCTGTTGGGAGGGAACTATCCTGCAGGAACCATAAGATGCTATGAACAGAGCTAGATAAATAGCTGGTACAGGAGGTCCCAGCAGGAGTCTTGTCTTTATAATGCTGTGTGCCACCTGGTAAAGTCCAGTCTTCTGTCCTCAGGAAATGATTTCACAGACTAACAGCTGAGCAGCCTTTTCAGACCTTCTCCCCTATTTTTACCATTAGCTGCTTTCTCTTTGGCAGTGTGGAAGCTGTCTGCTGCTCTGGAAATTCTGTGGGTCACCCAGCTCCCATTTCTGTTCCCCTCAGTCTTCCTCCCATTAACTTGATGTTACATCCTGAACACAGTAAGCAGATAAATAGGCAGCATAAACCACATGCTGAACAGCTTAATAGAGAAGTTGCATTCCCCTGCCCCCCCCCCCCCCCCCCCCCAGCATTTAAAGAAAAATCATAGAGTGAGAGATGGTGTCTTACTTGCTGGGCTGGTTGAAGCACACTGGGCTTAGTATTTTCCGTGTCCTCATCTTGGTCCTTTTCTGAGAGTCCTTTCCCAGGTTGCTTGCATTTGCAGAAGCAGGTGAGACCACAGAGGGCAAGGATGCTAGTTGCAGTCCCTAAGGTAGCCCCAAGGGCAATAATTGGGGCAGATAAAACCATTGTCCTTAGCTGCACGGGAACAAAAAGCAATGAAAACCTGTAACTCTTTCTTCTCCCTGGGAGAGCAGCTGTTTTACATTCACTCCGTTTTCTAGCCTGGCTTCATTCTCCTTGGAAGTCTGAAAACAATTCTTTTGTGCAGCAAAGAAAAGGGACCAATCTAGAGACAGAGATAAATCATCCCCCCTTTGCTAGGCAACAAGGTTTCCTTTCTATCCTGATAATGATGTTTCTGCTCCAGGTCAGGTAGAGGAAGTAGTGCTTGTGGTGGCTGTAATATCCATATAGCTGCAAACAGGCAGTTTTCATTGAAGCCTGTTCTCCAGCTCCACTGGGAAAAGTCTGATGTGTGATAGAGAGGAAAGACGTCAGCAGAAGGGGCTGGGCCTTCCTAGCTAGCTCACTGAAAGAGCATCCAAACATTTGATCAGCTCTCCAGCTGTCTTTCTGAGGGCTAGCCTGCTCATTTGGTCAAGAGGTTGAGGTTTTTCTATTTTAACATAAAGATAGTGATTGCCAGAAGTGCTGGCCTGAGTCCCCTGGTTATGATATGCATGAGAGCACTACAGTCAGAACAAAACCTGTGTCAGGTGAAACTTCACCTTTCTTCAAAGGGTGGGGAATGAACACCTGCAAGGGTTAAACACTGTCCCATACCTCACCTGCTTCCCCTCAGAGTGCAGGTCTGCACCTTTCAGAGCTGCTTTCTCCAGCATTAGTGCAGACCAGCATTTCTGTTCAAAAAGACAGCAGAAAATCATATCAAACAAGGCACACTGATGCATATGCTTTTTCCTCTGGAGAGAATGAGAGAGCAAACAGCATATGCTGAGTATTAGTCACACTGCTTACTACACCAGTGTCAGGCAGTGAGCCAATGAGCACAGTGCAAGAATCCACTTGAACAGACCTGAAGGGCCACACAGTTCTCTCAGACATCCTTTGACGCATTTATTTTTGCCTTCCTTTTCAGACGGCTCAAGTTGGAGGAGAGGAAAATCAGTTCTGTTTCTCAATGTGTTTCTTGTGGCACAAATAACTGTTTCCTGGGGCACTTCACAAGGAGTACCCAGTGGCCTGAAGATGGTTGTAATTCTGGGTCAGTATGTAACTGGGCCAGAGTGAAACTAATAAGTAAGATGCCAAATGTTCTTTATATGGGTCTGAAAAGAAGTAGCCAGATCTATTTCCTTTGTCCTTCTATTTTGGAATACAGCTTCTGTCTGTGGATCAGGAAAAATAGTAAACTCTATACATGGAACTGTTCAGAAAACATATATAATCTTTCTGTAGCTCAAGTTTTGGCATGCTTTTAAAAAAAAAAAAACTTTTTTTGGTTCTTTTACTCATTTATCATGACCACTCACCTTTGTTTAATTGCAGATGACATGTTCAGCTCCCTCTCACAAAGCTTCCCTCACACGTCCAACTCACATTTTAATTGGTAAAGACTTCTCTTTAATGCTGCACATTCTATCATCTTGCTGCCTGCTCCCTCAACAAGGTTTTCCAGATATGAGCCTCGACTGCATCTTTCCAACTCCCTTAGTTTCTTTCAAGAAGAGGATTGTGATGTACTCCTTATACTGCTGAGCTCATGGAAACAGACTTTTTCAGCTCTACGAACAGAAGGAAAATCTAGAGTGTCGTCTTCTGCATGTACAAGAACATAAAAGTGACCAAACCAGGCTGGGTCACTGACGTATCTCAGTAGTGAGAAGAACACCACATTCAAATAGTTTGATAAACACTTTCTTTGCTTCTTAGTCTTTGTGGCTCAGGAGCTTTTAGTCCTTGAACATACTCATGCTTTACTTTGCTGATCTGATCTTTATGTGACACAGGCAGAATTTTGCAACGTTTTCTTACCTAGCAAATACATGCAGGTACTTCATTCATCCTACAGTTGAAGTGGTAACATTGTGATCAGAGTGCGATGAGGCCTTACCTTGAAGTTGAAGGTAACTTTTGGATATTAGGAAAATTTTCTTCTCGGAACAAGAGGTGAGGTGTTGGAACAGGCTGCCTAGGGAGGCGGTGGAGCTGTTGTCCTTGGAGGTGTCCAAGAAGCATGTAGATGTGGCATGGTCTAAAGCACTAACAGGCATGTGCTGATCATTGGACTGGATAATCTTACTGGTCTTTCCAACCTTAATGATTCTATGCTACTATGATTCTGTGAATTTGCTATGTTGTCAGGGTCTTTCATTCTTTCATCACTGCTGAAAGGAGATGGGAGAGGGGAGAATCTGAAAGAGAAGAAAAAGGACAGGACACAGTGTTTATAATGCCTTTGATTTCCTCCACAGAATTTTTAAGGGTGCTAATGGAATCTGAGGCAGCTAAACCAGAGGTCTCTGACATTTGGAAATCATAAAGAAAGGAAGAAGACATTGTTAAGGGTAGAACATACTGACCAGAGATCTGGAGCAGAGAAGGCATCCAGCCCATCCATGAGATGCAATTTTCATGTGTTTGCTACAAGCTGTTCTGAAAATTACATGAAGACTGCTTACAACAGGCTGTGGAAAGAAGGGCAGATAAAAATCTGTCTGCAAAAAGTAGCTTAATAATACATATCTCCAAGATGTTTTCTAGTGGCTCATACATGAAGATTAGGTTTTCATTGCCAGGAATGTCATACACTGTGAAACATAAAATGTACAGAAGATACGGTATTTTAATAATAACAGCAATGCAGCAACATTTTGCTGCTACTGCTAGGAAAACAGAACAACTCCTGCTAAACAGGGAATATTAGCGGTATGTGAGCTTCTACAAGCAGCGGGCCAAAGACTGCAGAATTTTCTGGGTGTAGTGATGCATATAACTGGTACAGATACATAATTCAGTTAGCTTTGGCACACCCAGTCACTGCATCTATCTATAAAGGTTGCTTATTTTCAGCACATCGTGTTCTAAAAAAAAAGTGGGCCATCAACATATCTCAAAGTCAGGTTTGCACTTGATACTTGTTTCAATACCAAATAATACAGTCTCTCCTCTTTCTTTAAGGCAGTCATAAGCTAAAGGGAGGACAGAGTAGCCAGAGTAACAACCTTCCTTACTGGACAGACACATTTCAGTTGTGCAGAATCACATGGATTTTTTTATTTTTCTTTTTTTTGTCTGTTATATCTACTTTTGGTAATAGACTTACTAATGTGGAAAGCCTGAATTTGCAAGCTAAACGTTATGGGCAGGTTCAGGCCTGAAAACACATTTTACAGTCTTCCTAACCATGTATTGTCTGGTACAGGAATACGTGTAAGAATGACAAAAGCATATACGTGATTATAAGATGAACTCCAGCCCATTACACATTTCAACTACTAAGATTTGCTTTGGCTAGATTTGTTAATACTGCCGAAGAGATGTAAGACAAGGAAAAAGAAGTGGAAGCCTTGAACAATGGCCAGTTGTCTATCTTTATAGACAAAGCAAAGAGAAATGTAGCTTTTATTAATAGAAACATCATTCCATTTTACCCCCTTTGGGCACTGAAGAAATGCAGTAGGAGTGGTGGGTCCCACCTTCTACTCTGAGCACTACAAAATTTCCACTGTTCTCTTTGCTGGCAGTTGGAATCCTGTCAGCTCTGGGATCATGCTGTGGGATTGATTGTTTTGTTGTTGATTTTTTTTTTACAACCCCGTATAATTTCCAGAACCAAGTGAGAGGTAAAATGCCTAAGGACAACATCAGTGCTGCAGGTCTGCTCAAGAGTCTGAGTTTCTGTGCTGAAATTACATTAGAAGAAAACACAACTGATTTCCTTGGGCTGAAAATAATGCTAAGATCAGAGAAAAAATGAAGCTGCGTGTACCTCATCCACTTCAGTTGTTAAATGCTTCCTTAGTATGAGTTTATAGCTTCTGATACTTAATATATGAATATTCTGTGATGACAAAATGTAAGGCACTGGCCAATCTGTGGAGCATATAGTTTCTCCATTTCTTCTTCGAGATTTTTTCCACTCATATTTTGGGGTTTTCTGTTCATCAGCTGTGTGAAAGAGGTCTTCTGTGAATGAAGAATTATTAGTACAAATCACATGGAGAATTAGAAGAAAGGCTTTTGTACTGCCTGGAGGTAGTTCATGCCTTACCACAAAAAAGCTTCTTAGTGTAATAGCCAACAACTAAAACAAGGAGGTCAATAGTTTGCAGCTTTTATTCTATCAATGGAAGACACAAAATAAACTCCCAGGATCCTTCCCTATCACAAGGGGAAGCCTGCATCTGAATGAAAGATGGTTGTTGCAGACATTTTTGCCTGAGTCAACCCACTCTGTCAGGGCTGGTATTTGGCAGAAATACTCTGACTGACTCTTACTGAGGCATTTCACTGTACAGAAGTGTGAGTTAACAGGAAAAAAAAAATGGGAAAGAGAAATGTTCAAGCCAGTCAGATTAGCCTGTAGGTGTAAGCTCATGTTTTCTCTTGTATTGACTTATTATGAGAATCTGAGATCCTGTGCTACAGAAATGGGATGGTTTGAATAGGATGATGGTCTAAAATAGCTTGCTAGAGAATAGCAAGTTGTTTGTGCCATCCAACCTTAGGCACTGTAATTCTCATTTGATGGCAGAGGATCATATATGACTACTGTGCCTTTCTTCAGAAAATGAAGCACAGCAAAAATGAGAGAAGGTAAAAGACTTATGCTTGAGATGCCTATATCCCCCTCCTCAAGCTTCTGTATGCTGTGGCATCAGGTTATAAAAGCTTTAAGGAAGGGATTTTGTCTTCTTTCGAGTGTAAATACTTCACCAGACGGTGAAATATTACAGACAACTGAAAGAATTTTTTGCAGTCCCGTTAGGACAAAGCAGTTGTCTCAACATTATTATAAGCAGAAAAAAAGAGATTTGTGAGAAGAACGTGGGCATTGCCTATCCATCACTGTCACTGAAGCAAACCTATATGTACAAATCAAGTAAATAAAAGTATTAAGACAAGAACAAAGAATTATTTTCTGAGCAGGAGATACACAGTACTTAGCCTCAAGGAAAGTGAGCTTCAAGCTGTGGTGCTTCAGTTGGTGTAAATGGGTACAAGGCTCTAAGTGGCTTCTATCATCAGTATCCCCTGTAAATCTGGCTGTGGTACAGCACTTGTATTCATTGTGGCATCATAAGTTCCATACACAGGAAGCAAAGTTTCAAACCCTGCAATACTGTCTTAATTATAGAACTAAACAATACCAGATAGCTTGCTCTCTGTATTCAAAGCTAATGAAATGAAAATGTTCAAAAACAAAACTGTAGGAGCAAAGACTACCAAGTAGCATAATCCATAGGAGATAAAAAGGAAAAACTGAGCAGAATTTGGAAGGGCATGAAATACCTGAGTTTGACAGTGGTGGGACTGCTGTGGAGGAGCACTGCACCTCACTCTGCAGGACAGCACAGACTCACTGGGCAGTTTGGAAGGAGATCATGAAAGAGGTATGTGGACAATAGAGGCCTGGAAGGCAGTGAATTAGTGAAAAGGCTAAGGATTTGCTTAGTCAGAATCCATAAATCTTTTATAATAGTGGTCCTCCTCTGTCAAGCACAGTGTTAACAAGGTCTAATGGCCAGAAGCTGATGGCAGACAAACTCAGGCTAGAAGCATGCTGCAGATTTTTAAAAGTGGGCATAAATTCCATGAGAAATGTTTCCAAGGGATTGTGGAGGACTCTCCATGCTGGGCAGTTTTGAAATCAGGGCTGATGGTGTGTAGCTTGCTTTTAAAGGATCTATTTTCATGCTATGAGAAGTTAATGGCCAGCTTGGACGGGGCCTGGGGCAACCTGATCTCTTGCTCAGTTTAGTGGTTTGCAGTCCTGCCCACAACAGGGAGTTGAAACTAGATGGTCTTTGAGGTCCCTTCCAACACAGGTTATTCTATGATTAAACTGAAGAAGATTAATGGTACATGAGTAGTACAGAGCATCAGATCAGAGGACCACAGTGCGTCCTCATGGACTTTAAAATTAAAAATCTGTTCATCTGCTTTATATATTCCCAATAAGAACCTTCCTGTTTACAGCCATCTTATTCCCACATTAAAATAGACTCAAGCTGGCTGTTATACCAGGTCCCTGAAAAAATAACTGAAGTAATTGTGAGGAGCTCTTTATCTTAACTAGGTTATCAATCTGTATTGTGGCAGCAATTCACATTGCTGAGCTGATGAGGGAATAAATTAGAAAATAAAAATATTTTACATCAAGCACAAAGAGCCCTGAAGTCAAGAATGTAGCCAACTCACTGTCATGAAAGCTTCTTAGTTTCTGATGAGTCCAAAAGGCACAAGCCACAAACCAGTGTGGCCTTCTCTGTTGTTCCATGCTCAAATAGGACCACTTGGGACGTTATAAGATTATTAACATGTGAGGCAGATGTAAAAAACACAGTGCTTTTCTTTTGAGAGCACCAAGAGGCTGTATGCAGAGAGAAAGGCAGCTGTACTTCAGGAAGTCATGTTGCAGCACAAAGCCCAGCACTAAAACAAGGTCTGCACTTTGCCAGGTGTACTGCTTTAGCATGAGATCTTAGCACCTTACTAATGGTGGTCTTGAAAGAAAATGCTATCTCCAGCGCAGATTAAAGCTGTGTGAATAAAAGAAAACCAAATCACTGCCAGAGAAGTTGAAGGGCGCAGTTCAAGAAATTGGCACATGCAAGTTTCTGTTTGTGCCCTGTTGGCAGCTGAGGTTTAAGCAAATGAGCAAATGTTTTCCTACACAGGGGAGGGTATCCTGCTGAGAGTAGACAAATGAGCCAAATATTCAGCCTCTGTCAAATTCTTCTAACTTGCTATTGAAAGCCTAGGAGAACGGGAATGCAAGGAACACTTTTGCACCCAACATTCTCTATTTCATCTAAGGATTGGGTCTGTCTGGTTGGAGAAGCAGAGCTCATTTTTACACATACATCTCCACTGCAAGCGTAAATGTTTATTTCTTTTCTGCTATATAATTTTTAATAATCACAGGAGATTTGAAAATCCTGGTATCATAACACTAAATTATATTTTGTGTATTTGCAATAAAATGCTGCCTCCTAGAGGCAACAATATTTTTCTTACACTTTCTTCTAAGAGTTGGTTTTTACAGAACAGTTTCAATTTTTACAGTGCCGTTCCTGTAAAGGATATTTTGAAGAGGGAAGCATTGGGTTTTCATACTGTTAGCTAAAATGAGGTCTTTAGCCATGTTAAGGTCACGAAGCCGTGAAATTCAAGAACAGATGTTGGCTATAAGCTGTCAATTCTATCCAATTCTGTTTCAGGCTTGTCTTTAAAATTTTATGTACAGGATAATATACTATTTTATTTTCAAGTGATCTCTGGATTTGCTGATTTAATTTTGTAAATGAATCAGTGTTATGTACTGAAAGAAGTTGTCTTCCATGTTCCCTTGCCTCTCAATGAAGCAATCGATAAAGAAAAATAAGATTCCAAATACAAGCTGATCTTACAGTTTATGCAGCTAAAAATATACACAATCATTTTGTACCTCATTCTGATTTCCAGTACACCCAAATTGATACCTTGTGGTCTGACTTACTGAAGAGCTGAACATTCATATCTGCAGCAAAACTCCGTGGGAGCCATGCCTGGGGTTGCTGATTGTTTTTTGGCAATCTTTACACCTATTCTCAAATCCCTTTACCAAAACAGAAGGCAAAGCTGTATGTATTTCGCTGTCCATGGGACTATGTTTAGCCAGTGTATCAAAATGCTCAGTTATTTGCTATCACTTGAGTCAGCAGTGCACTGCCCTCTCTCCATGCCCTGGTTTCAACCCAGACAGTGCCAATCACACATTGCTGTTTGGTTGTTGTGGACAATGGATGCATGCCCTGGGCCAAGCCATGCCACTTGGCAGGGCACAGCTGCTGCCATGATGGTGCAGGGTAGCGAGTGGCAGCAGAATGGGCTGGGCCAGGCCATGTGCTCCCCATTGGCAGCAGATTGGACATGCCTGTTCTAGAGATTAAGTTCCAAATTTCCTTGTAGGAATTACAGGGAAGATTCAGGTAGAGTACAGAGTCAAAACAAAGATTAAATATTGTATGTACTTCCCTGTTCTGCGTTCGTCTAGGCACCTGCTCCCATCAGGGAGAGGACAATGAATCTGTGGTCTAATTCTTGGTGGTTATTATAGGAGGAACCACCCACTATACAAATCTATTTTTTCTTATATTTTTTAGGTACAACTCCTAAAAAAACAGGTTCTATTCTATGAATGCTTATCTGAATCAGTGACTCATGCAAAGTGACAGTTTAGCAGCAACTATTGACCTCTTATTCTATCTTTCCATATTTCCATTTTGGTTAAAATTTCATCTTGTTTCCCCTGCCTATCAGAAAGGCACTGGTAAGAAATCACACTGGACAGTTTGTGAGCCAGTCTCTGCCTGATCATTCAGTGTATTGGGATATTTTGCTGAGTATTCCCGTCAGCAGAAGCTGCCAGTACCTCAGATGTGGCTGTACTTATTTCCAAATGGTAAATCAGCTGGCAGTAATTTTTGTAGTGTTCTTAATATCAAGAACACTGTAGGAGCTGTTTTCGCTATGACAAGGTTGCTTGATCCCGCTTGTTGACATAGAGACAGAAAGAAAACCAGGAAAATATTGCAGATAAGAGACTCTCTAGTTTGACTAGGTCTGGAGTTCAAAAATGATGTTTCTTTTCATGTTCACCTCTAGAGATTGTGTGTGACCCACAAGTTTTCTTCTGTTTTTGGAACATTTTCTATAACATTTCTATTATATGAATTTCAGTCAACACTTCAATAAAAATAGTTGGTACGTATGATTGTGTACCCAGACATTCCAGTCAAAAGAGAGGCCTTGCCAATGCTTTCTACAAAAACAGCTTTTTCAGAAAACAACCTCCAAATGTCAGGATAGCTATCTTCTATCAAGATGGTTGACAGTGAGTTAAGTGTGAAGAGTGACATGAGTCCATATTTTTATGATATCTTTCCTATTTCACTGCTGAGACCCACCTGATCTCCATGTCTTCCTTTGAAATAGTTGCAAGTGGGAATCGTTTGTGTTGTTTGCAGAAATATAAGCTATTTTGAAGTTATCGAATTGAGATCGCAGTGCAGATCTGTCATTGTCCCAGCCAAGTTTGATAGGTAATTGTTAGTCAGAATCAATGTTGTCCTGTGTGAAATAGAGCAAATAAGTCTTTCACATTTCACACTCCAACCAGCATCATTATTGACAGCCTTGAAGATAGTTCTAATCTAAATGATGCTGAGATAGCCACCAGCTTCAGGATTTAGCCACTTCCACTGTGGTGAAAAGCACAAGAGCCTGCCTGTGGCTACCCCAGAAGGCTGTACTTGCTCTGCACACAGTTTTCAATCTCCAGATTAGAAATGGCAGAACTTTCTTCTAAAATGAAGCTGAAAAAGTAACATTCAAATTTGAGAGAATGTCTCCCGTAAGTACTCCTTTCAGTTAGCTCTGGGCAATTGTTTCCCTCATTTTCCCAGCTGTCCAGATTATCCTTCAGAGAAGACTGTTCTTTAGCAGTGGATTCCCTGACTTGCAGTCCTGTGTTCCTGACTGCTGCTTACCCTCTCAGAAAACTCAGTTTTTCAGCTCCAACACTGCAAAGTTGGTCAGAGGCTTCTTGACAGATAAAGCAGAAGGAAATCTGATGGAGATATGACAAAGAGTAAAACCCCTACTGCAAATACCCTTTCTCTGTTATTTCCACTCTGGACTCCACATTCTCTACTCCATTGCTTTGCTTGGTTTGCCATCTCACTCTGTCCTTTCTTCTGGACACATTTATGAACTCTGAAACTCAGTTATACCCCTCCTCTACCTCCATGAATATTCTCTCACCTTTTTCCCCTTCCATCTTCTATTTGTTCATTTTTTGTGTCTTCCTCTCTTACACTTGAGAATCTGTTATTTATTGAGACAGAAGTCTGTTTCATCTATACCTTATTTGCACTTGATCCATTCCCTCTGTTCTATTTTATAGTTTACAGGTTACAGTTCTAATCCTCCTGCTATGAGCAGGGAAACCACTAGACCAGGTTACTCAAAGCCCCATCCCACATGGCCTTGAACACCTCCAGGAATGTCTTCTTTTCCATCGTCTGTTGTTAGTCTTCCTGAGTTGGTATAATCATATGCAGAGGGACTACTCTCTGTCATCTAATCTGGGCAGCCATAAGAAAACTTCTTATACTCTTTAAGTATTTAAGACAATCTGTGGTTTCACTGCAGACATTTTTCATATATTCTGAGTTCAGAGTGACTGTTTTTAATTCTTACAATGTACAATCTCACACTGACATCGATGTCTTCTCCTCACGGAGCTCATATGAGTTTAGGTCATACCAAAACTCCTGGTTTTCCCATCCAAGTTATCTTCATCATCCAGCTTCTATCACATCATCAGTTACATACCAAAATCTCTCATCACTGAAAGATGCCTCCCAACATACCATATACATGTCATATCAGCAACAATTTTCATCTTCTTGGACAATGCCAGCCTCTTCTTGCTGTCCATATAAGACATCTGCAAGATTCCAATTCCACTATGAACATTTCATGAAATTATCATATTAAAATTTGGGACTGAAAGTATGTCTTAGGAGTGCAAAACTGATTGTTAAGACAAAGCTAAACTTTTGCCTTTCACCTAAATTGTGGCAAAATATGTGAATTCTGTGTCAAAATTTCTGCTCAAAGTTGAGACACAGTTGGTACCAGACAGTAAGAGGAAAAGGTCAGCACAACAGGAACAGTTGTGTAATCTTAAACAGTTGCATGGCAAGGTGGGTTGGAGAAACTTCTCCCTACAACTTCTCCCAGTTTGGCTAGCTCTGCACAGATCAAGGCACAGAAATGACAGAACATATAAACCACACTATGACAAGATTCAGAGGCTACATCTTTATTTAAAACAGCAGTGTAGATAGTCAAATAGCCCCCAGATCTTGTTAAGCCACGGTGAAATAAATAGTTTTCCTGTTCAGTTAACTGGGTAAAAAGATTGACTTGATCATGTGATACACATTTCTTCCTATTTACATTTTATTTATTTAATTAGTTATTTAGTTACTTCATCACAAAACCAAGCACCATAGCAGTGTGATGTTTCTTCCTCAAACTTCAAGTTATCAGACTTGCAACGGTTCAAGGGTAGTAAAAGTTCATTTAATAGCAGGCAACAGAAGCTGCATCTAAAGCCCTCATATATTCTTGGAGAAATGAACACAGGTTTAAAGTTTATTGTCAACTGATGATTCCAACATTAATATTTAATTACTTACTCTTTTAAAAACAAGACAGACTGTGAAGGTTGAACTTTAACTTTCCCCAGAGTACATTTCTGGGGATCCAGATAAAGTCAGACACAGAGGAAGTGTCCAAACTCACCTGCCCAGAAGGCATGAGAGAAATGACAAATTGCCCTTCCAGGAGAGGAAACAAAGCTATAAGCTTACCTGGTAAATGGGTGTGATTCCTGGGGTGGCTCACCTTACAAAAAGAATCTGCATTCAAAAAAAGACAGTAAGACTAAAAATGACATCTAAAGATTACCACTGAAATATTCAAAAATCCTGGAGAAAGGATAGTCAGGAAGCCAGCAAGTAAAAACTGAGCAAAAGTAATGAGACAGATGGTACAAGCAGTCTTCCTGCTGAGGTAAAAAGCAAAACAAAATAAATAAGGGAAGTGCAGCTAGATGATGCAGATGATCATGTATAGGAGCGTATTTGTCCCTGAGTGAGAGATAACGAATAGGGTTACTCATGGACTCAGTCAGACATATCTATGCACTGTAAGGCAGAGATTTTTGCTTTTCACTGATGGCACACTTTGTCTGCTCCTGTGAATTCATCTGAGAAGCAGGCATGAGATGATGTCTCAATTCCCATATTTAAGACATCAAAGAATTGTCTACAATGGTAACTTTTGCAGCAGTCAGTGAGATTGAAAGCTATCAGCTTGTAAGAAAAATTCCTTTTTTAGAGGAGATGAACCTAAGCAAGGAAGCTGTCTGGCATTGCACAACCCATCATAAGGAGACCCAGGCAGGTGTCTTTCCCAGTGAGCAGCTTGGACAGCATGTGTGATGGCAGTGTGTCCCTGCAGAGGGCAGAGACCAAAGATAACCCCAGGCAATGCTCCAACAGCTCTCACCTTACCCCATCACAAGGATTCCTTTGCAATCAGCCTGACATTGTTCTGCAGGCTGGAAACATTGTTCTGCAAAACCTTTGATCTGTCCATTCCTCACCTAAGGGCAGCAGACAAATCAGATCTCTTCTCTTGATAAAAGAAAGGAATTTTTTTTTCCCCCAAGACAAACAGAAGTTCATTACTAGAGTGGTCCAAATTAAAGTTCCAGTTTCATCACCTCCATTCCCCTCCTCCACCTTAAATAATCTTTAGATCATACATTATGTGCTAGTTTAATTGCTGAGTTATGTTATGCTACATTTGACCTTGAAATGTTATTTTGAAACGAAAATCAATTTTACTCATGCATTTATTTTAACAGTTACAATGCTTTGACTTTTTCAATTTGTTTCTCACAGATTTTTTTTCCTAACTGCACATTTTTCTTTGTAAAGAGCAATCCACAATCAAAATTGTGGTTTTTTTTCATTATCTCTTGTTTTCTGGCTCATTGAATAGAGAACTGGCTAATCAATAGTAAGCAAAAGTTCATCACTCAGGTTCAGGCCTTGTCAGAGGAGCACTGCTAAGGCCAGGACTATGAATGGAGCTGGTCATTAATATTATGGAGGATGTGTAAGTATGTTGCTAAAGAACCTGCAGACAATGCACAATTAAGAGCTTCTGCAGATAGTGTTAGCAAGAGCATGGAACTCCTACAGAAACTGGAAGCATGACAGAAAGTGGAGTAGGAAATGAGTTGAAGAACTGCAGGTCCTCTCCGGTAGTTAGGATCTGAGAAAGGAATATGGAGAGGGACATGAAGGACAGCTTTATATTTTGATTCAACAAGTATGTTCTTGGGTGTGGGAAAACAGCTTCTAAGTGTACTCTGCCTTATCTAGAGTTGACTTTTATGACACTTGTCAGTCTTCTGCTGGACAAAGACTTGATGTCTGTGCTGGCTACCTATGAAACCCTCAGAAACTTCAATACCAGCAAAGCTCTGTACTGGCAGATGTTAACTGAACCAAAATTGCATTACCAAAAGGGTCTAAGCAATTTGGAAGGAATTCAAAGACTATCAAATGTGTCTGCAGAACAAGAAGATTTGAAAAAAGGTCAGAAAGTCCTTTCAGTGAACCCAGAAAAACCTTGTGTGAGAACTGATCTATGTCTGAAAAGAATCGCAGCTGAAAGGTAATAAAGATACCAAAGAAAAGGAAGCTAATTCTGTATGATAGAGTGTTATGATAACTAGAAGTAGTGAGAAAGAAATTAAAAGGCATGAAGTAGAAGAACTGCACTGGAGCGGTCTTCCTGACCAGAGGATTTGTGTTCAGAACAAATGAACCCATAGCTGAGCTGAAACTGGAATTCCTGTTCCAAAAAATGAGTCAAAATACTGAAATGCCCCACAACAGACATTCCTGAAAAATGATACTGAGCTGTTCTGTCTAAAATAATATATTTTTGGTTAAGACTTGTCACTAACCCTAAACAGTTACATGCTGTAAACCATAACATTGCTCCAGTGGTTGGATTTGTTGAAGTCATGTGGTTTAAAATCTTTAAGACTTTTCAGTATGTTACCATGAATTGAGTAAGATAGCTACAATGTGACTTCCATAAGCTTTGAAACCATATATTTTTTTAAATCTACATATATCCAACCTATATCAATGCAACAACTTTATTATTTTGTATTTTCCAGCATTTTACTACATAGCATTTAGTAGCTAGCAGTTATACTGCTTAGTCGCTGACAGTTATAGATGTTTTATTTCTTTTTTGTAACTAGTTGTTGGTGGTTTACATTATTTTCTGGGGGCTGTTTATGATGAAGCATACCACAGAGAATAACAGTTGTATAGGTCTAAAGGATATTTGACTGAGCAAAATCTGAACGACGTCTACAGAAAAGCTGTAATTTCTATACACCTGCTGTTCTGATTTTGGCTAGTTTAGAGTGAACTCTCACATACAACATAATTTTTTTTCATTTCTATATTTGTAAAGTCTTTTCTTGCTTATGCATACAGATTTCTGTGGGCCTGTATTTGTCCTCAGGAATAAATAACTCCAGGAGTTGTAGTGTTCTCTCAGGAGTAGTGCTCTTTTTTTTGCTGATGGGTGTCCTGCAGATAATGATACTGCTCAAATAACCCTTGGTATTTTACTGTTGGTTTTGCATACCTGCCGATCATTTTTCTCAGGTACAAAGTATCATAGAAACATAGAATGTCTTAGATTGGATCAAACCTTAAAGATCATCTAGTCCCAAACCCCCGCTTTGGGCAAGGCTGCCACCCACCTGCTCAGGCTACCCAGGGCCCTATCCACTCTGGCTTTGAGCGCCTCCAGGGATGGGGCATCCTGAGCTCCCTGGACAGCCTGTACCAGTGCCTCCGCGCCCTCTGAATAAAACATTTCCTCCTGACATCTGATCTAATTATCCCCTCTTTTAGTTTAAAGCCCATTCCCTCCTTGTCCCGTCTGTGCTCTCCACCAGAAATCAGGATATATGAACAGGAGAACTCAAGTCCGGACAAAATTTCCTATATGCAATGACCAGCTCCCCTTTGTTAAGTCCTACTTTGACTCCTAAATGTTCAAAGATTATTTGGCATCTTTTCTGCCAGAGATACTAGCTTTTCCAGACACAGTAATGCTATGTATTTTTTTTTTGCAGTATCTTGACAGATTAATTTTTTTGTCTAGTAAAAACATGGATGTTGATAATTCCTTCCCCATGAATGCTACATTTATGAAAACACTGAAATATTGAATCCAAAGCACATGGACAAATGGAAGCTGACAGGATCTCCAGGATGGGCAGTAGGCACAATGTGTCAGTCAGCATTCCCCCTTGTTCCGTTGTGCGTGCTTTGCCAGTCGTAGCATTTACATCCACATTCTTTATCGTAACAGCAATCTCCCTCGTCATCACTGGTGTTAGCATATGGAAAAGGTGGCATGCAGCAATCCGCCTTACAAAGTGCTTAATATGTCAATGTTAGCACATCCAGCACAGCACGTGCAGTATCCCTCTTGCCAGTCCCATTCTCACTCCCTCCTGAGCACAGGCAGTTAATTAATCAGTCACTTGGGAGGCTGTAGCATTTTCCCAGCAACAAGCTACAAAGATGCTAAGTTTACTGATCTTCCCAAGTTTAACCCCTTGTTTTATTCCCTCAGTATCTGATCTCTACTTTTGTTCCTGGACTGGTTTTCCCTGAGGATAGTCTGACCTTTACTTTTTTTCCCCTAAATTCTAATGCAAGTTAGCAGATTATACACAAGTTCCATTCTGTGGTGGTTTGGTTTTTTAATACTTTCTGGCATACTAAGGCATCTGGAATCAAGGTCATCCACTTTGTCCTTGGATTGAGGGAGAAGCCTGGAAAACTACATCAGGATCACAGACCAGATCTGCACCACTTTTCTTCAGTCCAAAGAAGATTTTCATCACTGTCCTGCCCAAATACAAAGAAAGGCATTTAGCATTGCTTAGTGCAAATATTTATGCACATAGAGAAACACAAAGACTGCCCATGTCGGCATGATTCGCATGCTGACAGTGCCTACTTAATCTTTGTTCTTTCATGGAGACAAGGGATGTGCGCTGCCCTGCTTCAGGCATCTAGGGCATTCTGTACTGCAGCAAGAGAGGCAACAAGCAGTATTCTGCTGTGCTGCCTCCCTCCGAGGCAATGATAGTTTATCCCTGGGTTTTGTCAGCTCAGACTCTCCTAAAATAGATGATGGTGTGTGACTGCGAACTTTCATCAAGCACATAATAGTAAATCCCTGACGATGCATTTCAGTTGATGTTTCCATGTGACTCCTACCCTCAACCGGGTTTCACCTTGTGAAAAACAGGTGGAAAGCTCTCTCCCACTGTGCTACTTCTTGGTTCTTTCTTGATTCATTCACCGACAAGGGTAACTCCCTCTCCATACATGGAAAATATACACTGACACAAAACAAGGATGTATCAGAGAGCAGGTAATTCTCCAGGTATAGAACCTTCAGCAAATATTTCACCAAGCTTTGCTGCAATAAAGAGACTATGACAGGATACTCCTGTGACAAGAGACCTCCTCCAAGCATTTCTTGCCAGATCTGCTTTTTGATTCTTGCATGCAGTTCTGGAGAAGCGAACTCAGTAGGCGGTGATCTGTTAATCATTCTATAGATGGGGGAATGGAAAACACTTCTTATGCTGCTCAGGATATCTGCTCAGGGAAGATGCAGACATGACCTCACTGAATAGTGATTTTTCACATGTTCCAAAGTAGCAGAATACTGTCACAGCCTTCTACGCTTTGCATGAGATATAGAACAAGTCACCCACCATCTGAAATCCAATCAATACAGTACTCTGAAAAGCTCTCCAGGCGCAAGGTCCTCTCATGTGGTGTCAGTCAAATTGAGTACTTAAGGAAATACCCTCCAAGAAACATAGAAAGTGCATGGTAGCAAAACATGAGGTTGATCCAGGTTCAGAACAGTGTGAATGACAGTGTGGAGACAGGGGATGCCATAGATCACAGTGACAGCAGCTGTGTAGAACTGGGAGATGCCCTTGGGCTAAATAGGTTGATGAGGCTACAAAAGAAATTTGCTTCCTGCTTGGATCCCCATTGGCTAGGGATGATATTTTGAGCCCTGTCAGGGCAGGCCCTGCTGGTATATCTAGCGGCAGCACTCCTGAACTGATAGAGATTAGGACAAGCACTGAAGGTCTGAAGAATGGATCTGAAAATGCTTCTAATCTTCATTGCATTTCTGCTTCCCTCTGTACTGGGCTTCCCTATTCAGGTGAGAGAAGTTCCAGGTAGCCCTGCTCTTTCCTCTACTTGACTTGCTTTTCCTGGAGTTAAGCTGTGGAAACACATTTTGATAAATTTCTGACAACTAAAATACCAGAAATATAGTAAGATATGAAGTTAATCTTTTTCTTTCGTCCTGCTTTTTTTGATCTGATTTTGATGCTATTGTTGCTGTCCTTGTGAGCTAAGGAAAATTAACATCTTTTACTTATTGATTTTGCAGGACAACTATGAAAACAGCACAGCAAGTAAGTAGAATTTCTACTGATTTTAAAGACAAGTGTTAATTCTTGACTTTGTACCAAGTAAATTACATAACAGCAATTTGGGATTTTGGTCATTGTCTGATGCAAATAATGTAGCTTTGGTGATAACTTCAGGTATGCAATTTTTACAAGCTTGAGTTGTAACCACAGTCTTTATACTGGCAGGAATAACCAGCCCACTAATCTGCATGTATAAGGGATTTCTTGAGAGTATCGTTTTCTTTTTGCCTGCTTACTAAGGTATATATCTTAAAGAGAGTTATTATTACCAAGTGTATGGCTTCCCAGAGTCTCCATGGAATGAACAAACAAATAACAGCTGAAATAAGGAGAAATTAAGATATGTTTAAAGGAGAGCTCCCACAAGGTAGGAAAAGTTTAGGCTGTCACATCTCAGTGGTCCTAGCAGTAGTGCTAAACAGAAGGATCTGTCTGGGTGCAGCAGAACAAAAGATACAAAGGAAAATCTACACTGCTCTTACTTAGTGAGGAACAGAGAAAAGGAGGTGAGATCTGTGCTGTGGAGGGAACTACGTGTCCTGCAGGTGCCATTCTGTGCAGTGTAGTAGGTTCTGAAATGAATGACAGGCTGTGTTGTGGTGCTGCTGGTTTTGTGGTTACACATAACCGTACTAGTGCAAACTGCTTGGCTGAAACATAGGGCTGGCAAAGAGGCCACAGGAAAGAGGAAAAAAAGACGCAGTCGTGAAAGGATCGGCATGTCATCAGTGATGTGCGTGTTGTGGTAGACAAAACTGCTGACAAATTGATTTTACTGATAGAGAGTGAAGACTCAGAGCTGTGTGTCTGAGTGCCTCCTGCTGTGTTTCTCAGCTGCAGGGGATTGAACAGAAACACATAAAAATAGAAAAAGAATCAGAGGGGTATAAGAGATATATAAGTTTAAATTTCATCAATGTGTAGTAAATACAGGTGAACACATAAGATAAATTTGCTGGTGAGTGACAGCTGTAGAGCACATAAAAGCACCAACTTTTTTGTTCCTAATTTACTTTTGGGCTGAATGCAGATGACTTCCAACGGATGTGCTTTACACTTACTTTCTGGATGTGGTTTGTTAGGTTAATTTAGGTGTGAGTTTAAACACTTGAAAATTCAATTTTTATCTTGAATTTTGATATCTTTCCTTTAAACTGAGCACTTGGAAGACTTATTCATTCGCCTCCTTGCCTGCCTTGGTGCAGCAGTAAAAGAAAGGGACATCAGGTGTCAGAGAAAGCTTTGCATTGTACTGTGACAGAAAACAAATAGTACGGGCTTAACAGAACAGCTTTTGTCAATTTGCAAAATAGAATGGGATCATTACAGATTTCCAGAGAAGGTCAACGGAAACAAACACGTAGGTAGACCTTAATAGCAGCAAGAAAGTGTCAGGTGCAGGGATGATATGTAGCAAGAGGCAGACTTGCTTGGCATATTCAGAAGAACCAAGCGGCTAATGAAAACTGACTGGTGCTTCTTTTGAGATGTCACTGATGACATAGAAGAAAAGGGATGCAAATTTACTGTTCAGCAGATTTGGAGCCAATGGAGAGACATGCTTGCTGGAACACAAAGTCTCAGGGTTACTGGGCCAAGTATTAATTGACTCTTGTTACTACCTTTTGTGCCTTTTGAGACATCTTTCAGTATTTACACTGCAGGATAAACTTGAACTGTATCATTTCAAAATCTGTATCATATCAGATATTAATTTGATCAGACACATGGTAGAGGCCTTCTGTGTTGCTTTACTTGAGCTTTAGAAAGGTATTCTAAACTTTATAAGTCTAGGAATATGAAGCATAATTGCCACTGACTTCGACTAGTCAGTTAATGCCTCTTGTGCACAATTATGAAACTGGTCAGCTGAACTCGAAATGTGCTTTCCTGAAGAATTTTTTAGACACCACTGACCTTTTTGATAGGAATTGATTGAACAGTAATATAATAAACAGAAGTCATCAGAGTGGAGTTTCTTTAGCATTCCTCTGAAGTAACAGTCTGGAAAGGCAGATTGAAGATTTTCTGGCTAAAGTGAAACAATCCTACTGGTTCTACATCTATTCTGAATAGCAGAAACCCCCTTAGTACATGTGGACAATAACCACCTAGATCAATGGAAGCTGCAAAAAGGGAAAGGTGCTGCAAAATGTGATGGATATTGATAGCCTTTGTATCTTCTGTTGAAAACACATGGTCAAAAAATCAAGCAACACGGACAGGCTTAGAAATATCCAAATTGTTTGCATAACTGTGGTCTTGGGGGGGATAAAGATAATGGTTTTAAATTTAGACAAAGAAGACTACAATTATTAGTAACATGGAAGAGGTACTAGAAAGATTTGTGACATATCCATCATACTTAGGAACAGGTCAAGCAAACAGTGGTCAAGAGTAACATAGATAAAACTATTTCTGCCTTAGGGAAACTGGACAAACTGGATGACCTTCAGAGAATCTTTCCACTTCTGTACTTTTACAATGCTGTAACAAAGAAGTTTCTGCTCAGAAATCTAAACATCAGATTTTCCTTTCCATGTTGGTATCTAGAAACCAATTTTTAGCAGAATTCAAAAGATGCCACCCTAGAAAAATATCTTAGAAATAAGGATGGTTCCAAGGTGCTGTCAGATACGTCCTGAAGTCAGGATTATTTGCCTAGCACTAAATGATAGCCTTCATTCAATTTCATAATTTTATCCTTTGGCTCTCCGAAACCAGAGAAGACTGCTGAGCTGTTATCCTGCACCTTTTCCAGTGAAATATGGGGACAAAGCATATTTGTTCCAAATTTCTTCTGTCATTTATCACTCTGAAGCTGACAAAATGCTTTGCTGATTTCTTAGATGATAAATAATCGTGATTCTGTACTGCTAGGAATTTTCACAGCTGTTTGTCTAAATCTCAATTTAATTTCTGTGCATATATTTATCATTTAGTGCAACTAACTTCAAGCCCTTCAAGCAATAGCACCTGCCAAAGGCATTCTATTGGCTGAGGAGCCTATACTATCGAAGTTGCATTCAGAATCTAATTTGTCCCTTGTCTTTTTCTTCCTTTCTTTTAGCAGCAACAGAATCTACTCAGGTAAGGACAGCTAAATCAGCTCCTTTGTTCACTTTGGTGTCCAGTATTGACTTCAAGACTCACCTACTCCATCCATATTGCCATCTGAGCAGGAAGATCTTCTCAGATAAAAAATACCAGAATGCTCAGTTTCCTTCCCTATTCCATTCATTGCTTCACAATACCCAAATACAGACACAATCCCAGGAAGACTTTGCCTCTTCTGGAGTCATAGAGAAAACTCAAATCTGCTTTTAATTTCTGCCAGGCAATGGAAGCATGGCAATTTGTTTTGGTACCTCCCCAGGCTAGGCATTAGCATACAGTCCCCTACAAGCAGTAGATGCTATGACCTATCACCACAAATGTGGAACAATATTACGGGGATTTCATCAGATAATTCACCAATTTTGCACTCTTACTAGCTGGGAGATGAATGAAGCTAGAAGCTCTGAAACATGCTACATGCTTTAAAATGCATTTCACAAGTCTCCAGTTTTCTTCATGATATCTATATATGTCAAAAGAAAAGAAAAGAAAAATATTTACCACAACATGGTAGTACTTATCTTACCCATGATACAGTAAATAACTCAAAACTGCAGAGGTGCTTAAAATAGTAGCCCTTCTGTTCCTTTGCATCTTTTTTTTTTTTATAATTTATTTTATAATATCATTTGTGTGATAAAACTAATGTATTGTCCTTGTAGGTTACTACAGAAGAGGATATATATGGTATGTATTATTTCATCTCTGTGTAAGTACTTGCTAGAGTATACCAGTTAACTGCCCAGTTACTATAGAAAATAGCACATGCTTAACAGAAGTTAATCTCAGGGAAGGAATTTTAAATGAATGCACTCACAAGAGTATTTCATGCAAAGCAGAGTCTTTTGATTGCGGCTGATTTTTTTGGCTTAGCTGAAAATCTGTTAATTTTTCTAAAAATGGCTGTGTATAGATAATAACTTAAGTAACTTCTGAAAGTAACAGCGATCACAGAGACCATCTGCCTGTGCTGTTTCTTGATGTCAAGGCTCAAAGAAAGGCACTCAGTCTCAGCTCATTTTATTTGCTATAGAGCCCAGAAGTCCCTGATGTTGAGCTTATGTGGGGACAACAGTCTCATTCATGAAATAGGAGTTCGGTTCTGATTTCACTGATTTCAAGGGTTTTTCAAGAAGAGTATACCCAGCAGTAAGGAGAAGGACTACTCTCCATCCATATTTATCCTGGTGTGTTAGTGGGCTGTGTGTGGAGCATGCATGCAGGACAGCTATCCTTACTGAGTGTCAGGAAGAAGACGTGTAGACAAGAAGAATTGCCAGCTGGCCTCCTATACAGGATAAAACAGGCTTTAGAAGAGCCAAAAAAAAAAAAAAAAAAAAAAAAAAAGTATTTAAAATAGAATGACTAAGTAACAAAGGTAGAGAGAAGGATTGAAAGGAAATGGTTCTTGGTACTAGATGAATGCTGAAATAGCCACAGCTGTTGGGAGGTTCACAAGGTTGTGTCACTGAGCAAAGATAAACATGACTGAACACTGTGCCAACACATAAATAGGCTCAGTGAGTTTCAATATACCACTGTAATCGAGATCAGAGCAAGTGGAGTTCCTGGAAACTAATCAGGTTAAAAATGAGGATTCAGGTTTTGCTTGAGAATTAGAGAGTGATACTCTATATTTTCCGCACAGACTCTCCATCGCCAACAGAGACAGACTCTGAAGATGAAGTTATTTTTAACAGAATTTTGGAAGTTAACAAAGGTAATGCCATCAGAGTTCTGCTTATACGTGGCCTTTCTGCTGATTTGGGAGAGGCAACAGGGAAGGTACGATGTCTTAGCACAGTAAGTGCAAACATTTTTTCTGTCTTATACATACGTAAGAAACCCTCAGAGAACAGCCACAGGGAACACCTTGTCTGGGTGTTCTGCTGAAGGCCTGTGGTACCTCAAATCTCTTGTCAATATTGAAGATGATATCAGGATAATTGGATGCTTTGTTATTTAACTGCCTGTGTGCAATTGCAATCATTACTTGCATTCCGTCATCATATCACTTTGCAGTACAGACTCCTACATAAGAAACAGTCAGTTTCAAGCCTCCTGCCCTAGATATTCTGCACCTTCATTCTTTTTATTCATCGCTTTCTATCAGCTTTGCTTTTTCACATTTTCAGGGAGGGGATAATGTTGTTCTTGAAACTTTATTCCTGCCTGTAGAAACAGACCTTTCCTACAGTTTTCTACAAATATCACTCCTTTCAGTTTGTCCCTCCCCACCAGGCCTCTTAGCTAAGAACAGTGTAGGGAAGCAGATAATGTACATCTAGCTAAATAGTCCACTCACTTCCCATGCTGAACAGGAGCAGATATGAAGGAAAAATATGAAGGAGCACAAGCAGAACAATACTTTTCCAAATATGCCCTGGACAGCCCCCAGCAATCTATGGCTCAGGTATTTCCATCCCTTCTTTTTCACCACAGACAGCTCTCGGTACTTGCAAGAAGGTGACATAGTCCCTCGAAGGAGCCGCAGTGCCATCAACTGTCGCAATTGCTATTGGCCTCAGTCCAGGGATGGGATTGTTCGTATTCCCTATGTCTTGGATCCTACTTATGGTGGGTATAAATTTCATTGCATAATTTCTCTTTTGCTTTCTCTTTCATTGCATTATTTCTCTTTTGCTTTCTCTTTCTTTGTTTTTTTTCTCTTTTGCTTTCTCTTTCTTTGCTTTCTCTTTCTTTGCTTTCTCTTTTCTTTTTCCAATAAGCTTCAGATAGAAACCTACTTCCAGATTTTCGATGAAATCTATTCTAAGGATTTATTTCTGCTATGCAAGTACAGATCAACCATAAATTACAAAAAATCAACAGATCAAATTTCCTTGAGCATCTTTAATGTTTTGAGTACAATCTCTTAGAGACAACATTAATCACATTCTCTAATAGCATCTCCAGAACACCTACCTTTATAAGATTCATGATATTTGCGACGTGATTTGAATGGCCTAGTTTTTATTAGCAAAATATCTTCCTACATCTGCCTCCAAATGAACCATCAGAAGTTGTAACAACAATTAACTTCTTGGTTTAAATTGTAGCAATAAGAATAAAATGTTCCCACTTGAATTCTTTTTGACTCTAATCTGCAAAAGGAGAATCTCATGCCGGGCTAGCACCTGAAATGAAGTAAGCTACAGAGCAAGAAGCAAGAAAGAGCTTAATCTAATGCTTATGTCCCTCATCTACACTGTTTTTGTGCACCCATGATATTTTAATGGCACTTGTTATTGTTGAGTGACCCCCAACCCATATTAACTTTTTCTTCTCCAGAGGAGAACCACGTGAAAGGGATTCATGAAGCCATGGCAGAATTTGAAACATTGACTTGTATTAATTTTGTGAAGCGCAAGACAGAACGTGACTACCTCATCATTAGATCTGCTGATGGGTAAGTTGAAAGATAAATGAGCAAGTTATTTCTACAAAGCTTTTTGACTCCTCACTATTCACATCTTGTGTGACCTTGAAGAGGAAAAAGGTGTGGTTTTAGACAAGAATCTTTTTTTCACAGGTTTTTAACAGTGCAAGGTATCCTGCAAATTCAAGGGCACAACTGTTACATCAGTGACTCAAAAGTGACTGATGATATTAAAAAAAAAAAAAAAAGCCTTGAGGTGGAGAGTGCATCTTATGTTGTATATACATATTACACCACACAGAAAACATCCACTTGAGCAAAATATGTAACAGGTTATAACAGTAGTCCTTGCTTGCACAGACAAGATCAATTGCGACTTGCAAAATAAAAAGTTCTCTGAATCAGAGTTGATTGTTAGAGTCAGAATTTGATCCTGTGAGAGAACAATTCAACATATGCCACCTTTAAGTGGCTATTCATAGCTCCAGTTCTAATACAGGATTCAGTCATTTGGATAAAAATGCTTTTATCTAGGCAATTAAAATCACTATGTATAGAAAGCTAGATTGCAGGAGCCTCATCGCTAATGAAAGTCTTCCAGGAGGCCTTAATGATGACCATAAATAATTGACATTCTCTACATCATGGCCAGTTTTGCCGTTTTGTAGACACTATCCCAGGGGACAGAATGCAATCCTTCTGCTCCCACATCACATGAGGAAAGGTTCATGTGAAGCAAAGTTCTCCATACTGTCCCTTTGCCTGTCTGACAATAAAAATCCTGTAAGTCTTCTGCTGGTGTTCAATCTCAGATGCTGGTCCAACTATGGAAAAGTAGGAGGTGGACAGACGGTATCTGTGATGAAAGGAGGCTGCATGTGGAAAGGAATTATTCAGCATGAACTGGACCATGCTCTGGGGTTTTTGCATGAACATTCTCGAAGTGACAGGGACAGATATGTAAGAATCATGTGGGAATACATCAGCCCAGGTAAGTGCTTTTGACTTCCTCTGTGTAGGAGTAGATATATCATCCTGTTCCCAGCTCTTCCTTGTTCCCTAAAGTGAGTGAATAAGAAGCATACACTAATACAGTACCTTATGTTACAGCTGACAGACCAGACTTCAAGAAATTTGAAAACTCCAACAATCTGGGTCTTCCTTATGACTATTCTTCAGTAATGCACTATGGCCCGTAAGTAGCAATATGACGTTGTTTTTGCTGGAACTCAAATCTTGCGCTAGAACTCTTATAGCGGTCTTCCAACCAGTAGAACATTGTGTGTGAATCAATTCAGTTCTTCCATTCCTCAAGGTTAAATCATTATCCTTTAGTTTTCTTTATGGAGTCATTCACAGCTGAGCTTGGGGGTAAAGAAAGGCATTGGCTTACTGATGGATATCTTAATTAAACCTAGCTGGATAGCAGTTAGAGCCACAGCAACAACCAAGGTAGAAGGATCAGAAGTCCCTTTGCCATTTGAAGAAAAAAAAAAAAAAGAGTTAGATAGCTAAGAAGACTGCCTGCTAGCCATCAGTCACAGATAGGTGTGTAAGGAAGAACTGTCTTTTTCCTCTGATTCATACAATTGATATTTTCCCTCTAAAGGATATAAATTGTGCTATTAAATCCTGAAAAATGCTGTTTTACTTAAAGAACAATTTATTATTATTATTTTATTTTGTTTTTATTTTTTCCAGACACACATTCACTAATACCACTGGAAAAGCAACAATTGTACCAGTTCCTGATGGATCAGTACATATTGGACAAAGGCTGGGACTGAGCAACTTGGATGTGGCCAAAATCAACAGGCTTTACAATTGCAGTAAGTTCCTCAAAGCTGTCCTTTCACCTGAGAGTACTCAGCTCCTTGGTGGAGGTGTATGAGCAATATGCAGTGGCAGCAGTTTATCATCAAATAGTATGAGATTACTCTCTAAATCCATGGCACACATATGGTCACTATGGGAGAGGATGCAGAGGTCAAGCTGGAGAAATGCTGTGATTAGTGAGATACTATTTTCTACCTCAAAAATAAATCATTCACTTTTGCAATGCTGCCACAGTGACTTGACTGCATATCATGCTGTAAGCTTCATGGAGTCGTTGGGTTTGTTAGGGCTTAAGGGACAGCTATAAACACAAGAAGTCAGACATCACTTCCCTTTATTGCAGTTTGTATTTAAGACCTGAGTCAAACCTAAAGAGCTGTAATTCCTCTGAACTGAAACAGTTTCATATCTTGTGCAGCTTTTAGCCTAATAGTTTTCAAATATTTAAGTTGTCATTCTAGACATTTGTGTATTTTCCACTCCTTAATTTTAACTTCTGCTTGAAGAAATTCTCCTATACATCAGAAAAATGTGAACACAATGAATGAATATTATTCCTTGCACAGAGGAAAGCACGAGTCCCCCTAAGCTTAGAACTCCAGTATTGTGGAGACACCAAAGTTTTCTTGATTCTTCTTACACCACATTACTTCCTCATTCCAGTGGAAGACCACATGAGCAAAGATAGCAGAATGAAACCTCTGACATTCTTTAAGGAGGTGCAGAAGGGATACTTCATCCTGAGATCCCTTGCTACACTATGCTCATCAATAAAAATTATTTTTTTTTCCGCATATGACTTCACTTCTCGTTTTGATAGAGGTGCTTATGTATTATATGAAAATTAGGACATGATTTTTCATTTTAATCAAGATGTACTGATACCTTGAAATAAATGCTGCCGTATCAGAAAATCATGACCTTTACATTTTGAAGATAGTGTAATTTTAAATGGGTGGAAGTTTCTGCAAGTGTGGTACTGAGATAAATGCTTCTCCCTTAGGTCGCTGCAGCACTATTATTGATGCAGCGTTTGGATCACTAAAATCTGCCAACTACCCAAGAAACTATTCAGATAACACCAACTGTGTCTGGCTTATCCGAACCAGATCCAGAAAGGTAATCATAAGTTAATAACGGTCTTGGTATATGGATGAACTTATGTCTTTCTTTGTAAGGCATTTTGTTTTTTTTCTGCATACCAGTTGCCATATAACATTTTCTTTTCATAAGAGAGATTTCAAACTAGTCTCTACTTTTCATGTCCTTAAGCCAGGTTGGGAAAAACAACTGCAGAGTTGTGATTTTGGAAAACCTCCATGCATTGGGCTTCAGGTTTGCAAAATCAAGACAAAGCAGTCTGAGCATGGGAACATTCAGTCACAGGCTCATTAGATCTGAATCCTGCATCTTCAGGGGATGAGAGGCAAGTAGGGGCAATCAGTTTCAGTTTGGTTTTGGACACAGCTTGGATTATGTCTCCTTTAGAGGACATTCAAACAAAGAAGTCACATATGTGTGTATGAAAGGCTTGTTTTTGATTGCCTTCCAGATTTCTTTGCACTTTCGTGCCTTTCAGCTGAGGACAACCAGAGGCTGTCAGGGTGATTACGTTAAAGTTTATGATGGATCCAGCAAGTATTCTACAGTTTTAATGGACAAAACCTGTGGATCGCAGATACCCTCTGACATAGTTTCTTCTGGCAATCTTATGCTCATAGAGTTTGTCACAGATGGTGCTGATACAGCTTCTGGTTTCCAAGCCACCTTTACTTCTGGTAGGTCCGAGAACATGGAAAATGGCAGAGAAAAAAACAAACAAAAAAGCAAACAAGCAAACAAAAAAACTACTGTCGAATCAATAGAAGTTCTATCTTCCTCTTTCTTGTCTTCTGGGAAAACAGTGAGGAAATGATTTCCACAGGAACCGTTATTTCCTTCCTTGCTTTTGACGTTATGGATCAGTACTACACTGATACCATTTATTCATTCAGGAAGATGGGGCCATGCTTAGAACAAATTGTCAGCCAAGTGATTTCCACATGTCACAATTTGCCTTGTCTTTCAGATACACCCTATCCCAAAGTATGCAACATTAAGGATATGATCACTTTAAAATTACTTTTAGGGTTACTAGCACAGTAGAATGAGAATAAATCATAACGTAGAATTTAATTACATTGCTCTTCTGAAAAATATGCAGTTTTTAATCAAACAGTTCTAAGTGCAAGAAAGATTCATGGCGTACCAAGTCACTCAGCCCTGAAGCAAGAAGAGAGAAAGTACTTCCATAGCCAGGATCCATGGAATTTATCCACCTGAAATACATTCTTTTCAGTCCCATCTAATTAATAACTAGAGCCACAACTATACAGTTCAGTTTCCACAGGCTGTCACATTAGTATGTGTCAGCTGGAATAAAGAAATGTCACCGTGCATTTCTATAGCCAACAGCAAATAATACGTACACTAAAGCAGCTTGGCTTCATTAGTTGAAAGAAAGCTCAGCAAGCTCATGACCTTGCATTTGTCGTGGGCTAAGAACATCCATGCAGAGAAATGCAGTAATTTAGGTGTATATCCAAACCTGAACAGCAATATTGCCTGTGTAGTATCTATTTCTGTCAGTTGTAGCTATAGAAGGAAAGAAAAACAAGAAAAATCTCCACACCACTTTTATGTATCATAGAGTAGAATAGAATCATAGAATGACCTGGGTTGAAAAGGACCATAGTGATCATCTAGTTTCAATCCCCCTGCTATGTGCAGGGTATCATCAGCTACAAAATTATCTGTTTTTGAATAAAATATGATTTAACTTTCACATAATTCAGAGATTCTACTGTTTGTTCAGAGTGCTCTGAAAGCTAAGTATTCTTTCATTTCACTTACAGCAAGGATCCAAAGAAGATTTAACGTCTACAACTGATTTAATGGAGAAGAATCTATTCTGTGAATATTGAAATTATGGATTTCCAACTCTGCTCCTATCTTGGCTTGGATCAGTATGCAATTTAATTCTATTAAGAATCAAATTCTTCATCTTCTTGGGAAAGTTTTTTTCCCCAAGCCATATAAATGTATGAATTCTATACATCCTAGTGTATTTTCCCTTTTGTCTGCACAGTTAATTTATTACCTCTTTCTATTTAACAATTTAATTAAAAGCTTCCTTAAAAAAAAAAAAAAAGCTGTTTCCATTTCTATTTTCTGATTGTCCCTCAAACCATGCATAATATCAGTGTTATCTTATTTCTCAGACACCTTCATTCAGCCACACTGTTGTACACTCTTAAATGCATCACTGATTTCATCATGAGTTCAGGCATTTGGCTGGAGAGAACATCTCCAGCTTTGTAAACACACTTTCAGTTCTCCACAGTCTTCAGCATTAAAGAAGGTTTTAGTTACTGCCTTTTTTTTGCCAGCCTGATATTCAAGCTTCCAAAAATGACACCTCTCTTAAATGATCGTGTTATATCCTTAAATCACAAGAAACACAGACATGACAAAGTTGTTGCCATAAAGGACTGGTACATCCTCTTGTACAGTTCTGCTAGGGGCCAGCTAAAGGGAGCTTTTTATTCATGAGTCAGTTTTTAGTCCACAGACCCATTTAAGCTTACAGGACAAGAGGTAGACAAGACAGCACTGCCAGAGTTCATGCACATCATCAGTTCTTCAGCAAATAAATTTGTGAGGCAAGAAACTAAACTTCCCTTTTCTGATTATTCAAGGAAGACAGAGAACTGTAAGATTGGCTGAGCTCCTGGAAAGCTCATTTCTTAGAATTTGCTTGTAATCACACTTTCAAAATGGCATTCACTGAAAAATGCCTCTTTTCCTAGCAGATTTGAGAGCAAAATATACCGATACTTCACTCTCGTATGATAGACAAACTTAAAATATGGCCAACTCTATTTAATACTTGTAAGTTTAGGTCTGGAAAAAAAAAAAAAAAAGGAAGAAAGAAAAAAAAAAGAATTACTTTTCCCTGTTCTTCCTTTGTAACATTGGGAATCTTGGGATTTTTTCTGCAGAAATACATTTCTAGAAGAGAACAGTAGGAAATCAATTTGAACCACAGAGTAAAGCTTATGCTGCAAATTACTGACTTTTTGTTTTGTTTTGTTTTGTTATAGGAGGCACCAAAAAGCCTGAATTTGCAAGAGTTTTCTCAGAGCTTGGTCAGTATTATATTTGATGAGGAATCAATCACTTCTTTAAAACTAGAGAAACATTCATTGCATTGAACATTGCATCCTCATCCACAGCAACAAATGACTGTGTAAAAGGCTTTGAAGACAGTAATTTTGAGTTTGCTTTAGAACAGGTGCTTCTTCAGTTTTGCAATATTGCAACACAAGTTCATCTAATAGTTGTTCCAGTTATTAGCATTCAAGTGTTGATATCAACACATCAAATAAAGAGTAGTCCTTCTGAAATACCATAAAAAATGTGGTTTATATGTTTATATTGATATATTATATGTATAAAATATATTTATTCTGATTTTTCTGTATGAGCCTATATAATGCTTTTTTTTTTTTTTTTTTTAACATTTTTTTTACAGTGGCATTTTTGTATATAGCTTTACATGCTTGAATACATAGCTTTTCATGGCTTGAATAGGATCTGGCAACAACCTTCTGAGAACAGAATGTCAGAAAAGAGAACATCTGCTTAAAGAAATCTAGTATATGAAGGAGTTTGGAGAGCTTCCAAGTAAAAGTGCCCACTTACTGGTTTATTAGCTTTGATGCAAGCTTCATGGAGAATCTCTTTCTCCTGTCAGGAATGATTTCTGTCTTCACTGAGCATGGACATTTATAACTTGTGCTCTGCTATTTACCCCTTCAGATTTAATGGTGGTGGAATTTCAATTGCTTTCAAAGAGGTCTGGCTTGTTTATAGAGGTATTCACCATAAGGAAGCAAAGATGTGTTCCTAAGGTTTATGGACGCAAAAATATACTCCCCAAAGTCCCTCATTTATTTGAGGAAATAAAACTTTTTGCATTTTGTAGACTGCTGGAAGAGGTTCAGAATATTTGTCTCATACCTAACCCTAACTTGCAGATACAAACCATCTTGTTCAGAAGAATAACTTCATCAATTACTACATAGCACTAATGGTACTGCATGACTCTCCTGATTTCTAGTTTTGGGGTACTGATACCCCAAAAGAAAGAAGTTGATGATTACTCCAGTTCTAGCCACTGATCAAAGCTAATTTGGGCATATAGAAGCCTCCACATACACAATACCCAGCAGAGATGGAGAATATCTCTTTTAGGACACGAGTTCTCCCAAACTACATCCATAGCAATCCAGCCAGGCCAGTCTTTGTGTAGAGATTCTTAACAGAAATACGAAGATTGGTAGGAATGCTGTAGGGATGGAAATGTGCACGTGTGAGAAAGCCTGAAAGAAGCAGCAGAACAAGGGTTACAAGAACAGCCTGTATTGATAACAAGGGACACCATTCCCATGACGCTATTCCCATGACATTGCACCCAGGAGGATCATGGAGGAATGCATTGTTTCTGGTATCACCACGGGGCCTATCCTCAGATGACAGCACAGACTTGCCACAGAAACATCCCACACCTTTATGCCAGCAGGCTTACAGCTACTAAATGTACAATTCTTTTTTCTGTTATCCCAGCAGGAAAAAAGGCAAATCCTTCCACAGTTATAAACAACCTAACTTGGACAGTACTGAGTCTTCTGTAGGGAGGTTTAAGGCTGTAACTCCTGTGTTAATTTCAGTGGTCTGAAGTCCTCTCTCTCCACTAGGCACTATGCAGACATGAGACAACTGTACTCTCACCTAGGAGATCAGAATCCCCATACCGGGGTCTTAGTGCACAGTCCTGGGGCTCATCAGGCTGCCTGGGCCATGCAGCAATATGTCACACCAACCATGCTGCCAGGGATGACGCAGCATGTTGGCTCCTTCACCTGCATCCTCTTACTTCTTTCTGTCCTGGAGTTCTTTTCCCTATCACTTTGCATGTCCTCATTCCCCTCCCACTTACCTCACAGACATTCCTAGAATGGAGAGAAACAGAGAGGGAAAAGACATGTTACCTGCATTTGTATGTTTTATACCTCTTTCTCAAAAGCTGTAAAACTAGTATTGGAAATAATACCCCTTTATTCTTTTTTTTCCCTCTTTTTAATTATCATGTTTTCTTTGCTGGTACATAGATAAACACCATAGATTTTATTCTTTTTATTTCTATATCTTTTAATCTTTGATAGATTAAATCCATTTCATTTGATGTAATATATTGGACATTTTATTTTAGTCATATTTTTTCATTGACTGTTGTCTCTGAAGTAAGGAACTTGGTAAATTTAGCATCTAGAAACAATGACAGCTAACATTGTTTGACCAAGAAGGGCTCCAACCACAACAATCTACAGATTACAGCTGAAAAGTGTTGTATCAGGATAAATTTCTTATTTATATATAACTGCCCAGAGAAAGCATGAGAAAAATCGTGTGCTGCCCTATATTAACTATTATTGTATTTTAGTACATATTACATTTACTATTTAATCAACATACTGCAATTTTACATTATCTTGACTGAACTGCAGCTCAATTTTCAAAAAGCAGTCAATCTCAGTGAAATAAAAAATGATGAGTATCCCTCTCCTGTAAGCATAAAATGACCATTCTGCACAGAAAAGATTGTTTTGGAGAACATTATTTCTTTTTTAATAAATTGAAAATTTGGTTTCCGGCTCTTACCAGAAAAATGGATACAATTTTAAATCCTTTTTCTGTCTTTTTGGAGGGTATGCAGATGACAATAAAAGGAAATATGGAGTAATGCACATATTGAAGACGTTGTCTTGAACTGTAAAACTGTGTGAAGTGTTACTTATATAGAGTAACACTATCTATCTATCTATCTATCTATCTATCTATCTATCTAGATAAATATCTATTTTCCTAAAAAGATGCAAATGAAAATTAACCAGCTACAGACATTCAAATCAATACTCAAACGAGGCATCCACACTGATGACCATTTTTGCACGTAAAACTGAAGTAAAAGCAAGATCCATCCAGCTGAGTTTTAGGATAGACCGAAATATAGTCATCATCTCCTTGTTTCCATCACACCAGACTGATGCAATACTGGACAACGCTTGCCCCGCAGGTTTCTGCACCATAGAAATGATGTTCTCCTCTGTAGCCAACTACTTTTTCCAACTGCAGCTCTGCTTGCAGACAGTTGAGGGCTCAACTTTCCCTCTCACACTGCAGTTACAAGATAGCATCCACCTTCAGAGCAACACTTCTTTCACTTCTGACCCGAGTTTCTAATTCGCAGTTGGTACAACATAAACTATGTGGTGATTAAGCCTATTGCTGGATCTAAGTGAGTCCTATGGAACACAGTCTAATCCAAACATATTAACTGATGGCTTTCACAGTTTCTCAGTGCTTCCATCCTGACTCTGTGTTGCTGAACCCTCACACACCGCCTTTACACCACTATTCCCTCATCAATCCTATATTGAATTCTTCCAACTGTAAGCCAAATTCTCCATTCCGTTTCATGCAAAAAAAAAAATTTCTTTGCATCGCTGCACATCAGCCCTCCTTCCCACAGCTGTCCATCAGCAAGGCCGAAACGGGCGGGAAACAAAACCACATCCTGCAAATCAAAACAGGTGGTCCCACCTGGACAGGGAATAAAGGCGCCTCTTCCCGCGCCTTTCATGATGGTCTGAGGATGCCTTGCCGGCTCGCGCCGACCGTTACATTGTCCTCCCTCACAGCGCCGCGTGGGGGCAGGAGGGAGCGCGGCTCTCACAGGCAAAGGGAGCCAGCCAAAGCTTCCAAGTAAAACGCCTTTTTCTTTCTTTTTTATTTTTTTATTTTTTTTATTTTTTATTTAAAAAAATTATTTATTATTCCAGAGTGAACTTTTAAAACCGTTTTTGGAAATCCTAGCTGAATAATGCTGGTTACAGCAGCATAGCAATCGCTCCTCATGTCATGCAGGAGCTGTTGCACTTGTGCTTCTCCTCACATCCGCCCTGTTAAACTTCTCGTTGCTCTTGCTGATTTAGTCAGTAATCACAAAATGGGGGGCTTCTTCTGGTGGATAATTTATTCAGCCCATTCTTCCTTTCCTCCGTTCACAAAGTGTTCAGAAATCTTCCAAATTTAATGCCTGAGTTTGTCAATATTGTCTCCGCATGAATATTTTATGAACATTTATTGTGTTTATTCATTATTTACATTTTAACATGAATTCAGTGTTGGTTATGTGCCTAAATAGTACAGTTTCTGCACTGTAATTGACTGACTCGTGTAGCTCACCCACACATTTTCCATTTGAAGTGTGAATTATTACATTCAACCATATATCTGGAGACTATTTAAGCTTTCACATTTAAATTTACTTTTGCAAGCTAATGTAAAGCTTGATTTTTTTGTTATTATTATTACTTTTTTATTTTCTTCTTTTTTTAAATAATTCTAATACCTATTAGCAGACATTTTTTTCATTGCTTACTCAGCTCTGATAATTGTGTTTTCTCGACCTCTGCTTTCCCTTCAGTTTTGACTGAGTAAAGAAGTCTTTTTCTTCATCTTCTAGGCTATTTTTGAAGAGTTCCTGCAGGCTGAGAAGTGTTTGTCACAGTACACTGCAGAGAATTCTGTTCATGGAATGAAGCCTTTTGGGAGGATTCTTTGATGAAAGGTATCTCAAGCTGCAAGATTTTTTTTTTCCAAATTCTTTCTAAACAATGGAAAAATCATGTCTCTTAAGTATAAAATATACTGCTTAAAATTATGCATTTATAAATGTATATGTTTGAATAGAAATTATTTTTCAAAGCTAGAGATCACCTGTGTCAGTGAAAGTCAGTTACAGATGCATGTATACTATGGGCTTAATAAAATAAGTGAAAAATCAAATTGTGATATTTAGGCAGTGTAACTAGTGCCTTTTTGTTCCCTAGTTGTAACTTCTGGATATCCTTCTACTAGGAGTGCTAAGCAAAATCTGTAGAAATGGGTAGAAGCTGTATTACGCAAAACAATACATTTTCACAGCTTTTTTTATAAGCTTCAGTTAAATTAGAAGACTGTAAATGTCTGAAAATACATATGTTCCTGGTGGTTATAGCTGGGACATAGAATATCACAGAAGGTTTTTCACTGAAGTTATGGCAGGTCAATGGATTATGTCAGTGCAGTGGAATTGCCAGGTCACAGCCTGAGCCAAGGGTTGAGCACCAGGTGAGCAGGCACAGCTAGACCAGGGAGTTCAGGTGTAAGCAATGTTCCCAAATGACTGGAAGGGGGTGGAGCCTGGACCCACCCCTCACCCTCATTTAAGGGTTAGCAGCTGAGAAAGCAGTATTTCTCTGAGTCAATACTGCACTTGTTTCCAAGCTATCGCTGGTTGTCAGAGGGGGTGAGTCAATTTTTTTCTTTATTATCTGCTTTTTTCTCCATAGTGCCTGTATCCCATTTGGTGGCACTGTAATCACTGCTTTGTTTTGCCACACAGCAAGGAAAAATGTGCTTCCTAAGTAATTGAATTCTTTGTTGTTGGTTAGCATTGCTAGTTTAATCTGTCTCTGTGCAATGAAGAAACCTAGGTCTTTAGTGTGGGAATGAGGTGTTATCAAGGACTTGTAACCCTAACTCAGTTACTGTGAAGATGGCAGAGCAACGGTACAAGTTCTCTTAAGAGGCTATGGAGTCTCCTTTGAAGGTGTTCAGAAACTGTCTGGGTAAAGTTATGTGTGATAGGCTGTAAGTGATCCTGCTTGAGCAGGAGATTAGACTGTTATGACCTTCTGAGTCAACTGTTCTGATTTTGTGGGTGTAGGGGTGGGAACAACTTGGTGAACTATGGAAAGAATGGCTGTAACTTAAACAGAAAGTTACTGTTAAATGTAACTGGGAGAGAATGAAGTTGGGGAGTTGAGAAAGGGCCTATTTTATCTCTGAACATAAAGCAGTGTTCTGGAACTCAAATTGAGTTTTTTTTTCCTGTCTATATGATCTGTAATTAAGATTACTACTTATCTGAAACTTTGTTAACCAAAGCATCAGAGTGCTATCAGCATTGTATCAGAATAGCCAAATGCTTTTTCTCGTCTTTGGTCAAAACCACTTCTTCCTCTGATATTTTCAATAGGCATGTTCACTAGTATCATCATTTGAGAGGATTCTGCCTCTTTGATGAAAGAACCATTTGCAAATCTCACATACCAACAAGACAGCAGGATGTAGTCTCAACACAAACGCACAGTTGTGCTTTGAAAGGGCTTACTTTTTCATGACTGCGGGAGTGGTTTCTCTCTGTAACGTATTCTGTATGTACAGGAGATGTGTATTCTTTTCTTGTATGTTTGGGAATATGATAGCTTTTTATCGATGAGATCTGCCTCTTTCTTTTTCAAGGACAGAATTATTCATATTGAAAGGGTGTTGTAATATATCAAATATCAACTTTCTCAAACTTGGGCAGAACTGGAGGTGATGTTATCCAAAATCACTTTTTCCTTCTGTCGTGGTCCAAAAACCCAGGCTCTGAGACTATTTCACTCCACAACTCTGACGAGTAGTAATACTTATCATTCATGTGGCCATATCTCAGGTATTTTCTTCTCTGCCAGAGTACTGGCATACTGATGGAACTGTTGAGTTCAGTTTAAAATATACAATGCAGAGCTTCAAGTGGCAGAAGCAAGGCAAACAATGAAAGGTGTAAGGAGGAACGTAACAGAGAAGTGGAAGTAACAAGATACAGGTGCCACTTTCCTCTTCTCATATACGTTATGTAACATTTCCTATGCTTTTGCATATAGAACACCAATCAATCTGGCAGAGTTGCATCTTGTCTTTTACTGACTGGTGCAATATTAAAACAAAGGGAAAAAAAACAGACCCCAGATAATCAGTGCTTTACAGATTTTTAAGATATTTTTCTATAGTTTAAACTCCTATCATTTTAACTGAAATACACATAGGTTATCTTACTGTGTTTTACACCTAGTTATTCCTTCTTAGATGATGGTTTGTACAGTTGCTGATGCTTGCTATGATTTGTGTGGGATTCATGGGAATTGTACATGCTCATGGAACAGAATAATAGATCACCAACTGCTGGCATTAAAATAGGAGCAAAATTCCTTATGAGTTATCTTTACAGATTGCACCAATTCATTAAGACATCTTAATTCTATTCCCTGGGCCCACTGCGTCCTATATACAGCAAAGGCAAACCCATCTTTGTCCCATCCTCTGGAATTGGACAGCATTATGGAGTTCAGTGCTGCATGGAACGAGAAGTAAAGGCTATATATGTGTGACATCAGGCATGCACAGATGCAGCACAGAGATACAGTAATGCTAATCAACCAAGTAAAGCTGCTGTACTGGGGACTAGGTGAGTCAGCAAATCTGAAGAGAATAGCAGGCACAACAATTGCTAAGATACCATGATTGCAACACAAAAAAAGTAATACAGAATGAATTTCCATATTAATAACTTGCTGCAGCTTGTATATTATAACAGAGGAAAAAAATGCTATCCTACATATATGGTAAATTCAGTTATATGTTGGAGTAGAGTGGGGTCATGAGTGGAAGCTCATTCTTTTGGAAGACTTGGGTAGTAGTGTCCCAGTTAATAAAGAGCTGTTCATATGTTTATTTTGGTTTTTTCCTATGAATATGGCCGATGGAATTAACTTGAATTCTGCTGAAAAAGTGCGAGTTGTATCAGGTACACCACCAGAATATTAATATCTATTTACTGGAAACTATCTTAAGCTCATTAATTCACGCCTACAACTTGCATAAATAATTGAGTTTACTGATGGGATGCTTTTTCTAGCTGACAGGAAAGTGACAAAGACTAATTTTTAGCTGCAGACATTATCATTTGAAAATAATGTTGTAATTAATGTTACTTTGGGGCAATATCTGATATTATTTAAGCAATTGAAAAGTTGGGAAATTTGCCCAATATCTTCAATCTAGCTTGAAATAGGTTGGCAGTAGTTCTTGTGTAGTTTTCCTAGTTCCAGAGTTCAGAGAGCGATTCATTTTTTTCTGTTGATAGCTAGCATAAACTATGCATAGTAAAAATGTGGTTTGTTTTTTATGAAGTAAATGATTAGTAAGTAATCTGAGATCTTAAAATACAGAGCTCAAATTCTCCAGATGTTTGGATTCTCTGACATGACTTGCACTGCGCTTCTGTTGATTCTTTCATTAAGAATTACTGCCAAAGAGAACAAGTGTTTTTATCCAAACAAACCACTTAACATTTTGAGATTTCTAGATAGTTGGCTTGGAAAATTGATGATACTTTAATTGCTTTACAATTCTTAAAGAATATAATGAAAGCTTTAAGCAAATTCTGCGAAGTAGAAGTGAGATGCCCCATAGCATCTCAAACTTCTTGGAGAGCTCTGAATGTATAGAATTGGGCAGAGAGCAGCATGGAATGCAGAAAAGATCAGGTTTATGGGAGAAGGAACATGGGTATGGGAGCAATCTGAGCATCCTTGGACTAGCAGTACAGTTATTAATTATGTGCAGTGAGTTGCAGATTAGCTATGCTTTGGATTCAGAGACACCACTGCAGGATCCTTGAGAAGCCTGCGTAGGCTTTTGGAATTTTCTAGCTTAGATGCAGTATGACACAAACATAGCTGTGAAATGGCCATGGTCAGCTCAGCAAGTGATGAAAATTTTACAAAACAATATTTTTGCTGAAGTTCAATCTATAGAAGCTTGCTTGGATTTGCTGCTGCTCCTTACGGTTACATTCAGCAAAACAAAGCTTTTGGTATGCTTTTGGTAGTATACTGTAAAGCTACAAAGGTTTGTCAGCCACTAGCTGCTGTTAATGCTGTTTATGAAATTAGGCTTTTAGACTTTCTGAGAAGCAAAACCAAATTGAGAAGCAATTACCAAATAAATGAAATTGGAAGGTGATAACGGCTTTCTAACTTTACTTTCAGTTCACGCAGAGACATTATTTCTGCCTGTCCTAAATAGGCAGTTATATACTTTTTTTGTTAAAGTGATCTCATGCTGAATGCAGGGTACAGTAAGAACCTGTTCTTAAAAACAACAACAAAAACCTGAAGCTGAATTATCTAAGAGAAAAATAACCTGTTAGATACAAAAGAAAAGTCAAAACTCTGAAGTCAGTCATTTATCTGCATCTCCAGTGCTGTTGTTCAGGGTAGGAGAAGCAGGACTTCAGCAACAAGGACTTCTACATGAAAGAAAGGCAAGAAAGGAGTGTGCTTGCCCTATCTATTTTGCTTTCTTCTTAATTTTAAGATGTGGAGGAATGACATCAGAAATATGTACTCATCCTGATATTTGAACTCAGTATTGCTAAGTAAAAAATCCCGGGAGTATCTCTGACAACAGAACATACAGATCCAGGTAATCACAAGGTCTGAAGAATCATGGCACTTGATCTAGTGTGTCTAGCTCCCAGAGCTATGCTTATATTCCTGAGTTTTTTATTAACTGATTAGTCCTAATGGCCTGTGTGTTTGATGGTAGAACATGTCTTTGTCCTGTAGTATCCTAAGAATTTACATCTAACACAAAAATTGTACATGTACTACTAGCATTAAATAACCTCCTTTACTCCCCTGTTGCTCAGCCCATCTGTCATTCTAGTTTTATCCATTTCTTTTCTTTCCCTCTTCATGTGATCACATCCTTAACTTTTTCCAACCAACACATCCTGTTTGTTTTGGTGCATATAAATCCATGTTCCATCACTGGCAGAGATTGGATCACTTAACCTTTATCTGCACTAAATACTAAACCATCTTTCTGGAATTTTTTTCTCTTCCACAACTCTGATTCTAGAAAAGAATTACTACTTATTTTAAAGTAAGCATATTTGATAATATTTGTTCTCATAGACTTGTTTCCAGCAAGTATAAAACTAGTGTCAAACTGAGGGCAGGACTGTCTTTTGATGAAAGGTAATCACAACTCTCTTTATGGAACAGAAGTTGAAATATATTTTACCAGGTTTTCAAAATTTTATAATAGGCTAATAGTCAATTTTGTAGTCCTAGAAATATGCTAACAAGAAGGGCAGTTGTGAAATCACCGTATTTAGACACAGATTACTTTTGAATAGTTTGTTTCACCTTATTTAGCCTTTTTTGGTCCAAATGAGGGTGGTGCAAATGAAAAAGCAATTGTGATGACATGCAGCGTACCAGCCCCACTGTGATGCTGGATGGAGAAGTTTCAAGAGAATATTTTCCATAAGCTTTACCCAGTTCAAAAAGATGCCTAGGATAAACCCCTGCAGATGGCAGCAGTGCTTTATAGTTTGACACCACGGAGTGTAGTATTGTATAGTACTTGGTGTAGTTTGAACCCGAGTATTGTACTAAAAAGACTGATTTTTCTAAGAAGTGTACCGTTAGCATGTTTGATTTTTTTTTTTTTTTTTTTTTAGTCAAAGGCAAATCTGTAAGTGTGACTTAGCACAGCACAGGTTTTGCACCTATTTGGATTAGTTGTGAAGTGTATCCTTAATATGTGGCGATGTTCTGGTTCTGATCGTTATACTTAAGATAATTCAGAGAACAGCTAATTATATACTTCCATCCCTCTCTAATAAATCTAATTTTCAAGTAGGAACATGCACACTTTTTTTTGTTTGTTAAATAATGTTTTACAGCAACTACAGTAGTCAGGATTGTGAAGAATTCCTGATTTAACAATGTATGTGATACAATAAGTCTGGACAGAATGTTCGAAATTATAAACAGTTTAAGAAATATTTCAGTATGGATAAATTATAAAGGTGTAGTAGAATTATCTTCATATTGAATGATAGTAATTAATCCTACTCAAGAATGTGATATGGTCCCCTCAAACTAGCACCCAATACAGTTTCATGCAGCTGCTGTAGATATTTTTTCTAATAAATTGTCTGGATTTGCCCTACCTTATCCATATCACCTTTAAATGTACTAACCTGGAAAAATTTCTCTCCATTTCTCATTCCTCAATCATACCTAACAATGTAAATGCTGCCAAAGCAAAATATGAAAATGTAAAACTTTTATAGGTCATCAGATGTGGGGATAAAAGACTAACTGTATTAGAGACAAATTGGTACAGAAAAGATGACATTTTTCCTCATGTGGAATGCACAAATGTTCTCAGAGGTCCAGGCCTAAGGTGAGTTTTCCTGCTCTCAAATATATTTTGAATTACAATAGCTGCGCTTCCCCCCCCCCCAAAATAAAAGAACCATGAAAAATGCTCAGAAATTCCAGTTTTGTTTCCTCTCTATTTTTACCATTATTTTTCTTTAATTCTGAATTCTTTAACCTTAGAGTGGTAAATCCTTTGTTCTCTTTTAATCATTCTTAAATATCTGTTTCTGACTTCAAAGTTTTGCATTTTTTATATTTGTACCTACTTGTTTAACCATGTGATTTGATGAAAACTAAGCTGTTCACATTTAACATAGTTCCTTGGTGTCCTCCTCCTTGCCAGATGGCAAAGGCTTTTGAGCCTTTTCGTTGCCCAGATGCACTAGATAAAAGAAACTTGCTCATTGAAAGACATCTCTTTGGCAACTAGGGTGAATATTCTACCATTTATGAGGGCTGCTTTGCAAGTAATGCCTTCTATTTTATGATGTTGGCTCACAATGTCAGAGGCAGATGTTGGTGATATGGCAGTAGGGGTTAAGCCTTCTCAAAGTGCAGTTACATTTTGTTGCTCTATGACAAATGGCAGCAGGGGGCAGTCTGGCAAAACGGTGTCTGACATGAAAGAGCGCATGAAGCAAAGTGTGGAACTGTACTCGTCCATGCAGGAAAAATTTCATCACCAGTGAAAATGCACAGCTAATGGTGGGGATTGTGTTGAAAAATATGAATTTGAGCTGGGAATTTCTTCTATCAAATGCATTTCTTGCATTCTTTATTATCATTTCTGTGGAATTAAATAGGTAGTGTCACATTTGGAGTGACCTACGTAAAAATGTCCAGCATATTGCCTAGGAGTTAGACAATGTGACTTCGTAGGAGAGGCTTCTGATTGGAATTAATTTAGCCTCATGCAGGTTTTCTGTGACATTTTTTGTTTAGCTGTCCTCTTAAAAGGATTCTGTCATAATTATAGTTTTTGTCACGTTTCTACCGGCTTTCCTATGGTGCATGGTGGGCTTTAGTAACAGTTTTTAGCAAAACATAGGAAAAAGTCAGCTATGTCATTCTTGGCTCAGCAGGTAGTTCAGTTTGTATTGGTGGAACACTTGAGGCTCTGCACAAAGCTGTTTCAGATCTCAACATTTGAAGCCTGAGAGCAGGAGATAGAGCAGACTGAAAAGGGAAGAACAAGCTGGGAAAAGGTACTGGCGTTCCCTACCGAAAAGTCAAAGAGACAGTCATGGAATAACCTGCTTTAAGGCTATTCTGTACAGTAGGAAACCTTGTTGAGAGGAATCATTAAAGATACAAGGACTGTCAGAAGAACATAGGCAAAAAACTATAAACTCCAAAAGAGAATGCAGTGTCTCTCTCCAGTTTCTGGGGGATGGCCTCCAGTGGTTATTTATGAAGACATTCTGTCTCTAGAATTTGTTCACTATGATGAGTAAATTTTAATGTAGAAACCAGGAACAAGTGGGACTTAGTTAATGAACCAGTTCTTAATTAATGAAGCATCCTACATTTCCACTGCTTTTTTTGTTGTCCGTCCATTTAAATTTAAAAATGTTGAGGGCATATTCTGTCCTCACAAATTAAAGGTTTTTTTAGAGAAGGCATTTCTCTAATATCTCATTTTTCCTGGTACTATTTTTATTTCAATACTGAGAAATATCAGGTACAAATTCTAGAGCATAAGGCTCAATAACTGCAGAATTCATTTATATAGATTCACATGTTTCTGGACACAGGTCAAGTAAATTCAAGGACAGATCTCCATAATCAAATAAAGAATTTGATTAACAAATATACTTCATGTTTATATGGATGATAAATGCAATGCGTGTTGTGAGCAATTCTTGTTTTTTAATTGTGCTGCAAAATTTTCAGTCATCAATACAATTAGTTCTATAGAAATTGTAAATGTGGTTTGAATATTCACAGTTGAGGAAGCAATATTCCTCCTTGATAAGAATGTGTTCAACCACAGGTAGTCTTCATGTTGACACATCACTTTGACACAAAAAGTATGGTTGCATCTTCTTCTGCAATTTAATTACAAGGGTGGAAATATAACATTTTTGTGGCAGCATAAAATCTGAAGTTGTTCATTAATGCTTGATCTGTATGAGACTGCCAAGCTATCTAGCAATATAAATTTGATCTTGGTTTGGCCAGAGAATACAATGTTGCCAACTCTTATGATGCCTTTATCTTTTTGTGCTATCTGGCCTGACCTGGCATATGCTTACTGGAATAAAGTTGTCCCTATAAATAATAAGACCAAATCTAAACCAGCAAAATAAACTGAAAAAAACTTAGCTGCAGTGAGACAAGGCAGGAGCCATAAGATCTGTTTACAGCTGAGGTTGTTGCAGCCTGCTTTGTTCAATGTTAAATTTGTCAGTTTACAATTGGATATTAGCATGAAACTGACTTCACTGCAGCAAAGAGACCAAGCACCAGAAGGGGGGAAGATTGAAATTTCTTTTTCTTAGAGGTATAGCCTAAGTCTGTTTTGGTGTGAGATACAGCTTGCCAGGGAGCAGTAGGAGCAGTAAGAACTGTCTGCTCCAGAAGCAAAAGCAAGCCAGAAACTCACAGTGACTATAAGGGCAGAGCATAGGCTCACTATGCACAATCAAGAAGTGTATAGTATGTGTGGTCAGCTAATAGTCCACTGATCTCCAGACTGTAGTGTCAAGGCAGAAATCTAAACCACAATGTATAGCACACCTGCAAAACTGCTTAGGCAAGGGCTGAGACTAAATCCAGAGCTTAAATGCAGCTCCCAGGCCAATGGCAGAGTTTGTGTGAACAGAAACCTCAGATGAGGTTGGTGAAGACAATCAAAATCTTTGGTGTAATCAGGACTCTGTCAGCATCCTAGTTTCTGTGGATTGGAATTTAGGCATAAAAACCCTGAGGTGGTGTGTTCTAGCTCAATTCCTAACCAAGATAATCAAAGAACAATTAGATACAAGTCTCTCAGGGTTCATATCCTTTCAGCATCTTGGATATGCTGTTCTTTTTATATATTCCTATTAAAAAAAAAATCTGTTGGATTTTGTTGCTGTACTGAACTTCACAGACAAGAATTCAATGCAGTATTTGAAGGATTAAAATATTTAAGCATTTCTTTTACTGCTGGCTGTGGTTTTCACGTAAAAACTCTCAAATCCAGGTTACATCCTATCACAGAAAGAGACTAACACAGAAAAGCTGGAAGCGTGCACTTCAGTTTTGAAATGAGAGACAGGTTGCTAGCTGCCTGAATTTCACCAAGTTCTCCTGATTTTTTCAAACCTTATCTCTTTAATCTAAGAGCAGTGCCTGTGTGCATATACAACATCGGCTGTACACCAACTACTTACTGATTAAATACCTGGTGTGGAGTGAAAAAATCCACTAAACTTATCTATGTAGTCTTGTTATTCAAAGATAATTTAATGTTGGAAAAAAAAATTAGAATACTGTAGTGTCCTTTTCATGTTAGGATTTTAATAACCCAAACTTCTCCTTTGCTAAAATGTTACAGCCCTTTGAAACTCACTTAATACATGCTGTGTGTTTGTAATCTCAGAGGAATATGCTGCATTTTGTGGCCAAAACTGTCTTTGCTTGCTGTTTGGAGCAGCAGTGTGAACACCAGTTTTCTCTGAGGTATCTGCTCTTTACTAGTGTTAAATGGGATATGCCAAAGCATAAAGATTAGATAGGAAAAATTAACTCCTTTTAAAATTCATTAATTCCCCTTTAGGGCTTTGGGGAGAAGTTAAGTTTTAAACACGTTTTTCTTCTATTGATACTATTCACACCACTGATCTCATATCTTATTCTGCTGATTTGAGTAGTCCTTCCATATGAGTTGTGTACTGAGTGTGAAATGTATCAGGTAGCACAATCTCTAAAACCTAATACTCAGTAGATTTGTACAACTGCAGCCCTTGGAACAATGATTGCCATGCTCTAATGTATCTAAAAAAATGTGACTCTATTTCAACAATTCTCACTCGAACAACTACTGGCCTGTTTTACTTAATTTAAAACTCCAGGTATCTTCTATGAACTCATGGATTTATTACACTTTCAACTGGTTTATTTTGCCAAGTAAGATGTTTTTGAGCTGGATTTTCTCTTATAGAGTATTTGGAAGATATTATTTATAATACACTAGGTGGGAATCTACCACAAATGAGGCAGGTTTGAGATAATCATGAAATATTAAAATGGACTCTAAAAGTTTTAGTGTAAAGGTTGTCACAACATCACTGAGTTACTGGAATTTTTTTGTAATGAAATTGTATAGAGATTCAGGGCTATGACTGTATCATTGGAGGAAATTACTTGCAACATAACTATCTTAATGTCAAAGATTGTCTTCTCCAGTATTTTGCTTCCAAAAGAGGTAACAGAAATTGCAGGAACATGATGGACTAGGCATAGAAGCGTACTTCTGTTTCTTGTATGTAGTAAGTGTCTTATTTCTAAGTCAGTGACCTTATTTCAGCTATTGACTGTTAGAAGGCAAACTGGCTTTGACGACTTTTCTGCATCTGGGTGATCATTCAGAATGTTGGCTAAGAAACCTGAAGTGCCTTTGTCAGCAATGAAATAATCCAGAACAGCAGTTTCTTGTTCAGCCTTTGTAGGGATTTATGTAGAGGAGACAGAATCTGAAATGCTCATCAGATTTAGTAGGCAGTTGCATTTTCCCAGAGAGCTAAGAACTATTACAGGACGAATGTACTATAAACTTGCATAGACATTAATTTCCTCATTGTTTTTAAATGCTTATATAGCAGTTTCTCAAACATTAATATCAGAATGACATCATTTAAATATTGATGTGTTCCCAAAATTTCTGATCTGAATTGAAATATCAAATGCTAGGGTTCATAAGATGGATACTGCTCTTGATGTATGTAAGTAGCCCAACTCAGTCTGTGAATGTGTATTCAGTGGAATGAAGATTTTCAGTCCTGGTCTTCGGAAGCTTAACATTTTGGGTGTAAACACCTTGCAAAGTGGAAGAGTGTTCTCTTTCCAGACCTGCAAATTGGCTTCAAAAACTGTGAATCTCTTGTTACTTATTTTGATGAGTGATTTATATAAATATAATATATAAAATATATATATATAAATATATTATATAATATATTAATATATTATATTTATATATATATAAAATACATCTATCTTTCTGAGTTTAGCATTAATTTTTTAGTCATTTTAAAATAACCTTACAGTTTCAAAGTGAAGTCGTCATATATTAGAAAACTTGACAGTTCAACTCAGATATGAAAACTTGATTTATCATCAGTGCATATGCATTATAATATAGACAATGTATGATGTGATTTATTTTTATAGCACTCTTGCCTCATTTAGCTGATGGAAAGTAACAGTAATAAAAAGGAGAAAAAAGCAAAAGAGCACAATTGTAGAAGGAAAAAAATGTGAAGGAATATACAGGTGAACAGAGATTAAGGAAAAATGTTGAGCCTAAACGTTTTTCTTTAATGCAGATTTACAATATGTTCAAGAACTGCTGCAGAGTTTTATTAGTATAAGAAAGTTAGGTTGATTCTTGCTCCTTGATTCTGAGTGAGACTGGAGAACATAATAGTTTACTCTTGTAGATTGCAACTTCCTTGATGATATCGGCCAATGTGAAGGTTACCCTCTGGATTATATCCCTACTTCCAAGAGAGAGAAATTCAGTAGAGGTCACTCATTAGAAATGTGAACTGTGATCATCTGATCACTTCTGTTAATGAGCTTCTAGAGCTACAAAGGCCTATTATGCCATCTATATAGAAGAACCATTTCTTCTCTATTAGATGAGAATCCCTCTGCCCTCCATTATTACTTTAAATGAGATGATAAATATGCTATGTACCTACCCCAATTTTACAGCTGCATGTTGTAGTATATGACCTTTGCAAAACTGTTTATTTTTTTGATGTCATCAATAGAAGTACTTGCGGTAAAACATGAAAACACATTTTCTGTAACCTTGTGGCAAGGAGAACATGTAGTGTTGTGTGGTTATGATGAAAATAATAGTAAATCATAGATCGTCCAACAGGTTAAGCTAGGCAATGGTACTTTGACCAAAGGAGCAGGAGAAGAGAGAAAGGGAATAAGTACTTCATTGAGATTCATCACCATTATTTTTTTCTATTAATTCTATTCATGATTTTCATTAACTCTAAAAATTTCTTCGTCTTCCTTATCCTGTGAATATTTCTTCTTAACTGTTTGCCTTTCATTTTCTAAGTGAAAAAAATGCAGTATAATTACCTTGATGGTCAGTGTTAATTTCCACCACTCACTTCATTTGTTTTGAGTTAGGAATTATTAAAAGACCAAGAATCTGCCTATAGAAGAATATTATTTAACAAAGAAGGATGAAAAATTCTATCTGTGACAAGTAAACACAACAAAAGTGATTGAAAACGGGAAAGTAAAATATCAGACATTCGAAATTACTTCACGAATTGTGAAATGCCAACTTGTGGTTATGTTAATATCATAGCTATAATTTATTCTAATCGGAAGGGTCACTATAAAGTTAAAAACCTAAATACTTTTTGTAAAAGTATATTAGACTGACTAACAGATTTAAAATGTAATTTTTAAAATCAGAGCCATATTACAAAGACAGACGATATTAGTTAAAAAGTTGAAAAACATTTTGGCTTATAACGTGATTAATACAGAAGAAACAATGTTGTATATTCATTTTTAACCTAAATATTTGATGTTATTGCAGAGATATAAAGTAAATACTTATGTTAAATATAATTCTCCCACTGCTGAATTTTAGCTTCTTTGCAGCTGTTGATTTCCAGACTTTGTCACATATGCTTTGTAGACCCAGGTACCACACAAGTTTTTGTTGTTTTTTTTTACAGCGCATAAATACCTGATCTCATTAGTAAATTACTATTGCGTGTATTTTTTTCATTTATCTTTTTCTTTTTTATTTAACATTAAAGTTGTTGGGTACTTTCAGCCTTACGGCATAGTGACAAGCAGTTACAGTACAAGCTTGTTTCTTTCATTCAAACTGTGCATTGGACAAATTGTATTGCACCTTGATCAGACATCTGATGGGCTTGAAAACTTGGCAAGTTTTTACACAATATTTTTATTGGCACTCAGTGATGGTGAAATGAACCTTTTTCACAATGATTTTAGTGGCACACAAACTAAGTTTTCTGGAGTCACATGTGACTCTTAGCAGAACAGAATGTGTTTGTACATCTTCTAAAGCTGCATCTAATGTAGTGGCTTGGTAAATGTGAACAGGCTTAGTAGCTGCAACTATCATGCTAGAGTGGTTATGAAAACCTAGGGTTCAGATTGGTTTTATTGCTGAAATACTTACCGGACATCTTTATTTTTTTTATAGCCTCTACTTAGATGTATGATATCAGAACTAGACTGTTAGCAATGCTCCAGCTAACTTTAAGTTGAGAGTATCTTCAATTTATAGTAGCAGTGACTACAAGTAAGCATTCTGTAAGACACTGTTCATTTGGGTATCTTCCTTTTAATATCTTATAGTCTGTATTGAGTGCTACCTACTCACACAACCCAAGAAATTTCCTGTTACACTGAAGAAACAAAGCTGTACAGATCATGCAGCCTTGAATGAAGAAAGATCGTTCATTTACAAAACAACCAAACATGACAAACTATTAGACAACTTATTTTTACTAAGTTAAAGACATGATAAAATGAATTAACTTTCTGCTTTTACCTCTCCTTGTATTATGCTTTTTTCTGAGTATTACTGAAGTGGACAGACATCATTATCTGTTATTGCAACAAGTAAAGGCTTGCCAGCAGATTTTGAGAAGTAAATTCAATGACTTCAGTAGATCAAAATATGCCATCTATTGACTACCTTCTGCAGCTCCACTGTACTTAAGCACTCTTAGACCTTGAGAAATAACCATGAAGAAAAGATTTGCAAGGACTTGGCGTGGTTTATTCTTAAGGAAATTGTTACATATTTATATTTGATATCTCCTTGATAAGCTTTAGTGAATAAATGATCTACTTCTACAAATTACCATGCGGTTTGAAAATCTTGAAGAGCGCATAAGTAGAACTGTAACATCTTGTTATCTACGGCAGATCTTTACTTTAAAAAATAATCTGTCAGTCACTTGACTTCAGAAACATATTCTCCCTTAAATGCTAGCTTGAGCGTGTGCTGCTAATACTGCTGTTCTTTAATATTTTTTTTTGCTTTTGATCTTAGCTATAATGACTGTAGGGAAACCAACAGATGATTAGTCATGTCCAGTAAGAATTAAGAGCACAATGCTCATGGAGGCTGTGTTCATCCTCTGAATGAAATGGTAGTGATGATTCTTTCTGATTATTACTGGCTTTCATAGACTACAGAAAATATTTTTAATGGTGAAATTATTCTCAGTAGAAATCTTAGGCAAAATGTTGAGGAGGATTTTAACAGAAACAATCGGCTATATTTCTTTTGTCACGGGAAGTAAGAAAACTTGCAGTGATGAAAATGAGCAGAGCAGTACCTTTTCTTGAACTTTTTCAAAGCAGATCTAAACCTCTGAAACTGGGGCAAACTCAAATTCTGGTAAATGTGCTGTAAGTTTTATTTCTCTGGTTAATTCTGTTAATTCCAAAACATGGAAGAACTGAATGCAACAAAATGATAATGTGAGGTGAAATCTGATGATATTTCTGTGTGGATGGTGGGCAGAGAATTCCAAGGCTATTGGAGACTTGGCCTTTAGATGTTGGTCCTACCTTGTTCCCTAGAGTATGGTAAGAATGATTTAAAGTGAAGATTGTCCCTTTTAGTAGGGAAATACTTCACAATCCAATAAATTTTGCTATTTTTTTCTTGATGTTCAACTGAAAATTTGTCTTAATTATTGTTCATTAATCCCAGTTCTCCTTTCTTACCTTTGTTAAACCCCAAATGTTGTTTTAGTTACTTGAATTTTCCTGTGTCAAATAATTGGACGAAAGGAAAGTAGAGGGATGAAAATGTAAATTAAAACAAAGAAGAAAACATTGAGAGTGAAATACACAGAAGCATGTTTGTTTGGCCTAGGTTTTTTTTTTTTTTGGAACTTGTTAATTAGAACAGTATAAAGAATAGTAGAATGAAGACTACATCAGTAGAATGTAGAAAAAAAAAAGAGGAGTTGAATGTAAGGTGGAAACCAGATGAAGTTAACTTCCTGAGCTCCAGATTGTCTTTAAGGATCACTGCTTAAAGGAAAAAAAAAAGGAGCTATCATAAAGGTCTCAGAGAAACCTTAGCTATGTCACAATTGCTTAGTACACCACTGTTTTTTTCTTTGTTTTTCATGCTATAAAATTCATTTAGGTTTGATGGACAGCAAAATGTTGAGTCTACTCCCTTTCTAACCACCATCTTTTATCTTGCATTCTTTTGAGGAGAATTTTGCCAATGACTTCCTATTATGCTGTACTGAAATCAAGAGTTTCATCCTGACTGCTGTAATCTATTAAGACTGAATTGAAGTCTTCATTTTCCCTTCCCTTTCTGTACCAACGCTTTGCAGTTTCTTAGAAAAAGACTTCTCTTCAACCTGGCAACTGCTGAGGGATGTAAGTGTAAATTCAGACAGCAATCACAGTTTTAAACATGCTGATGTCCTTTGGATATGTAATAGATTCCAGTGTGCAAGCATGTGAGTAACAGCAGAAATAAGAAAGTAGTATTAGAAGTCCGTTTTGTTTAACTTAGAAGCACTCTGGATAGTAGGAAGAGTAATAATTTCCATGAGCTCAGATATAAAAAGTTATACATAATCCATCCATTAAAATTATGGGAACCTAGACTGTCATCATGTACAATAGTGCGAGTATCCCCATTTAAGGTCCCCATGCATTCAGGACAAACTCCTCTACCTGGAATTTTGCTGGATAAAGTCACAATATTCCAATTTGCATGTTTGTATTTGTGCTTCTCTGATAGTGTTGTCATCCTCATCTACATGTTACTACTCAAAGTAATGGCATAGAATCCTTCATGCACTAGTCAAATAGGAAGAACAGCACCCTGTATAAAGCAGTCTTCCTCCTCTATTTCACGAAAGGAAGATGCATTGCAAAAACACTGCATTGTGTTGCTTACTAGTATGCAATCTGAAATTGTGCTGTCACTTAGTATCTCCTTTCACTGAACATTTCTAGATGGTTGAGATTGAAGTGTTCCAAGTGAATATTTTATTTTAGTTCTAGGGGGCTAGTTCTAGTACTTTAACTTCCTATTCACTAGAATCTTCAGATAGGCGTAGCTGCTGCAGTTATGTTTGAAGTTATAAGAGTAGTAAATGTGATTACACTGTCTTCATACATTAACAAATAGATATGTAATTGACACTGTATCAAACAGGCAGCAATGAAATGGCAGTTGTTAGCAATTAATGGTTATCTCCTTTATATAACCCCATTGTTATTCTTTGTGCAAATCTTTTATTGGAGAGAGAATAATTATGTAATTAGGTGAAACACTGGGGAAGCGTGAGCAAACAAAATACAAGTATCTTCATCTGTTGGATCTATGCAATTTGAGGTTGTTATCAAGCAGCATTTATTCCTCCCCCATGAAAAGCTTTCATTGTAAAAGAATCCAAAGAACTTTGGAACTGCATGAAACTGTAGCTATTCATTTACCCATAACTAAAGTTAACTGCATTTGTATAAATGGGGAAGACTGGTAGGATGGTATCCTTAAATCATAGTTCTCAGTTTAAAAAACAAACAAACAAAAAGAAGTGTAAATAGTACACAGGTGAAATTACAGAAAAATATTTGTTTTGCAGAGGTTTTAAAGTCTCTGAGGTTGACCTGCTGGATCTTATGACTTTTTAATCATTTTGACTAGTCATAAGCTCCAAAAACTTTGTTTACATGTAACATACAGTGCTTTCAGCAGACAGAGTTCCTCTGCTAGGAATAGAGAAGTAAAATCCTTCTGCCAGAAGCAGAGGGCCTTCTAGACATGCTAGAAGACATAGTAGGATAACAGTTCAGTAAAGACAAATGTAATCTCCTGAATCAAATTTGTTCTTTGAAATAAAAACTTCGCTGGTCTAGAGTAGATACAATTTGCAAATGGAAATAGACATATGGGACTTCAACCCACCTGCTGATATGTTCTCTGGTGTATCTGAAAGTGTGATCTAAACTCAGTTGCCAGAGGTCAGGCATAAATGTACTTCATTCATGGGCTGATCCCCTTGCTAGCCTCTAGTGATAATTATTTATATAAAAATTAAAGGAGGCCAGGGCATATGAGTCAACAGCAATAGAAGTTGAAAAGCGTAGAATTGCTTACAGTTTGAAAGGTTGTTACCAATTTAGAGAACCCTTGAAAGAAGGGATGATACCAGTCTATTTAATGCATTGTTTTGAATGACTAAAACATTGTTCATAACTCACAAAAGCATATGAAACTTGCCTTCTAAGATTATTCATCTTTGAGTATGAAAGCTTACATTCAGTATTCTGTAGATATTTGCCTGAAATTCTTGTTTGTTTTAATTATTTTCTGCATACATTATAGAAATTCTTTTGATATTTTTATTATGTATAAATGAATGTATCATTCATTTTGAAAGTCATTTAAATTTTTCATGTTGATAAGAAAGTTAAGGAGGTTGAAAAATACAGACTAATTTTCCATCAAAATATACTGCATTGTAACATCAGAGTTGTGAGGTATTCTATGAAAAGCTATAAACATGCTGTCTGAGGCAGGAACTAAAAAAAGAACAGTGCACTTCAATTTTTTTTTTAAAAAACACAACTTTGAATTGAAGAGGAGAGAAAAAAGGGAAGCTTTCAAGAACTTTAATGTTTCTGATAGATTTTGTGAAGAAGAGAAGCTGGAAGTAAATAGTAGTAAATGACTCTCAGTATTAGCTTTATTAGAACAAAACCAAAGAATCCATAAAAAGTGATGTGGACTTCATCAGGGGCAGATGGATGTATTGCATTTCTTTGAGCTCTGTGCTGCCCAGGGTGTTGTACTCATATGCTGCTCATTGTTTCTAAATTTTTAGGAACATTTAGGATAATAACTCGGTTTATTATTCTTAACATTGTCTGGAAAGTGCATAATTCTTACAACTAGATGTATCCAGGCAGCTGCACTGAGCTAATTGCCAACTGAGATAATATTTTGAGAAAACAGAAATAAAGTTGTGATTTGTACAGCAAAAAGGACATGCTCCTACATTTAATGCCAATTCCTATAATCAAAAATCATATAAAATAGAACTCCAACCAGAGCTATGGCACAGCTGGCCGAAGAAAGCATGTAATAAAATCATCTGAGTTGGAAGGGATTTTTAAATATCATCTGGTCATAGGACATGTGTTTCCAGATTTGCACTTGATGCTGCAGTCCCTCCAGAAATGACCCTACTTTTCTTCTCTTTCCTTAAATGATATGATACCTTTCCCAGTCTGGATGCTAGACCACAGACTGAATCCCAGCAGATTTCTTTATAGTTGTTTCACCACACCCAATGTATCCTTCCAAGCTTTTCCCAGAGCAGACTTCCAACTCTTGCGCTTAGCTGTAGTCTCCATCTCATCATTCAAAATACCTTGCTGCTCCCACAATTAAGTGGGATGTTGTATCATATACTGTCAGACCTGTTTCCCCAATAGCTTTCGTTTCCAGAAGCCTGGTGTACTTCTTGCCATCCTCATCTCCACATTATAACTCATTCTGTCTGCTGTCAAAACTGCAACTACTAATTAGAAACTAAATCAGTCCACCAAAACGATCCAGATCTGTGCAATATATGCATGTGCTTTATGGCAGGTTTTATGTTGGTCTTTAGTCCAGATTGCTTTAACAATCTAGACTGGAGGCAACTAAGTATAAACTGTCAACAGATCTGAAGGAACAGCAGGAGGCTCTGTCAAGAAAGCAGTGTTGAGTAGATGAAGCTTTTAGCATCTAAACATGGTTTAACTGCATTCCAAACAGTATGTCTCACTGCAGTCTGATTCTCCTTAAGTCCTTGTCAAACACTATTGTTCCACTTTATTTTGGAAACCTCCTTCTGTTTGCGATCTGTACCCAATCTGCTAAGCCTTTATTTATCCCTGACAAACAGCCTGGATACAACTGCTACAAAAATTCGGCTTGACTAGTGATGTGGCATTTGTACAGAGTTGTCTGATGCACCTATAGAGCTGGATAAAAGTCTTGAGTAAAGCCCTTCCAAGATTTGCAGCAAATGCTGAGGTTTGGCTGAGTTTCATTTTGAAAATATAAAGAATCTCATGTTCAACAAATGCTGACATGTGAAATTGTCTTTTTTGTTTTTTTTCAGGACAGGTGATGACAGCCAGAACATAACATAGCCCTCAGTGTTTAAATTATCTGTATTATAACTAATTACTTATTGCAATGTTCATTTTGCATGAAATTCATGTCTCAGTAATTGAACAAATTACTGGGGGAGACAAAGATATAGCTTGCTACTGCTGACTATACTTGGTTATGTGTAGTCCATAAAACTTTCTTGGATCCTGTTTGGTTTATTTTGGGCAGAGCTTTTTCTGCCACTTCTGCTTTTCGCATCATGGTTGCCCAATATTTTTGCATCTCATGTTCTTAATTCAAAGCTCTTTTTCTTGTTCAGCATTTTTGTTGCCTTTCTGAATAATTTTATTACCAGGGTCCAGAGAAAGATTTCTTGTGGTTACCTGTCTATGTTTGAAGTCCAATCATGTTATAAAACAATTAAAGCATATTCACATTTGCATAGCATTTCTCATCTCTCCTTTTTCAAGTTAGTAAGTGTTGGCTAGTATCTTGATCTTGAAAGATGCTATCAGTAACATTTCTGGCAAAAGAGAAACATTACAAAACATCTTGTACATCAGGATATAAAGTTATGCTCAATTGTTTACTCTTTCTTTTTGATTGTATGAACCTTAAGTTGTATCACAGCTACAGGTGTCAGAAAAGGGGATCCTGCCCAGCACAACAGCTGGCAAACTCTTGTGTTTGAGAAATAAATCAGTATGTCCAGCTACCTGGGCAAGTGTTTTAACTGCATGTATATTTTATGGAAGGTCAGCATGGTCTCCTCATGTGTATTTTAAGAAGTTACTGATTTATATTTTTTGAGATGAAGAGTTCTAGTCTGTAGGTATGCTCTGCAACTGCTATTACAGTAAGACTCAAAGATAGGGAGATGATATATGCTTGACTAAACATTTTGCTGCTCTTGCTGGTGCACTCCAGGACATGTGTTGAAGCAGAATTCTAACTACTTAGGAAACTTTAAGGTTAAACAAGGAGATAGCTAGTTAGCTTAGATGCCTCCAAGCATAGACAGCAGCTGTCTGTGGGTGTTTGGGATTGTAGCTTTGGATTTAGGATTCTCACTTCTGTTCAGATCTTGCCTCAGGCATCAAGTCCTCAGTTGGAGCTAGCCCCAAACTCCAGCTGGTGCACATCAGTAGAGATCAGTTATACTTAGAAGCACCATAGCACATGATCCTGCTTGCTGCAGGCAGGAATAATTTCATTTGCTGTTCCAGCGAGCTGGTCTAGAACAATCAGATGTTGAAGTAATCTGACAATACAAATTCACATAGAGACATTCAGATTTGAAGTTCTTCTGTCTAAAGTCAAAATTTGCAAATACATCATGGTTGTTTTATTCATTTGGTTTTTAGACTTTGTCTCATCAGAGTCTGCAAGAGCTGTTACAATTTTCTAGGTTAAATTATTTTTCCCAATACCACCTCTCTTACCAATGCCAGTTCCCATGACTCTTTGTGTATACCTATATATTCCTGTATTTTTAGGAAATAAGCATAGAAATCATAAGCCGGTGGTGTAGCAGCTCCAGAAATGTGTTGGAATGGATCAGAAGCAATGCAGTGGTAGAATGAGTAGAACTTCTCCAAGCCTCTTATGATTCCTGGCTAAGACAATAAAAGGGGGGCAGATGCAGTACTAAGTACCTGTGATGCGCTCCCTTCAAGAGTTTGACTCTCTTGGGCTGGCTATCAGGTACTTCTACCAGCAAGTAGGTTTACCAAGAAACTAAAGTGATTTTAATTTTGTTTTATTTATTTCACAATGATCAAGTGATTTTTTTTTTTTAAATTTCTTTTGGTGGAATCATAGAATCAACAAGGTTGGACTGGGTTCCCTTAGAGATCTCTTCCAAACATCTACCTATCACCAGTATTTCCCACTAAAGCATGTCATTCAGTACAGCATCAAAATGTTTCTTAAACACCTCCAGAGATGGTGACGCCTCCCTGGGCAGCTTGTTCCAGCACGTGATCACTCTCTTAGAGAAGAAGTATTCCCTAATGTCCAACCTGAATCTCCCCTGCAGCAACTTGAGGCCATTCTCTCTAGTCCTAGTCCTACTGTTAGCTATGTGGAAGAGGAGGCCATCTCTCACCTCACCACAACCTCCCTTCAGGGAGTTGTAGAGAATAATAAGGTCACCCCTTAGCTGCTGCTTCTCCAGACTGAATAATCCTGGTTCCTTCAGCTGCACTTCTTGAGACTTGTGCTCCAGACTCCTCACCAGCTTTACTGCCCTTCTAGGAATATGATCCAGGTCCTCAATGTCTTGTAGTGAGGGGCCCAAAACTGAACACAGCATTTGAGGTGCAGTCTCAGCAGGGGTGAGTAAAGAGGGATGATCGCATCCCTTCTCCTAATGGCAATGCTATTCCTGATACAAGCTAGGATTCCTTTGGCCTTTTGGACCTTCTGGTCACACTGCTTGCTCATGTTCAGCCAAGCATTGACCAATAATTTCAGGTCTGTTTTCTTCTACAAGGTGTTCCATCCAACCTTTCTGGTTAGATTAAAAAGTTCTTAAAAAGTTCTTCTTGAATAGCAGCCCAAGGCAGTATTATTTTCCAAGGCCAAAAAAATGTTTTAATGATTTACAGGGTGAAAAAAATTATAATGTTCACAAATTATGCTATAAATACAAAAAAAAAAAAATCAGGCTTTTAGCCAAATGCCATAGTATGCTAGAAGTGCTTTTGCTACATACGCGTAATCATTCTTGTTAATGCTAAACGGGACCATTGGTACTGATCATATTTTGTTTGGAAGAAAATAGTAGTTGAATAATGGCACTCTATAAAGTACCCAGAGCATGTTTTTAAGATTATTTTTTAAGATTATTTAATTTTTCTGATGCTTGAATGGCAGTTGAAGTTTATCAGGTGGCTTGTAGGTGTGTGTGTATATATATATTTTTGTAAAAATAAATATAGAAATAAAAAGTCCAGTTTTTTAAAAATGAAGCTAATTTTCCTTTATCAAGTTCACTCCTCAGAAAACACTGTTTATGTGTACAATTAAATATTCTTAACTAACGGTAATTTAATAGTCTGCTAGTAATCAGTGTCTAGGTTTATACATTGGAGGTGAATGCCACAAGTTTGGATATTTTGTACTAGCTGCTGCAGCCTTCGGTCTGTCGAGGTGCAATAACCACTAGGCTTTTTGAAACTTTTTTCTTTGCAAATTTCCTCTCAGTAAAACTCTTTTTTTCTGGTTCTGTCTGCTGGTAGCAATTTATCCTCTCAAGAAGTTCTTCTGAATCCTTATGATCTAGTTTTTCAGTACTTGTTTCTGACCTTGGACTGTAGTACATAGGCATTGTGTGCCTAGTGAAATAGAATAAGGAAGTTGTTGCATCTGAGTAATTCGTGTGATACTGAAGTAGCAGAAGTGAAATGAATATGCTTAAACAAAGTACATTGCCATGTGTGTAGAGACCAGTGGCAGAATCTACTGCATTTACCATAGCTCAAAAAAAATGACAAGAAGAGAAAAACATCAGTTCAAACTTTTCATACTTCCTATGTGCTCTGTGAGAACTTCTACAGCTTAGTCCTCCCTATCCCAACACCCCTGCACCCTAAGCTGCAGCAAACCCAGCAATGATCCCCAACCCAAATCCTTCATCTCTTCTCCCAAGTGGGGTTTCCTGTGAATTTGACTTGAGCCACCTCTATGTCATGATATTTTTTTTTGCATTTTTGGAGTTATTCCCTGCAGATCATGTACTTGTCTTTTTCAACAGCATTACTTCAGTGGAGTTGCTTTTGTGCCTGCAGCCTGGCCCCACTGCAGCTGTTCCACCTCCAGAAAGTGTACCTTCTTTCCTATGAAAATGAATCTGGTCTCACTATGATGCTGATGTAGCCATATGGTCCATGTAAACATTGTCTTGTCATCTCAGAAAATGAATAGAAACAGGTAGGATAAAAGCCTTCACACCTCAGCAGCCAGATGATTGCTTCTACTGTGACCATGGACTAGGCTGCTGCTTTTAATTCCACTTATATTTTGTTCTGTTGTCCCCAGTGGTTCAGTCTGACATCTGTGCTGTTCACAGGGCTGCAGGAAAGGAGACAGTTTCCAGAAAAGGTGGGAGGAGTGGGGGGAAAAAGAGGAGTTGAGAGCTGATGAATTTTTTCTCTTATTTTTCTGCACTGATAGTTTGAGGAATACTTCTCAGTTTGTTGAGAGATATTTACTAGGTAACTCATGAGGAGGTAGATTTGGTTTTTGTATGCGTTATATATGATGTTGCCAGCAGAGGTAAGAAAAGAATAATGCTATTGAAAAAGGCTCTGCGGAGATTTCCTCTAGAGTATAGCCTTGGTCATCCATGTTGAAGTAAGGTAATCCAAACTGAAAGACGTGCAAGGAAGGACCACTTGGTGAGAAAAAGAGAGTAGAGACTACAGGAGTTTGGTGAAGGTGTGTACACTGCACTGCTGCACTGTACAGAGACCTGAGTAGCCATGATGGAAAACAATTTGCAAGCAATAGAATGTCAGCATTTGGTTGTGGCTAATATTATGTCGGTGCCTGTGCTAATTAGCGTTACTACTAGGCACAATGCTGTATTAATATTCGCATGCAAAAAACTAAGCAAAAAAGGAATGAGATGAGCTAGGTGAATACACTGCTGTGCTTCAGGCTAGCCCTATGAAGAGATAAGATCCAGAAGGATCTTGGCTAAGTTAGCCTTCCAATGGATGCTGGAAGGAATAGTGCAAACTAGACACCTAAACTAGAAATCACTAGAAAATGAGAGAAAGTGAACTAAAGAGCAGTTTTGACATAATAAAAAATCGTGGAGGCATTTCTGAGTTTAATTACATATTTTAAAAGGTGGTTAGGGACCTTCAGATGTTGACATTAGTGCTTATTTTAGAGATAACATAAATGAAAGAACTGTAAAAAAAAATAAAATAAAATCGAATGAAGTCTAAAAAACTGTGTCAAATTGCCTTGCAAGATGTCTGAAACTTGCTTTTCTTGTTATGATTATGAGCTTATGGTTAAAAGCATCCAATCTGAAACAACAGTCCAGAAATACAAATGCACTGATTCCCTAGTTATCTCCTTAGAAAGTAACACTCATTAGACTTTAAACATGAAATTTTAATGGCTAATTATTTTGAGAGAAGGAAGGAAAAAGATATTGGATGTGAAACCCAGACTGCAAATTGCTGCTGGGAAGAAAGGGTCAAAAGCAGTGACGCTCAAGGAGAAGAGGAAAATATATAACTGTTGTTGGTTGTGAAGGTCAGATCATTTTCAGTATAATCCTGAGAGCTATAATGTGGCACTTAAGACAGTAGAGAGAGGAAAAAAAAAACCAAAAAAAAACCACCCAGAACTACACAGACATTAGAAATAAGTGAAATTACACAGTTCTACATGAAGTGTAATTTACCTTTGGATAGCCTGTTGAAGTCTGCTGTGTCCTAATTTTACCAGAGCCAGCAGGAAATAACTGAAGCATTTGAAATTTGGACTTCTCACCTGATTAACTTTGACATGGACCATTGGCATCTTCTGCTTTCATTGAAAAGCTGAAGATGCCCGTTTGTTGCTCGTTTCCAAGCAGGTTTCCAGTGATGGCAAACGCTGAAAGTTTTGACATTTCACTTGCTCTGAAATTGTTAATTGCTGTTGGACATGAGGCTGCAAATTGCGTTTGTGACCCAAGGCCTTAATTGTTCAGAAAAATTACAGTGTATGTGAGAATTGTGCATTGTGGGTACTAGTGCGGATCCTGTTTGTCAGTACTGATAATAACCAAGTGAACTATTTTACTTCTTATTATAATCCATACTAAAAAGTTTTTATGTAACATTTCATGTGTAAATTAAGTTGGAAAAGGGTTAATCTGAGTTCAAATTTGTTACAGAGTCCCACGAGCTTAATTTGACACAGTTTTTTTTCAATTTTCAAATCTTTATGTAATGATAATCTGTTTCAGGTACTGTGTAAGCAAATGCTTGGTTATCATCCACATCACTTGAGAGAGGTGAGAGCACAGAAAAGAAAAATTTTTTCCAACAACATAACTTACCTTCACATTTATTGAGTTTGTGTTTCAAATAGAAAAGAAAAACAGCTGCATAACCAATTATTTACCTTTTCATAACCAATGATAACTGTAAAGGAGTTAAATCATGCATTTTCTTTCTCTCTCCAGCAGAACTAGTACCTGGAATACATGCTTTGTGGGATAGTGACATTTCAGAAACACTGTTAATTCCACTATTTTGTCCCCAGCCCCCTTTCTGATGAAGATGAGCAAAATGAAATTAGTCCTAAGGAAATATATAAGTGGTGGTGCTAGGACCTAGGTGCTGATATGAACATGCATTTTTTTATTAAAAAAAAAAAAGAATATCTAGATTTTATTTACATAGTTCTGTTACAAGCAAGACTACTTTTTTTTTGTTTCCAACACAAAACAAACAGTGCATAAATCTTTACCAATACTTGGGTAAGAGTATCTAAGACAATTTAAATGAATGCAGAGCTACAATACCACAGAAAGTTATCTTCCTGAAAGTTCATAAACAGAATTGGTAGAATGTAAGTCACCAAGCAAATGAGAGTGACTTTAACTTTGCACGTTACACCTGTGAGATGAATGGATGAAACATAAGCACCTATTTATCTGCAGTTAGTCATAGATCATCAGTGGTCTAGCTAAAACTCTGCTCTTGTGAGTCTGTCAGCCTTCCTTTTTAGATGTGAAAATTATTAGACTTTTTTAAAGACAGTGATTAAGAAATTAATATGTAGAACTTAGAAAATCTTTTTTTATACTTAACCAATATCTAACCAAAAGAGGAAAGTAAAGAGTAAGTATGATAGCAAGGTGTTTTTGTGAATAGGAAGTGGAATAAATGGAACAATGTACAGTCTCTTTGATCTGAGATCTTCCTGATTACAAAATTCCCGGTGAGGAGCAGACCAAATGGTTATTGATTTTAATGACTTATTGACCTTCTGCCTTCATCTAAACTCCAAACTTAGGAGTACCTCTGGCTTCTATTAGTGCTGCAGTAATTTAACTGAAATGATTTATGGAAGTGAAAATGTAACTGTAGCGGAACTTAAAAGGATTAAAAAAACACCCTCCTGTCAGAATTCATTGTATGAATTTTTTCTTTTATCAACAGTTACTGTGCACAGATCAGTCTGCTTAGTTTGCATGTGTGAACAGTGTTCCTGGCTAAAATACTGTAGTTACATAGGAACAGGAAATTCAGATGATGCAGCAGAATCTACAGTTTTGCTTCCATGTAGCCCAGTTTGGGTGTGCATGTTGAATTTATATATAGGTATGCTTATTCTGGTTTGCTGATTATTATGGAAAAGAGAATGGAGAGATAGGTGTTGCTAGCCTCCTTGTGATCTTACTTCATCTCCCCAGGCTGGTTGTGATATATAGCTACCTACACAGAAAATATTAATAGATGTTGAAGGTGAGACAGAACAGACTTCACCTTGGTTTTTAGTATCGCAGTATGTGTACACTTTCTGCTCACTATTCTCCATTGCCTGTAACTCATGATAGTGCAAAGTAGCTATAAAATGCTACAGAATCAGCATGGTCATAACTGACTCCAGAAAATTTAGAAGAGTGGAAAATCTGATACAATATTGGTTTCCAGAATCACTCGCTTTCTAAAACTTTCTAAAATAACCTTCTAAATGGCTGTGCTTTTATGTATGTTAGCTCTTGGAATCTTCTGCAGAACACTGGGTACTTCTGATACATTTCCCTGTAGCCAGTTGATCCTCAGGAGTGTATTTAGACTTTACTAAACTTTTCTTTTGGGTGTGCCTCACAAACAAGTCTCAAATACTCACAGCTTCTCAAATGCTCAAATCAAACTAATCAGAGTTCATTCTCTCTGCTACAGTGGTGATTAGTTCCATGTCTTATTGCACATCTGACCTACATTTTGGCATCAACTGCCTTTCCCTAGGCACACAGTTATTCTTTTTAAAATGATAAAAACAAAACAAACAAGAAAAGCCCTACATTTTTCATTTACTGTCTTTTCACTTATGCTTAGCTTAAAAAAAAAAAAGAATAATTCTAGAGTATATATGGCATCAGTACATAGTCATTCAAATAGTCAATCAAAGCAAATAGTTTGACACACTGAGTATGGCACATCACATTCTGGAGCAGAGAGAAGCTATTGGTTGAGTTGGGAATCTATTATTTGCAACCATTGTGATTAGAGTGTATGAGAGGATTATATGGGAGAGTCTTGCAATCAGTGCCTGGTATATGATAAGTTTCTGCACCATAAGACTGATCCTGGGAAAGCTGAAAGACTTACAGTACCATGTGCCAAGAGTATCATAGAATGGCCAGGGTTGGAAGGGACCTCAAGGATCATGAATCTCCAATCCCCCTGCCACATGCAGGGCTGCCAACCTCCCCATTTAATACTGGACTATGCTGCCCAGGGCCCCATCCAGTCTGGCCTTAACACCTCCAGGGACAAGGCATCCATGACCTCTCTGGGCAGCCTGTTCCAGTACTTCACCACTCTGTAAAGAATTTCCCCCTGATGTCCAACCTAAATTTCCCCTTCCTCAAATAAAAACCATTTCTCCTTGTCCTGCAGTTATCTACCCTTTCAAAGAGTTGATTTTCCCCTCCCCTCTGTAGGCTCCTTTTAGGTATTGAAATGCTGCAGTGTGGTCACCCTGCAGCCTTTTCTTCTCCAGGCTGAACAAGCACAGCTCCCTCAGCCTGTCTTCATAGGGGAGGTGCTCCAGTCCCCTGATCATCTTCGTGGCCCTCCTCTGGACCCTCTCCAATAGCTCTCTGTCTTGATCTGGTTAGCTTTGAAGCATTGGTTTAGGAAGATTTTTAGCTCACACTGGGCTGCTATAAGATTATGCTACACTGGCTTATCTTTTATTTGAAGATGGTTAACCACTACCAAGAATGCTTTTTTTCTAGTGTGACCTGACTGAAAAGATCAGTCTTGATGGGAAGCACCACTGGAAGAAAGTATGTAAAAATACTGAACTAAGTGTCCTTTCACAAAACCTACTGATTTCTTTTCCATATTTTATTTTATACTATTTACGATTTTGTTTCAAGGCATGATAGGAAGTGCATTCATTTTCATCATAAGCGATGCGTAAAATTTGCTGCTATCACTCCTATTACTAGACATTTTTATTGTAGAGAACAGAAGGTAATTGGTACCTTAGGCAGGCCACAAATCTTCCTTGGTAGCAGTGTATCACTCACAGTACACTTATTACAAAAATTAGTTAATTCAGGATGAATATTATATTCCTTGTGTCTCGGCATAAATCTCTCTAAATTTTACATGCGTTATTGCCATCAAGTCAAAAGATGAATTTCTATCAGCCTACTTGAGTAAGTGTGCTCCTGATTTAGATGATAATCATTCTAACACCTCTTCTAAAAATGATGTATGTTGCCTATTAAGTCCACCGGAAAGTACTTTAAATGGCAGAATTCAATAATATTGGTCTAAATTGTTACTTTTATTTACCTTCCTAGGACTGTAAATCCTCAACTACATGGTGTTTCCTACTTTATCTTTGCAAATAAAAACTGAGTGTAGTCCTTATGCATTGTTGAGACTCAGAATTCTGTCTTTCTGTACATCTGAGATGCTCTTTACTGTTAGTATTAAGGAAATAAAGTTCAAAACTTTTCTAAAAAATACACTTTCTCAATGTCATCTGAAAGAGCGTACCTGGATTTGATATAATGGTTTCCCATTACATCTTATTGTATTCAAAGCTTATGCGTAATTCTTGTACTTAAAGAATTGTAAGTTCCTATCATTCTTCTTACGTGTGAGAGCTTGGGGGAGAAGCTAATAACAAATTGAATGCTTGTTTCAGGCAAGTTGAAACATCTTTTTCATTCTCTTCTGCTCTGGGAAAACAGTTTGAGGTATTGATTATAGCACCCCAGAACTTCAGGTGGTCTTTGCAGTTCAGAGAAGTTCTGGTTGTGGTTTCTGGGGCGTAATGCCTTAATTTTGTGTTTATGTCTGGGGTTTGCAGTAACAAATATTTTCCATCCTCCTCTAGCAGCACAATTGAGTCACTTGTACTTGATAGGAGACATTTTGCTTTGAAAGAAGCGTAGACTTAGTGAATCTCCCTACTGTGGTGGTTTGTGTGAAGGAATTGCGTGGCTTTGACTTTAGGCTTTGCCTTAACGGTATCCTGTTAAGATAGTTTGAATAAACATACCGCTAACAGAATCCTCTGGGTATTCACATCTAGAATCTATATACAGTTTTCAGTGGGGAAATTTCATCCTGTAGAAGTGACATGGCCAGTGCTATTTTCAGCTCAGTTTGAATTATGTCAGGATGCTGAAAAAATGTATTTTCAAAAGAAGTAACAGTTTTGCGCTTGTCTTTCTGAAAACAAATCACTACAGCTGGTAAAATTCAAAATTTACCCTCTTCACTGAGTCATAAAATGTTTGTTTGGTTTTTGCTACCACAATTTCTCTCTTTTGTTGAATTTGGACTGAGAAAAAGAACAGTGAGCAAGCTACAGATGGGAGTTACCTATAATCTCCTGCAGAATGAACAAGTATCCATGTATTTGACATAGAGATTTCTATCAAGACCTGTTTCATGCTAGCACAGGAAGTCAGATCACGCACATCATTGTAAAAACTTCCATATAGGAAGATGCACCTATGAACAAAAAAGTTAGGGGTAAAAATTTCAGCATCTGCTGGCAGAATGTATATTCAACGTGAAAGTGCAGGAAGATTCATGAGACAATTCTTTGCTATGATTTCTTTTAGTAGAAAAAAGTAGAAACCTGCAAAACTGCGTTGGGTTTTATGATTTGTTATCAGTATTCCACATAACATAATGTAGTACACTGGGAGCTAAAGAGTTAACACTCTAGATCCATGGATTGTTGGTAATTCTGGGTATATCTTTCTCAGAAGAGAATAAGAACTACAAATTCCAGAAGGCTTCACTGTTTCATTTCCATTTTCCATTTAGAGGGGAAGATAAAACTGACTGGGATTCAAGAGACTGTTCTTATTTTTCTGCTTGTCTCTGCAGTATGTGCTCCCTAGCCTTCTTGCCTTCAGTGTTAGAGTAAGACCTTCAGTTTTGGACACTCATTTATTTCATTTATTAGTTTCAATTCCAAATATATTGGATTATATAGCGCTATCTCATATTTTGCTACAGTATTTAGTAAATTAATCTCTTTCCCTTAGGTCACTGTGGCCGTTATGTTTTTAGGCCCATTTCCCTATGTTTTTTCCTACCCCATTCTCTCTCTCCCATGGTGTGGGTCTGTGGGTCCCTCCCCCAGTTACTCATGGAACTGGGCCATGGAATTGGTAAGAAAAACTCATGAAGTGTAGCTGGAATAGGACTGAGTATGTAATTTGGGGGGAAAAACAAGCAACACAAAAGAATGGGAATTTGGATTCTTGATAACAACTGTTTGGAAATGCTTGATCTTTTCATTAGTATTCCAATAATTCCATTAAAATATACTATTATTAGACTGCATGATCTGCATGGAGCACTGTATGCTTTATTAGAATATATGAATTATGTGTATGAGAGAACATAAAGATGAAAATGTACAAGGTTATGAAAATTATTAAAGCTAGTAAGAACATTCTAGTCATTTAGGGAGCTAACTGTAGCACAGATAAGACAACTGATTGCAAAACCTTGAGCTAACAGGCAAAGAGAAGCTGAAGGCAGAAGTCAGCACATTAAATTATGCTTCTTGTGACAAATGTCACAAGTTGAAGAAGTGAATAGACTTGGAAAAGCAAGGCAAATGCAGTAACAGTTCATAATAAACTCTGATAATTTATGCCCACAGCATGAGAAAAGAATGACAAGAGTACCACTGCATATATGGATACTCAGAGAAGGAGTGGGTAGCTGCAGACAAATTTGGAGACCGGTGCTCAAGTCAACACGATGCCAGAAAATAGTGTAGGAGAAACACTGGCAGTGTAAGGTAAGTAACTAAAACTGAAGATTTTTGTGTACGTGAAGGCTTACTATAGTTAGCCAAGGAATCATATAAAGTGATTACATGAGCAAATAGCAAATACTTAAAGATTCAGCTCTTCAGATTATATAGAATAAGATGTATAATTCATGAAGACGTTACATTTTGAAAGACAAAAAACATAGAAAAACTGAAGTAAATATTAGGAATGTGGAAGTGTGTCAGAAATCAGGAGGCTTTTTAAAGAGAACAGTATAAAAGAGGAAAAGCCTGTGATTCATGCCCTTTGAAAAATAAGTCTCTGGAGTTTTCAGGACCAGGATCATTAGATAAGATCATTAGATAAGATACTGAGAAAGATAGACAAAAATCATCAGAGAACCAAGAAGCGAATGGAAGAGCACCAACAGATGGAAGCTTTGAAGAATTGTCACTTGAAAGAATAAAAGTGGGATTCAGCAAAATGTCCATATTGATAACCCACGAACAGAACAGGTTCAAAAGAAACCTGTTTTCATGTCTGTGAAATAACCTTTGCAGATCGTACTACAATTAAGCAGTGTTTACACATACCCAGTTTCTATAGAGATTGTATACTTCAAACAATAAAATCATACAATTCAGTGATAATTTATTTGGCAGTGAAGTTAAGCATTCAGCAATTAAATTTGCATACGTATGTATTACTAATGGTCTGCATTATCATCTTTCCAGTTATTTGATGAAAGATGAGATCCAAGTATTAAGTATGATGTACATTCACAAAGCATTCTCAAGCTGAGGTGGCTGAACTGCAGGATATATTTCTGCTAAAATGCTCCATGTTGCTAATCTGATTATTGCCACCATTTAGAAACCCAGAGGTTCATTTAATGTGCCGTATCCCAAGCATTTTCTGAACATTGCTTGCTCCTGGATTTGTTTTCTAGCCTGAGAATTCAAAGTAAATTAAAGTTTATTCTGTTAATATTTGAATGAATTGCAAGTGGAATTTGAGCAGATGACCCAAGAAAGGCACTCATGAAAGAGTCAAGCTTAATATCACAAGAAATTAAGTGATTGTTTTTCTCTACTTTTTGTCTTTGTATGGCAAAAATGTCCCTACTTGCTTCTAAGTAATAAGGCTGTTAATCTTAGAAAGTATGGACTGAGAAGCCTCTTAATTCATACAATCCGTTTATGCAGAGAAAAATAAACTACTGTCTGATAGGAATATTGTATGCTAGGTTCAATTTTTGTCATTTAAGAAAAGCTTTTTAATGTTTTACATCCTTGAGACGCAGTTCCATTCTATTAATTCCATTACTCAAAAGATTTGCTAATATCCAGAATAAATTCCAGCCGCTTAATCTCAGTTTCATCTTCGTATTCAACCCCATTGCTCTTGACATCCACAGCAGTATTTTCAGCTCCTTATTGTAACTTGATTAGATGCTGTTAATGCTGAGCATAAAGCCTGCAAGAAATAGCAGCCTCTGTGGTTTTTCAGACATGCACCATCTTTCAGATTCCTCAGGATAGTGACAGTTGATTGCAATAGCACTGTAAGATGCCTTTCTCTCTGTGCTATGAGGCTTTCCCTGTTTTGTGGCCACGGCTCAGTCAAGTGAGAGGAATGCCTTCTCCAACATGCGGAGTTTTCCAGTGGCTCAGATGACGCCGATGAACAAACATGCACTGCAGGGTAAACTGTCTTCACAAATATATGTCAGGTTTTGTTCACTTTCATGTGCGGAAGCAAGAGATGAAGTGATAGACTGCCTAGATATTCAAAATGTGCTAATTTTCTCTGCAGTCTGAAACAGACAAAGCAGCAAGGAGAAAAACTGCAGTCAGTTGTAAAAGAAATACTACAGAACTAAAGCTTGTGGTGTGTTATTAAAACACCTTCTTTAATGATGCACAGCATAAAATATATTGAAATTTATGATGTGTTCTCTTCCCTACGAGTCAAAAGTATTTTGTATTCATGAACTATTTCAAAAATTAAAAAACAACCTTTCTGAGGTGAGAAATGAGAGCAGTTTAAGGCAGGTAGTGAAGGAAACTGCTGTATCTAGACGAAATTGAAGGTTTATTCAGTTCTTATTAACTTTTATACAGTACTGAATGTGTATTCATGCGCAGTAGAAATCCAACATAACAGGAGGCGCATTTTAGTTTTAAAGAAAATTGTTGATTAAAGCCAAAAAATACTGGTTTGGAGATTCCTAGAGCATCAATAGACTTGTCAGTGTTTTACAGGCTGGTTCGGCCTGGTTCTGTGACTAGCGGAGGGGAGGGATTTTGCGAATCCATACCTCCAGAAAAGGGAAACAAGGGACCCCAAAATAGAAGCAGCAGCAACAATCTGAAGAGAAACAAACTAACTTATTAAATATGGTATCAGAGTGCAAGATAAAACAGTATAATGCAATATAATTAGAATCAAAGCTAATATAATGAGAAATGTCCGAGAAGTGTCCGAAATGTGGATAGACCTCACCGTAACACTGAGGTGAGATGCAGAGGGGAGGAGAGCCTGACAAGGACTGTCAGATGTCCTCCCAAGGCTTTTTATCTGTTCCTCCTGAGCAGAAATGGTAACAATACAGTGAACAGTTTTCAGGGGTATGTAGTTGTTGTTCTTTTTGGGAACACGTACCTGGAACTGGAGCATAAACACTTTAACTACCAGTGCAGTACTACATGATGTTATGATGTGGAATACCAATGCCCAAAAAATCATAAAACTATTACAAGACTGTAATGAGTTCTTGGCATCTTGCAAATGCCAGGCTACTTCCCTACCACCAGTTAGAATCCAGGTTAGGAATAAGTTAATAAATAACAGCAGGGGAAAACAAACAAACAACAACAACAAAAAAAAAACAACCCTCAAAGCTGGCTGTCTTTCAACTATTACAACTTTCCTGTTAAAATTAGAAAAATAAAAGTAAAATTTAAGTTCTACTTGTGCTGGATAGTTAAGCTGTTTACTTTGAATATTTTTTTGTTAACTGAGTTATTCAGATTGTATAGCATATCAGAAGCATATCAGCATCAATTAACCCTATAGACACTACTTATTACCTCTCTGAAGATTAGTAAATATTGTATCCTGATTTCTAACTTCCTGATCCATTTCTAATCCACTTCCAGCCTCTGTGACCATTATAGATAGATAAGATATAATAAGGAGCACCTAATGGAAATCCAGCAAATGTGGTGGCAATAACAGAACATCAAAGACTGCTTTTGTATGCTGACAGAACAGGAGCAATCAGGTAGGAGCATCTCTCAAGTTCACCTGTTCTGTGGAAGTATTTCACTAGTTGCTACAAAATGTGTTGAAAAAAATTTTGTGTTTTGGGAAAACTGGATTGTACCTTAAACTTATGTTTGTAGTGATTTATTCCTCTACCTGCTTTAATAAAATGAGCTAGCTCCACTTCATATTTTGAAGTACATTATCTTGGTTGTTTGTCCTACAGATATGCAGATAATAAGTTGACCATGGGAAGGAGTTTATGCTTGATGCTGGAGAGAACTGGTTAAGAGAGAGGAGAGCCTTAATTAGGGCCTAGACAAATTTCTTTAGTATAAATGGTATACTTGTTGTATAAGTGAAAAATTGACAAAGATTATTTAAACAGTGGATGTGGATTAAACCGTGTGTGTTCAATTTGCTAGTACCTAAAGACTGCTTAATTTCTTTGTAAATGTGGTTGTGTTCATAGTAAATCTATTGTCCAGTCTCCTCACCTTTTTAATGTGTGGTATTATTTTTATATTTGGTATTATTGGTAATTTTAATGAGTAATTTTAGTAACTTTAACATTAATAGCAAATATTTTTTTGGAATTTTCATCTGCAAAGCCTTGGCTGAAGGTTTAATCTCCATTATGGGAAAACAAAAACAAAAAACTGAGTTCTCAAAACCCTTTATTTCAGAATCTAGTTGAAATACTTTCATTGTGATGTAGAAGACAGTGCAGCTGTTTTTGTCATGATATAGTCTCAAAACAATGTAGCGTGTTATGGTAACTAATAAAATGGAATCACTAAGGCTGGAAAAGAACTCCAAGATCATCTAGTCCACCTATCCACCTACCACCAATATTTCCCCACTAAACCATGTCCCTTAGTACTACATCTAAACACTTCTTGAACAACTCCAGGGATGGTGGCTCAACTACCTCACTCTAGGCAGCCCATTCCAGCCCCTGATCACACTTTCAGAGAATAACTTTTTCCTAATGATGAGCTTGCATAGCCTATTTAGCACAAGCTATAAAGGCTGAACTTTGATTTACCACAGATTTATCACAGTATGACTGGTTGGTAGTGCGCTGCATATGCGCTGCATAATTGGTCTTGAGATGTTTCATAACCAAATTATAGTACGCTAACCTTGTTCATTTATGAACACTGCTACTAGATTTCAGCATGCAGCTTTTAGACGCATGCCTTTCTTCCCTCCACTTTCTTTCCTGTTTTCCTATTAGGACTCTCATGTGTCCATTCTTCTTCTGCTGCTCTGTACATAGTGAATGTATTTTAAGTTCACTCTGCTCAAAGTACAGGGTTCAGCCAGACTATCGCAGAAGACTTTTGAAAGGAACAACTTAATGCTGCCATCCTGTATTGTACTCTGCTAGGACACATACATTCATGTATGATAGCTATGGTTTATTAAAAGCTGTGATTTTTGTCATAGTTCATTCTTCCTCTTTTAATCTTTCAATATAAACTTCTGATCAGATCCTTCTTTATTCTTATAGTTAGGTAACAATTTATCTACCTTCTTGTGGCATGTGGATTAAGATTATCATATACACATGATGGTAGTCTTAGTTGTTATCCACGTCTAACCATTCTATAGTCTGAAATCTCCTGTATTTTGTCTTGGTTATGCAAGTGTATTCACATTCACTAAGCCAAATGTACTTTCTATTCAGAAAAATTACATAGTACTTATTAGAAAATACATTATTTTGAGCATGAAATGGAAAATGAACAAGTTTCCAATTAACACTAAAATATGAGAGCATGAATGTCAGCAAATCGGTTCAAGATGTTGAATTATTAGCAAGGTAATACTTATTGGACAAGAGCTGACTGGAAGCAATAGTAAGGGACTTGCCATTAATTGATTCTAGAGAAACTCTTTGTATACTAAATGGAGTTATTCCTCTAAGACCCCATATTGTAAACTGGGCAGGCCTGTTGTATGAATTTGTATGTGTGACTTATGGAAAGTTCAAGTGATCACTGCAGCAGTCATAGTGCATCTTAGCACTTCTATTTGACTTCCTCTGCTCTGGTTGTGAAACACTTTGCTTCCAAGGGCAAAAGGATTTGGAACATTATTGAGTGTGAGGTAGGAATAAGAAGTGCAAAAGAAAAATTTGGAAAATTTTTATGATAAGTAATCCTACAACAGGAAATGACAATTATTCCTTAAATCATTAACTCGAATTTCCCCTAAGCATTCAGTTTGCTTAATATACCACCAAATGATAAATAATCTATCAAAGTTAACTAAAATAAAAAATGAGGAGAATTGTTAGTAACATTATAAAAACCAATCCCTCCTGCATTCTGTTATATCAATCTTGCATATGCTGTCTAATAACAGGAGTATCATAGGAATAAAAGTGGGAACATATTTTTAAAATCAGTGCTTTTTTTTTTCCAATGAATCATCTAATACTTTCTTAAATAATGTTAGCGGTTAGCTGAGATCTTTTCTCTGAGGAGTTTACTTCCCATCTAGAAACTTTCACTGCAAGGAAGTATCCTTGCAGCATTTAACCTCAGTATTTCTCAAAGTTTAAATGATAATTTTTTGGAAACATTTTTAATCCAGAGTAAAGCAATCAAATTCTTAGTCTGATTTTACCTTATTTGCTAATTGGACTAAACTTTAAGGAGACTGTTTGTTTTCAGTTTTCATGTAGTGTTTGTAGTGCATGCATAATTTAGTATTCAATCAAAGTAGTAGAAAGTACATACATTTTATTGAGAATGAAACAGTGGTTTATCATATTGTCCCTTTAGCATGCACGACTGAATCATTCTGGTCCTGCAAATCTAACTTGCCTTACAAAATTCTGTTTGCAATATTAGAGCAGCACATGGATCAAATAGTTCAATTGCGTTCAATTCAACAGTGAAAGATATTCAAGGTGAAGTCTACAAATGGTCTAACTGTACTCTGTTGGAAGAAAAAGAAAAAGGTGAAAATGAAAGCTGCTATTTTCACTGCTGTTATTGGGCATATTTTAATTTTGTCTGCTGTTCTGCCACTTTCTGCCAGCTGCTGATTTTCTGTTTCAGTCATTGTTGAGATGAATGAAATGATGCTTTTTTAGCATTTGGTACAAAGAAAATAATTCAAGCAGTGCTTCACATAAATGTTTGTGCAGATCTCAAAATGTCTAATGTACTAAGTAAGAGTTTGGCATAAAAATACGCATTTTTAATTTTAAACAGACAAGATTAACTCTGCTATGCCCATACTGCTGCCTCAGATAACTGTCTAACCTGTAAGCATACGAGTGAATTTGTGATGAACAGTTTAAAAAACTACTAGAATTTTACTGTTTACTTTTCTGAGTCATGTGGTGCAGAATGGCAAATGTCATGCACTGCGCAACGAATCCTGGTGATGTAAAGCAAGAATGAGGAGATATTTGCTACTTTCCAGTGCGTTAGTGAGGAGATCTCTGATCTCAACTTTTCTGGAGCTATACGCTCCTGATCTGGTTATACCACATTATCTGACAAAATTGGAATCGGGTAGGAGTTTGATAAGGCAAAAATACTGAAACTTGAGCATTGCAAATAATCACAATGAATCAGTGCACGGGAACTCTGATCTACTTCCATTGTCTTTATTGTGCCACTAATATTTCTCCCTTTTTGTGAAACCTGAAATGAGTATTGTGTGAGCCTGAGAGATATTACAGTACAGAACTAAAATCACATGAATTCCATTTCAAGTTGTTGACGTTAATAAACATTAAATCATGCAGTACTGCCAGTCGTATACACTGTGGCCTATAGCCACAGTACCTATAGCTGTGATTTTGGTTCTCTGCTCTTTACCATGTAAAAGTATTTTTTTTTACAACCTCTGGCAACAAAATAATAAAAACAAAAATTTGCTTGGGATTAGCAGATGCCCTTTCATGGGTGAGGCATTCTCTGTAGGGGCCTTTTGCCATGAATATGCTTTCCCTCCTCATATCTATTGAACATATGTTTCTAATCAATTTCTAATGAACATTATAAATGCATGTGTTGGCAGAACTCTGAGTAGACGTGATAGGAAATGGACCAATGAGTTGAAAAGGACTGGGAGAAGAGAGCTTCTGTTACTGATCATGCTATTCTTTTTTTTTCAAATTTGGTTAAGATGCAGGTGATGTCTTTTATGGAAAAGAGAATTTGATTACTGCCGGTATCTTGCATAGCTATTTTTGCTTTGGAGCTATAGGAATGAATATATGTAATTGGCAAGAATAAATGTTCCAATACACGTGTATATCATATGTTAATCATCAGTAGATATTATGTAATGTGGAATAAATAGAAGAATAATGTGGAATAAAGGAAGAAGATCTACATTTAAAAAAGAGGAAAGGCTTTATCTAAGTAGTCTGAGACAATGGTGACCCACACAGAGAAAACTGGGATCTCTTTATATCCGTTAATGTCAGATATATCTTGGTAGAATTATTAATTTTCAGACTGATATTAGGGAAATTCTTATGAATATTCATTCAACAGTTTAGGTATTCCTTATAGCATTTTAAAGAATACAATTCACAGTGAACTAGAGGAGTGGAGTTCAAATGTAGCTCAACAATTCCATGTAATAACTATACCTGTCATTAATTTTTCCATATTAATATTTTTAATGTGTTCTGAGTAATTTCTCCAGCATTTACACAGCACTCTTGTTAATATTTAGTATGGTGTTATGTATGTTCACGATTTCTAAAACCTTCAGTTACTGTCTTGCACACCAATGCTTTACAAGCTTATAAACATTTGAAGCCTCAAGAGCAACTAATGAAGATTGTTCTGAAATTTCAGAAGCTTGCTAGAACTCTTTCTTAATACTTGATGCTGGGTTTTTTGTTTGTTTATTTTGATATTTCCACTTGGTAATGCAAATCAAAAGCATGTCAAAAATGTCATTCCAAAGAAAACTAAGGACTTGGGATTCTGTGTGGAGTGGAATCATCAGTCCTTTGACTACAGCAATACTATATTACATGTTACTTATTCCCAGCATGTAGTGTGATGTGCTAAACTCAGTGAAATTATCTATGTAACACTGCAGTTTTTGTAATTAATTAAATACAGCAAATTATCTTTACAGCTATATACTGATTATTGCTGGTGACTAGTGACTTTCTGACAAATTGTGCTAGTAATTGGTAGGGAATAACAAATAGCAATTAATCTCTGGTGTCAAGTGATGATGATTCATCTCTGCTGATTGCTGGAGTGTGGTTAATAATCGCTTGAAACTGACTCGCAAGTGAGCATTTTGTGAGAGCATTCTGGGAATGTGTTTCAGTGATAGATTGTTGTTGCCATATTCTGGCTGATTATCAATGAGTGCTATTGTACCACTGCCAGGGATTATTAGTGATTGCTGTAGATTTTCAGAGGTAGGCTATAAAAAATACCAGCTAGTAAGCATAAGTAAACAGTTTGGTAGAAAGCCAAACCACAAAAAGACTGCAAAACAACCACAGCCCTTCTGTCTACTACTCCATGTAGGTTTACATCAAGTAATGTTGATTGTTGATATTAGAAGTCAGGACAGTTGGGAAGGCATTAGCTGCTGGGAAGTGGAAAGGAAACATCCTCTTCTGAGAGGGAAAAAAAAGGCATAAATGTTCACTCTCACTATCATATTTTCTGTTGGCAGTGAGAGCATTGTGCTCCTTGTTGCTGAGGGCCACTTTCTGCCTCTTCCTTTTGCCCTTTTCATTGCAGATACACTTCATTTCAGAGTGAAAAACTTCAAATGTCCCTATGTTAATAAGGAGTATTATGATGGGTCTGCATGATATAACTTAGACACTTATAAGTAATTGTAGCATTAAATACCAAGATTTAAGTCATCAGCTGTCTTTCTGTTTATTGGGGTGATCCAGTTAGTTTTTGATTTTCAGGAAAAAATATAAGTATGTAGAGCCAGATTTAAAGAAGAATTGAGGAAATGACTCTTGGTTGTTCCTACAGTCAACACTCCTTGAAGTATGCTTTTGTCATGGACAGGTGTTGCAAACTGACTAGTTGTTAAAGCTTTCTGTGCGTTATTTTATCCTTTAATAAAAATCAAAAGCTATGCTCTGTAGATAGGAATGGGAAGAAAGGCGAGTTCAGGATGGGTAAATCCCACACCAGTGGCAGTAACTTCAAATGAAAACCTACAAGGGCAGCAATATTAAAAATTTCAGGTGCAAGATCTTAACAAAAATAGCATAAGGCCACAAGCTTTTATTCGTATGCCATAAGCGCATATTGGCTTATACACAGCCTTAGGTGAAAGGCTTCAGATCTGCGAGTGGCAAGCCTACAGAATTAGAAAGTGACAAACCTTATTGTTATAAAAGCTAAGAAATCTGAGGCACAGTGAAAAGAAGTAAAATTAAGACTCATTTTGTGAGTTTTTATTACCTCTTTCTGAGCAGCCAAAAAACACTTGGCCAACCAGCATTTGAAGACAAGGTACTGTGGAAAATTTTCTTTGCTCTTGCCTGCTTGAGTACATATTCATAGTTCTTTGAACTGAGATTTGAGGGATTTTTTTTCTTCCAGCTGTTCTTAACTTGTTTGTCAGCAGGGAAAATGTTTGGAAAGGAATAGGAAGTATATCAGAAATTCATGGGTATTGTGCTTGCTCCTTTGTTATAGCACAGGTAGATAACAGCTGAAGTTAAAAATAAACAACAAAGACTCTCTGATACTTGTGCATATCTGACAAGCCATCTTGAGATGAAAGTATTTTCGAACTTGAATGCTGGGATGACTTGGGCTGAAATCCAGGAATAGTTGAAAGTCAGATAACCAGAAAATATGTACCTTAAGACCCTTTTAAAATGGCACATAAGATATAGAGTGTTGAACTCAAAATTGAATTTAGATAAGATTTAGGTATCTAAGTTCAAGAGACTGAATTCCAAGATTCTACAAAACAGTTTGAGTACCTGAGAACTTGTTGATTTTTCTATTCTTGTGTTGTTTGGTTTAAAAAAAAAAACAAACAAACACATATGGTGGCTCTGGGTTCCTATGTTAAATATGTAATAGAGAATGTTATCCCATTGAGCTTCCTTTGGAGGAGAGGGAAGACCTCACAGGGTTGTAAATGCATTACGTAGATGAGCGTGATGAAAACGCATAGAGTAGCAGAATCACAGGATGAACGCTGTAGTTTGTAAGGTTTCAGACACAGAAATAAGGCTCATATTTCATATTTTCCAGCATGTAACTTGTTGCCCACATATTAAAGACGGAATGGGGCATGCTGTCTTTTATAAGTATCCAGCTTTTTCAGTGATACCATTAGTCATAATATCACTAAAATATAGACAATATCTTTTTAGTGTTTCTGTTGTTTGGGGAGTAATGATTACTAATGAGAGATTTAAAAATATTTGCTAAAATTTAGTCAATCTACAGTTGATTTCAGGCAAAATGTGGGAGCTGGAAGTTTAGGCAGAAGTTACACTGCTAGGCAGTAGTAAACAGAAGGTTAGGAATAATTTAATATTAGTTATTTTAGTAAGAGCTCGGCACATTTCAACCTTCCTTACCACTGCTAAATGTCTCATTTCATTTGTCACTTTTGTCTCAACAAACATGTTTTCACACACTATTTCTTTCACTTAGTCTGAACTGCACATGATTAAAACTAGTGAGGAGAGTTTATGGAATGAAAACATGAATAGGAAAGTAAGTTACAAGGAATGTGATGGATAGAGGTTCATAGATAAGTGATTATGGTCCTTTGTAGAATCATATGGCAGAGGAGTAAAATGATGAAACCTTGTGAAAGACGGGAAATGAAGTAGCCCATTATCAGTCTAGTTTCCCTTCGATATGTTACATTTGTACTGAGAACCAAGCAAGAGTGTCTGTTATGTGCTACATCCCCTGTGCTTGAGTAATTTCAGACCTCTGTTTGATCAAATGTCATCTTTGTTCAAGAGATGGTAGTTATCTCCCTCCAGAGACCAAATCTCACAAGATCATTGAGTTCCAAACTACTAAAGGGCAGTGTGTTTTTCATTTTAGGCCCTCAGCTGCCTTAATACTCAAGTATCTAATTACAATCTAAACTGTTATAAATATCATGAATATCAAAGGTATTTTAATCTCTTACTAGTCACCTCCCTCAGATACTCTCCTCAGTCCCTTTCACGGTTAATTTTGACTATGATTTTGGAGCAAATACAGGCTTTTGTTTCTTTCTCTTATAGTTGTTGATTTGCCTTCATTTAAGTTTTCAAGATTTTCTACACACTTATGCTAATAGGGATATCCAGAAGAATACAGGCAAGACAAATCTTTGTTTTTTTCTCCCCTTCCATCTTTAACAGCAAATCCATTTTGAGTAGAAGACTCCTTGTATTATGTCCTTCAGATAAAGAACTGATGCCATAAATTGTCTCTGGTACATATTTACTCTTTTAGTTAACATTTTTTTCTCTCCTTGCTCTTCCTCCAAATAACTGAATTATTGTTTCATTTTGATCTGTGTGAATTTTGCACAGATTTTTTCACCGTGTCTGGAATTTATCATTAGATTATTACGTTTTTCACCTTTTCTGTTTTCCTGAAAAATCTTTTTTTTATAAGAACTGTTTTGTTCATATTTTCTTTCCTTGTCAGGGAGCATCTTCTGTGATTGAGTCCCTTTTCTGATCAATTCGATGCCTATTCCACATCAGCATGATTGGATATTAAGTATATTAAAATACACTAGCTAGAGTCTCGTATCGATGTTGCTACTTGTTAATTTTTTATTTAAGATAGTAAACCCACAGGAAAATAATTCTGAGTGTCTTGATTAATATAAACCAAGTAGGGTAATTTACAAAACAATCTCTGGAGGTACATAAGCAAAATTCATTAATCATAACCACAGCAGACTACAAAACTCAATTACAAATATTTACACTTCTGTCACAGGCACTTATCTGATCCATGCCAAATGCTGACAGATTTTAAAGACAATCACATTAAGTATTAATCAAGCTTGAAGGATGCAGACAAGAAACAGCATACTAAAGAGATACCCATCTCCAAAGACAACTGCACGTTCTGAATAATCAGCTTCCTACTGCCCTGAAAACTGTTTGAGATCCTTTTCAGTTCCATGCTGTTTCCTTTTTTTACATCTTTTTTTCTTTCTAATATATTTTCCCAAAGCTTCAAATATCCCACCCTCTGTGCAGTGATTAAATACACAGAACAGGGCTTCTGTCTCAATGGTTTTGCTTCACTTAAGAAGAACACTAGCAGAGTAAACCAGAAGGAAGTATTTTATTTAAATATTTTTCAGCTGCTGTGTACAACACTGATCAAATTTCCATTATCCCCTGATACCATGCTTTTTTCTTTTTTTTCCTTCTTGTGCTTCCATAGCAACTCTTCTCTATTCACGGGTTTGTGTTCTTTTTTTCCATTGCATCTGTTAGACTGGGGGCCACCTTATGTAAGCTGCTATGCAAACTCTTCATATTTCCTATTTAGCATTTTTTCACACCTTCCTACATTATCTCCAATGATTTCGCTCAAACTTTTGTTGCATCTTAAACATTGCCTTTTGCCTTCTCTAGTAGTGCTATTTCCTTAGCAATCAGCAGGTGCTATTTTATTTCATTACCAGCTGTGTTATCTCAATTGCTACATCTGTTTTGCTCTATCAGATTGTTACTGAAGACTGTACTAGTGTCAGCCTTCTGTCATCCTCCCTCAGGCTCTATGTACACCTGTATCCCATAAACATTGGTTGCCAACACCTGTTCCGACAGATTTCGGTCTGCCTAAATACCTTCATGGTTCAGAATGGCTCTCTTGCTTTGCAAAGCCAAAGTCTGAGGATGTTGATGTGCCTTTTATACTCTTGTAGCCATTTCCTTGCAGCTGACTGAATGTTCATTTATTTCCTTTGAAAGACTAAAAAAAATTTAAAGCTGTGGCATAAGACACTAGTTAGGATTTTTTGTGTCTGTAGGTCAAAGACATTTTAATTAGGAGACAAAATATATTACAAACATTCAACAGGGCAAGACTGGAATCCTCTCTTGTGACAAAACACCTTTTCTCAGTCAGTGGATGAACAGATACTTAGAGTTTGCAAGGAACACATTGTTAGTAACACTGGGCACAAGATGGGGGATTCCTTGTTTTCATGTGACATTAAATACTCTGAAACATCACAGAGTGGACTCAGCTACTCGCTAACAGGGTTCCAGACAGAGGAAAAAAAAATAGTACAATATCCAGAGCAGCTTCACCATTTGCAGTCCTCTAGACAAGACCCTGGTTTAACTGTATACATATGCAATAGCATTTAGTTCTAAATGATACCAAACAGATTTAAAATAAATAAATAAAAATTCTGGATTGGACTGGAAATCAATGTGAGTGTGAACAGTATAATATCTCAGGTTAAGATGTGGTTAAAGGTATGTTCTTGGGATATTCCCGGGAAACCTATTTCTGGCTAATCTGCCTTTCTAGAAGGTGGTACTGTTTGAAAAAGCCCACCTTTGCTATGAAAGGTCAGCCCAGCTAACCAACTGAAACACAGGCAGGAACTAGGTCAGGTTTTGCTTCTGAGATTACTGTGCCATCCTCGGGTGATTCAGCCTGTTCTGATTTGTATTTGTGCTTGTATTCTCAGTCTTCGGCCTGAACATGAAACTTCCTCTGTGTAAATCCATGCTCCATCTTGCTACTCAGTAAGATGTAGACGTCATAAATATTATGGTGTAAGAGCACAGAGGGAGGACCAGATGGGCAGAGAATGGATGTTATTGAACACTGTGGAGAAACAGCTAGACACTGAAGGAAATGATTCATAGACAAAGACCAGTTCCTGATATTATTTTTTTCTACCTATATGCATATCTGCCTGTGCAAATCTCCTAATGCTAATGTTGATGTCTGTTCTAAAACATGCAGCTGGTTGGTAACATTCCCAGCTGGCATAAGAGGGGAGCCAAATAAACCAACAGAGCAATCAGGGATTGCCAAAGGAAAAAAAAAAAAAAGAAAAAAAAAAAAGCAGATGCAATCCAGTGCACTGCAGTGAGGTTTTGAGCACCACAACTCTATTTGCATGCTGATCTGATTGACCTGTACATTGATACATCCGTGGGGGAGCTACTGGGCATATTGTACAGATACGTTGGTGAAAGTCTTATGGAACCTTGTGGAACATATTATCTGAACTGGGACTGCCCAGTGTGGAGCATTTTGAAGGTGGATTGTTCAGACTGCCCTGTAACTGGAGACTTTTCCAAATCTCAGATTCCCCCAACCCATGTGAGTCTTTATATTTACATATATATTTTTATACATATATCATTTATATATTACTTTAATTCTGTACTTTGCAGAAGACGGGAAGTTGGGAGTTATACTACCTGGGAAAAAAGACATAGATAATAATACCTGATTTAAAAATATGCAATACTAGATTGAATGTTAAATGGCAGAATTAGAAGTAAGGTGTGCTGAATTCCTCCACAAAGTATGTATTATGAGAACATGAAGAGTGCAGTGCTCATTCCAGGTGGGCTATTTTGTGCACCCAGTCATTGTGAAGCTGTCCTTCAGTTACATGTGTTACTGCACTGTATGTTGGGTGCAATTTTTCTGTTGGGATGAAGCTATCTTAGGGGCAAAATACATCTGAAGAGACACTGAGGAGTGTACAAACTTAAGAGTTGACATAAAAAAATCTCTTTTTTTATGTGCTTCCTCTAGAACTGCTTATTCATGCACTGTTGCACTATCCACTTTCCATGGTTAATTTATAGAGGATAACAACCTACTAAATCTGACCCCCAGTGAAATACTTTGCATTCAAGAAATGGTCTTTTCAGAAATCCAGAGGCAAAAGATCTGCTTCCGTGTCTATTAGGAATCCATATTACTTTCTAGCTGGATATGATTTTAACACACACGTTATTCCTGTATTGTAAATCCTGAAAAATCATATTTTTCCTGAAACCAGAGTTGAGTTAAATAGCAGGCTTGTTTTAAAATCACAATGTGTTGCTAACATTTTCTAGTGTTTATTGTTATGAAAAAGTAGAAAGATTATATTCAAATAATTGAAAGCCAAGAGGGCATTCATTAAAATAGGAGAATGATGCATTGCTGATTTGTTTTAACAGAATTAGATAGCTTGCACATTTTACTTTAGATTTTCCCAAGAGAAAGCGTCAAAAGTCAGTCTAAAAATAAATAGATTAAAAACATAATTGAAGCATATCTCACTGTATTTCCAGACATGCATAATCTGTGAGAGAGATTAGCGTTTGCTTTAATTGCCATCACTACTGTAATTACTCCATCTGACAAGGTCAATTAAAAATAATTTAATAATTCTCTCTATTATTAAGGTGAGGAAGTTGCACATGTATCAACTTCCTTAACAGATTCACCAGAATCTCTTAGCCTTTTCAGAAGGTATATCCTAATTACAGCCCCCCTAGAAAATTTAGCAATTTTTAATGTGTCTGATAGGTAAATGACAATGCAGGGAAAAAAACAGAAGACTGAATCCTTGAACCTCATTTTAGTAACTTTTGAGTCCTCTCTTAAATCTAAAATTTTAATCCAATGAGTTTTCTTTATTTTTGCCTAACCCTGTGAAACTTTCTGCTCTTTAAAAGCCTTCCAATTAGGACTGAAAACTCCCTAGGTGCTTGGAACTGTGCTTCCACGTGTACTAAGAATTTTTATAGTCTGAGCACCTAGTTTTTTACAAGTCTCGCTGAGATCCAAAAAATGAAACAGAGAATAAATATATTTGCAGCAGACACAGTGCAACAGACGTGATCTACTCCTTCAGTTTCAGAGATTCTGAAACCCATGACTTCAGAAAGTGTGCTATTTGATGTGCTAAATCTATTTGCAGGTCTGAAGGCAGGGTGCACTCCTCTTAAATTCATGCCTATGTGCAGAGCATCATCTTAAGATTATGGAGCAGAAGGAGAGCACAAGTAGGTGTGTGCCTCAGTGCTAGCATTTTTATTCACTTTGATGGATAGCAGTGTGGGGCTCCTACTACCAAACTTGTTTCTGTATTTTATTATTAGACAGTCACTGCATACATATGTAAATAGTTCTTAGGTAATAAACTAAAATACTCACATGTGGAATATATCTCAGATACTGGTTTCAACACTGAATTTCTGACACATTAAGTCTTGAACTCTGTTATGCTGTGACAGCTTTCCAAGGGAATAGCAATACCACCATTAGTAGCTGACTCTGCTGAGTAGCTCTTGCACCGAGAGATACCATGTATTCAATTTAAGTTCAGAATTAAGTAAAAAATAAAACTATAAACATAGCAAATCCTGCTGAGTGACAGGCTGTTACATGAAATGCAGCTATGATCTCCTTCATTTGATAGATTTTAGAATGTAGCAAGCCATGGTTGCCTTGAGTCTGATTGTATCAATATATAACAGATGTACTGGGAATATTTAATGTAGTTAGGCAGAGAAACACCTAGTTTCTTTGTTCTTAATGGCCCATCATTGCATGTGAGAAAATAAGTTGATCAACTGTGTGCACAAATTACTATTTAGCAAGGCTACAGCTGAGCCAGGCTGAGGTTGCCAATATCTGTGCCCGTCACTACCCGGTCTTCTTGCTCGTGGCTATTATTTACTCAGTTAATTGCCAACAACTTAGTTTCTTCCCAGCTGAGTTCTGTAGAAATGGTGCAGATTGCATTATCCACTTATAATAGTAAATGTTTGCAATATCCTCCTCTGTTTTGCCAGAACTAGTTTAGGATGAAACCATCCATGGCACGTCTGAGAAGTCACAGGCATTTGGCAGTTTAGGTGCCTCTGGAATTGTGGCGACTGATCAGAAGTACCTATTACTGGATTTTTGAACATAAGCACCTGAAATTAATCATTTTAATAGGCTTTCAATGTATGTATGTGTATGTTTGTTTGCTTTTAAATCTAACCAAATATGAGCTTAATTCCATTTCAACAATAGCAAATTGACTGGACACCGCATTTGTAGCTTACAGAATGGTTTCAGAAGATAACTTTTATCTACTGAATCTAAAATCCTAAATGCAAAAAAGCAGCATGCACCCTCTAATTGGTAAACAATTCAGCAGGCTCACTGGTTGCATGAGCTGGCAATGTGTGCTTGCAGACCAGAAGGCCAACTGTATTCTGGGTTGCATCAGGAGTAGAACTGGTCAGCAGGAAGAAGGAGTTGATTCTACTCTGCTCTTGTGAGACTGCACCTGGAGTACTGCATCCTGTTCCGGGGCCCCAGTACAAGAAGGACATGAAGCTGTGGAAGTAGGTCCAGAGGAGAGCCATAAAGATGATCAGAAAGCACTGCCACTATGGGGCATGCTGAGAGAGTTGGGTCAATAGTCTGGAGAAGAGAAGGCTCCAGTGAGACCTTATAGTGGTCTTCCAGTATCTAAAAGGGGCCTACAGGAAAGCTGGGGATTAAATTTTTAAGAGAGTGTGTAGTGGCAAGATGAGGGGAAATGGCTTTAAACTGGAAGAGGGAGATATAGATTAGATATCAGAAAGAATTTACTTACTGTGGGAGTAATGAGACACTAGAATAGGTTGTCCACAGAGGTTGTGGATGCCCCCTCCCTGAAAGAACTGTAGACCAGGTTGGATGGGGTCTGAGCAATCTGGTCTAGTGGGAGGCATTCCTGCCTATAGCAGGGAGAGTGGAAATCTTAAATGTCCTTTCCAACCTATAACATTCTGTGATATTGTGTGAAGGTACAGGGACATTTGTCATCAGTGCTATGTATTAAAGCATAAATTCTACTGTCTGCATTTCATGTGCTTGTAATTCTAATTCTTGCTTGTCCTGGTCTGTCTTTTTCATCTATATCTTGCTATTCGTGTACTGTAACAACAAAGAAGATACTACTAAAACTTTCTGAAGTACGTCTGTGTCATTGACTTCAGACAAATGCGTTTCTCATCCTCCCCTTTCCGCTAGAGCAAAAACTGCACATAATGTTATTCAATTGAAGGGATGATGTTTGCCATTCAAATTTGTCTGGTTCATTTGGCTCAAGGGGAGACATATAATGAAAAGTGATTATCTCAATTATGTGCCTTGAAAACGAAAGGAAAGTGTTTCTTGTTGTGACTGCCTTTCCTCTGTCTCAACTTCTGTTTTCATTCTTAATTCCAATAGTGTTTTTTTAAAATCATTAACAATATATTCTAATTACCAATTATGTTACAAAACATCTACACAAGGGGGGGCTGTTACAACCAGAAGAAGCCTGAACCAAGGCTTCTTCTAGAACTACTCTTGAACAAATATAATAAGTTCCACAAATGAGCAGCAGATGTCACCTCTCCAACTCTGATTATAAGATGATCCTTAAAATTCTGTGTTGCTTCAGCTATTCCCTACAGTTTTGTTTTACTGCTTTCCTGAACCAAACCTTTCATTTTGCTTCCCTGAGTATCATCAGGAAGAAAATTCATAATGCTGAGATATCAGCAATGGGTGTTATTTGTTTATAAACAAGAAACAGCTGTTGCAGGAGAAATCTACCACCAAGATAGATGTGCATAATGAGCAGAGGGGGGAAAAAAGTAGAAGGAAAGGCATATTAGAGGAGAGGAACAAAATGGGGCCGAATGCAACTGTGAATGAAAAGTTTGGGTGCTGTAGAACATTATCTAACAAATAGGATTTAATTATTTCTCTTTGATTTAGTTTCTATAAAGAGTGCTACTAATATCTATTTTTCCTAAGGCCTTTTGGAATCTACTTGTAAATTATTAAGACTTATTTCCAGTTAAAAAAAATTAAGCCTTCTCATGCATCGGAAACACAGTCAATGAAGAACCCAGAGAAACATAATCAAATAGGAACATATTTTATCATGTGCACATCAAAGTGTCTGTCTTCCTTTTCCTTTCCTCCTTTTGTGCACATCCCCCATCCCCTGCTGCCCCCCTCACCCAGAGAGAAGTCACAAGATGTATAATCCTCAGTTCAGGCCTCTCTCTCTTTTGGTAACTCTCAGCAAGTTCCATAGCTCTGGGAAAAGCATTTGGAAATTCATATTTTCTGAAAAAAAAAACAACCAACCAAACAAAAACAGAGTAGGTGGGACAAGGATTTCCTTGTTATCACAGAATGGCCAGGGTTGGAAGGGACCTCAAGGATCTTGAATCTCCAATCCCCTGCCACATGCATTATGTAATGAAAAGATCCCTTATGGAAAGCAATGGGAATGCCATTGTTGGAAGCATTTAAAGTCAGTCTCATCAAAGTACTCACATTATAGTTATGCATTTCTAGAGGAAATCTGTGTTTAGATCTCAAGGCAGAATTGGATTTGAAAACCTGTAAAAGACAAATTTCCATAATGTCCATCTGGAACTATGACAAGTATCTATTGCACTACAGAAGTTCTGCTCAAGAAGGCAATGAAGCTTACTGAACTATCAATTCTAGTCAGTGCTTAGTGTATTGGCCTTAATAGCCTTAGTAAAAACAAGTATTTTGAGTTATACTTAGTCCTCAGCAGATAACTTTTTAAAAAAACTTCTCTAAGAACATATATGGAAGTCTTTTGCTGACCTGATATACAGGAATCACACAAAGGCTTATTTCTATAGGAGACTATGTTATTTGTGTATGTTAGAGATGTGCAATGGAAAAAGATTGCTCTATAGAATTCTCTGTGGTACTAAAGAAATCCTCTGCACTTTATGCTGTTTCTGGCTAAATCCAGACAAAATAGAATTTAGGAAATGATAATTATGTTCCCTTTCAGTCGCTGTCTTTAATTCTTACTTGAATAAGTGAGCAATTACAACATCATGGTGGATTCCTGTAGCAGCAACACATTTCCTGTTAGTAAAATAATATAGAACACTAAAGAACACTTCACTGATGGCATGTAGAACATTTTGGGTGCATCAATTGGGTGTTTGTACAAACAAAAACCTGAAATTGTTATTTTTACAAGCAAAACTGTTAGATTTCTATAATCTAGTTCTCAACAGGGACAGAGATCAGTCGTACTGTTAAAAGGAGACCTAGTTCTCTCTTCCTCATCTTTTTTCCTCTCTGAAAAACATCCCCTAGCCAACCTGCAAAACAGGAAATACACTATTGAATTAATTTGAATTAAGGACTACGATGTGCAACCCATTTCAATCCAGGCAATCAAATTAAAATCAAATTTACAAAGAGCAAAATGAGGCCCCAAGTGCTCTTTGAGTGTTTTTGTAATTAACTCTGTCTTCATTATTTTTTTTACAGCTGCTTCTATACCTTCAGCTTCTGAGTAGAACTGGAGGCAGAGTTGAAGCAAAAAGAACAGTTATTCTTACATGTGACAATATAATTTACAATACTGAGTGCATGTGATGAGGGGACATGGACAGACATCTGAGAAGAGGTTTGAATACCACTTTAAAATTTGACATGCTTTTCTCAGTTCAGAACTTTGTAGCCTGTACAGAAATCTCCAATGAAAGGTTATTTTTCTAGGGATGTTTTTCCTTTAATTTTTGTTTTAAATGGATTTTGACAACTGTATAATTGCTCTGTGAGAAATACAGGTAGAATTTGAATTCTTAGTTAGCAAATAACATTGGAAGTTAGATGTTCTTGTATTCTTCAGGTAGTTTTAGCCTTTGAGGCTGCCTGAAAAGAGTATGATATTGAATTTATTTTTAAAGTTTCCTCTCATTCATGAAGAATTTCAGATTGCTTCAAAGCGTAAATTAAAATATTGGGTTAAAATTAAGGAGAACTACTTCAAGTTTACTCTTTTCTCATTTTAATCACAAACTTGAATGATTATTTCCAGTATAAATTGTTCCATCCTTGGAGATGCTCAGAAGCTTCCTGGACAGGTCCTAAGTCACCTGCTCTAGTATATCCTGCTTTGAGTGTTTAACTTGAATAGATAACTTCCAGAAGCCCTTTCTAATTATTAGTTATTCAGTGGTTTCTACCAAGACTTAAGGGCCGTTCTTGAAATTAGCCTGGAAGTGGCATGTGCTAATATACAGTGAGTGTTAATGGCTTTATTTGTTTAAAACTCTTTCTACCACTTTTCCAAACTGGAGTGGCTTCTTCATGAGATAATGGGACAGATTTTTCATGAAAGCGGGAGTGAAATTTGTTGAATTTAGCTTGGCACTTTTCTGTGTGTTGAAACTAATTCTATTCTGTAATTAATCTGTTAAACCATAGGATGCTGTATCCCACGCCTTTCTGCCCTGATTCAGTTGCTCAGCATTCTTAAAAACTGTGTTTTCTAACTGCCCATGCTACCTTTGCCTCAGAGCAGCTAGGTGGGCACTTGAAACTTGCAGAGCCTTCCTTGTAGTATGTGAGCAGAAAGGTGGAAGGTAGAGTCTCAGTGTGCCAGGAATGCTTCAAAAATGTATTGACCAAATGCACTAGCTAAGTGCAGGCTTCACGTGTGTGGTCAGCACATACCTCTGAGAAATGATCTCAGTGTGGTCATGCTTAGAAACATGCTAAAATGAGTGATGTCAATGTAACCTAGGTTTGTGAAAGAGTCCTGTTACATTTTTTTCAGTCCAAAAATAAAATAGTAAATTGTCCATTCTATTTCAGCGAAATTATGTTCTGGACACCAGTATTGTATGTGGCACACAAATACTTAGCTTTATATATACTCATTGGTCCCACTGACTGCAATTAGAGTAGGCAGATTTAAACTCACCTTAATGTCTTAGTTTGTCAATAGTTCCATCTTTCTTGGTGGGCAGTCCAACAGTATCTAACAGTTTTTGGGGTAATAAATTCAGTAAAGGAACAGTTTCATACATCACACTGAGATGGTGTCATAGTCTTCATGGATGGTTTTCTAGAAGGTTGTCCTCACTGTTCAGTCTTCAAAGTCATGGGAATTTAGGACACAGAATTTGACTTGCTCAAGGTAGAAAATAAGGAGACAGTTGCATCCTCTAACATACTTATAAAAATAATATATGTTCCAGGCTAAGATTAAAATCAGCCTCTGAACTAGTGCTTAATATTTATTGACTAAGGAGATAAAAGAAAAGGTTAACTTTACTCACTTTCCAGACATAACTCCTTATTTACAAATTATGTTCTAATCAATGAAATGTAAAAGAAAAACAAACAAACAAACAAAAACTTTTAAATAAATATAAGCACTGTATAGTTACTAAAAAATATGGTCTTTTTTGATGAATAAATACAGAAAATAAAAATGTAAAAAAAATAAATGCATGATTTAAATTGTAACGTTACTGTAGTACGTCTGTAGTATGTGATATTGCCATCCATCAAAGAACAGGGAGAGAGAGCACAGTTGTAAGATATGAGTGCTATTCAGAGAGACACTGTATACACAACAATTTCTACTGTTCTTAAATTAAGATCTTGGCAGCAGGTGTTCATCTCCCTTATTATTGTTGTCCAGGAAATCAGAAAAGTGAGCAGCAGAAGCAACAGACAGCTTTTGCATAGCAGCTAATGAATAAAAATCCTTTACGTCTAAGTCATAGTATAAATAATTATAAACTGGATATTCATATTTGGTATATAAATACATAATATGCTCTCTCTGTGCAACCATTTCCTCTTTCCTTGAGATAAAATAGAGGCAATACAATGTTTCTGTTTCTCATTGCGGGGAGCCTGGGTTAGAAGAAGCATGCTTCATTCTACTTAGGACTACCTTGAAACCTGGATGTATTGTAGCTTCCAGTAACTCCCTCTGCCATCCCATTGCTAACTGGAGGAATACATAAATAAATAAATAAAAATAAAAATAAAAAGCACAACAGTTAACATTTGAGGTATTACACATCCCCATAGTGCAGGAATGAATCTGAATGTAGGGAAGTGTTTGAATGGGAAAGCAAAATTCAAGGTAATATTATCATATACCTTGACAGAATGTTAATCTGTTTGTATAAACAGGAAACTTCATGTAACTTCATGGTATCTAAATACATCTAGAATCTGTTGGTTTGGATTTTTCTTCTTTTTCTTTCTTTCTTTTTTTTTTTTTTCCCTCCATATTTTTGAAAGTAATACTTTAATGGATAAACTTTTAAACGAGATTTGTAGTTTGTATGCAGTAACTCTGGAGGTGTAAGCATCTGGGAACACCTTCACCTAATCCAATCATTATAGAACACAGTCAGTTTTCTCCCTAGGATTTAAGCCAAAAATAAGTTTGTGTTTTTCAAAAGTCTGTCAGCCTTGTGAGTTTTAAAGTAATACCACATCTGAGATGTGCTTTGTGTTCTACATCTTTGCTTTGCTGGCTTTTTAGACAGCAAACACATACAGATACTGAAAAATGAGACTAGTCAGGTTATTTCCTTCTTGGTCTACTTTTATGCAAGTATTGCAGGTTAATGGAATTTTCTTATTTAAAAACTAATCGGTAACGTTGTTTCAGGCATTTAGAGTCACAGTGCTTGTTTAAAAACATTCAAACTCTTTTGTTTTTTTCTCCATAGGTTAAAGCTATTGTGTGGAATTGAATTTGTGTAGAGGGTTGTCAGTTGCTGTCTAAAGGGTAATTAATGGGAGTCTCCATTGCAATGTCTCTTGCAACAGCATCGTCAGCTGGATTGGATAAGTCTCCCTGAAATACTATTTTAGTATTTTCTTATAATTGGCTGTCAAGTCCTAGATGCATTGAGCTTACTGTTTGTTAGTGTATAAAGCTCTCTGTGAGTCTCATGCACTGATACGTTGGAGTGACTTCATGTACAAAGCAGATTTCCTTTTCACACATACATGGTGACCATTTGCTGAAATAATGACACAAACTCTACATTACTACTGAAAGCAGTGTTCTGTAAATCAAGTATCAGGGTTGATGGGATTGCATATTTGTCAGTGTTATCTTGGTCCAGTAAATGCAATATTCACTAGCAAGTGTAGTAGTAAAGTTTGTTCTCTACCACTTAGAATCCTTAGAAGAGAGGCCTTGACCTGTGGTTTCCTGCTGAAGGTAAGTCTACCCTAGGCATAAAGCAGCTTTCTTTGGGCTGATCATCTTCATTTGGAAGTTATTTCTGGAGCTCCTATCTGACCTCCTTACCCAACCAGTTCTCCCAATGAGTCTACCCTTAGCACTTGAACATGTAGCCTTTTAATATGATAACATTCATTATTTCATTTGTAGACTAGCAAAATCCTTAATCCTTTCTCTTCTTGTTGGATATTCCCTTTGGCGTCACTGGTAATGATGGTCCCATCCCTGACCTGAACAGCATAACACACTAATGTATCTTTTTTTGTATCTTACTTTGTCAGTCATTTTAAGAGAGCTTTGTCCATCTAACTACTGGATAAATCAATTATGGATGGCTCTGTATGATTTTTTTTTCATATAAGAAAGTCAGTTCCTTAGAAGAAGTCCACCTGACCTTCCTTAAAAGGGTTCATTACTATAAAAAACTCAGGTTAGTGCTTATCGGTGGAAAATAGGACTTATATGTGAAGTAAAAAGCCTCTTACGTAGTTTCAGCCCAGATGGCAGCCCAACTCAGGACAGCTACTTTGTCTTAATAAAAACATTAGATAATAACAGTACTTCATATGTCCAGTTTGCTTGGATCCATCAGACATTTTTCCATAATCAGTTACTGATTTTTATTTTAGGTTTAATGTCTTACACTATATCTACTCTGAACATCATGTTTCTTAACCATGAGTAGAAGCACAGTTCTGTTACTGACAAGACAGAAACATAAATGGTAATGCAGTGAGTAATAACTGACATATCTGGCCCTTCTGTCTGGAATAATATTACATTTTAAAGTGAAATAAAAGGCAGGATTTCGTGGTTGAAAACACTTTGTTGAAGTAAGGAGGTTGTTGGGGGTAGACATCTTCTATACTTTTTATGATTTTTTAAAAATTAAGGTATTACTGAGCAAAGAGTGCTTTGGAGATGAGTAATATTTCTGTCTCCTAGAAAAATCTTCTACAGTGGCTTTATCCAGTCCTTCTCTGATTTTACAGTTGTCCTGATGTGACATCAGTTGTGAATCGTTTGCTTTCTATTTCTTTTTTTTTCTTGCTCAGTTAATCTTATCTTTCCCTTTATCTTTCTTCTCCTTTATCTTAGAATATGAAGAAATGTGGCCTTGTTTCTGAATCCTTCTCTCCATTCTAATATATTTCATCTTTTAACAAATCTGTTGTTCAGCTAACTCACAACTTCCTGTATTTCCTCACCAGCTATGACTGAGAGAAATGCAGTTTTTTCATGTGTCCTCTCTGAAGGACTACACAGGTACTACCTGTTTATATCCTGAATATAGGAAAAGGGATGCATAATATTATTTTGCCTTACAAGGCAATGAATACATGTATTCTTCCAAGAAGAAGAAAAGAGAATAAAGATTTGAAGTCTATTCCAGGAGCATAAGAGCTTCTAAGAAGACTGGTTCATAGAATATTTTTAATAGGAACTTAGGCCATACTTTCAGTGTATCAAGAAGAGAGGAAAAAAAAATCATTATTCCAAATGTCCCACTCCCCTTTTTGTGTTCTCAGTAATCATGGAACTGTTGGAGAATCATCCTAGTTTAGGAAAAAATAGTATGGATAATTTTCTGTTCCACTATGGAATATAAGTACAATTTCCCTATCTGGTTTCTTGATTGTAACAACCTCCTCTGGCTAAATTGAAGGGTTTCTTGCTGGAGAACTGGACTTGAAGAGAAAAGCCCATTCTCCTGTGATGACAGAAATCTTTCTTAGGCTGCATACAACAGAGAAAAACCTGCCGTAAGGCCAGAGATTGGTGATTAGACTGTGGGAGGACAATTACTTGACAAATGTTTTTCATACAAAAAGTTCAGGATTTATTTAAATCTGTTGTATGTACTCCTTCACCTGCAGCTCAAGGATACCAGTCAATACATTAAAGAAAACAAGAAGAGCTATGATGTGTGCAGTTAATGAGTTTTTCTGCTCTATTATCTACAGCTGATGGTGTTGAGATAAGGTCAGTGCTGTCCTGGCTTTAAGTTAGTGGGAAGTTCTTGGACCTTTTAAAATAGCACCAAGATGCTTCACCTGTGCAGATCATTTGTCTGAATAGTATTTTTGCTCAGTTTTACATCAGCAGTCCATGGGGTCTGATGTCCTATTATTTGACTGTGACCAATATGGAGTTATTCAGTTAATGGTACAAGAAATTCAGTAACAAGAACTCAGCTAAAAGGCAATGTGGGCTCCTCAAAGTTTCTTCATTGATCCTATGTTCCTTATCTAGCAGTGGATTGATTTGGAACCTGACACTGTATACTTTCTTTATCTTTTTTATCCTCTTTACTATGTAATATATAAAAATATAAAGGGATTTGATAGGATACATCTAATGGACAATTACTAAAATTCTATTCTTGCTCTAGGGGCAGTGTGTATAGTTATAACAAAATTGAGTTAAGCTACATTAAACTACTTACCCAACTAGACATCTACCTTCAAGCCTTCGAAATGTCAGAGGAAAAAGAAACCAAACAAGGAAACAAAAAACAATGAACCAAAATAAAAAAAAATTAACCCTATAAATGTAGATCCAGCACTGAAAAATTTAGCAGCAGAATTCTATCCCAGGAGATAGAATGTCAACAGAGAGAGAACTGATTAGTGCTTTTCCCAGCAAAATTAGCAAACTGTGCTGACTCAGCATTGGCTTCAAAAACTGCTTCTGTTTTTATATTCCACAGAATCAGGGGCATACTGTGTGGCTATGAAGAGACTCTGTTCTTGTTCAGTGAGGCTTAAAAGCAAAGGGAAAACAGTGGTAGGTCTGGGATGGCTGCCTATTCTATTCTATTATACATAGGGCAGCAGCCCCTGGGACATACTGGTAAAACTTGGTGTGGTTTCTAACATACATAGAAAATCTGATTCTTTTTCCATAGTGACAATGTCAGTCCAGTGCAATGCAGTTTTGTATTTAAATTAAGCTCATGTAATTAGACGAATATATTCATTAAAAATAAAAAGGCTGATTCCAGAAGATTTTCAGCTTTTCTCTCTTCCTAAGTGAAATTGCTAGTGTGGATTATTTAGTCTGCACTTCACAACTCATATACCAAACATGTAAAAATGTAACTAACTACATACTGGAGTGAAATAATGTGATAACCTTCATCAGGGTGGTGGTAATATGTTCAAATGCTCTAGATATTTTTAGATATTTCTATGGATTTTACCAAAGGAGCTATGGTAGTAGTAATTCATTATGATGTGAGTAAAAGTCTTTCAAATTAGATGCCCACCGCATTTTGCATGTGCTGTTCAACTGTTCTAATGCACCACTGGGCTGACTGGATTGAAACTAATGATCTCTTTTTAAAACTCACAATTCTGGCACTCAGCTGAAAATACCTTTCAGTAGACTTCTATATTCCTAGCTGTCCACTTTCTCATGTGACTTTCTGTCATTCACTGTCAATCTCTGACTGAAATGTCTTTCTGAGCATTCACGCCACATTGTGCTACCAAAAAAAACCCAAACAAACACTTTTATATCTCTTTCTGTCTCGGATTTCAAATTAATTGTCTGAACTTTTTTTCCTATTATCAGCGCTGTCTTAAATACAGGATGGCAGCGGGCTTTGCTCACGTAAATCTATCATGTTTAAGAAAACAGTGTATGTTTCTTAGATTTCCTTTTTACAGAAGTCCTATTTTCTAATTCTTTATTTAATGAACTCCTAGATTTTGCCATTCCCCAGCAATTTTACCTTCAGGATATACAGAATAATTCTTCCTATAATTACCAGAAGTCAACCTCACTATTGTATCCCTAGGTAATTTGACAAGCTCATCACTTATATCAAGATTCAATCCAGGTCTGGTTTGCTTAAAATTGCTGTAGGTTCAAAACATTCCTTTTTTTTCCTTGTCCCCTTCTTCTAAAGTCTGCATTTTCTCTGATGATTCATAGTTGTATTATCTAGCTGTTACTCAGCTGGGCAACACCTGGTATTCAAGCTCAGTTCTTACATCTCTCCAGGTAGACTCTTTCACTTGCTTTAAATAAAACAGTTTTATTTCTTTGGTAGTACTTTCATTGTGATATTAAAGAGCTTCATGGATGGATATCTTCACAAAGTTAACTGATGCTTTTGTATAATTGATTTCTGTAATTTAAATTTAATAACATTTTATTTCTTTTAGCTGTCTGTGGGCAATTTGTAAAATCATGATTTATCTTTCCTTTCTCTTTCATTTCCACAGTGTGATGCATCTACTCCAAGAAGTACTTATACTAAATTAACACACTGCCTCTTTAAACAGATAACTTGCTCTTGTATGAAATTCTCATCTATTCTGTATGCCCATTGTCAGAGAGCTCAGAATGTTAGACAAAGTGGAGCACTACTGTAGTGCTCCATGCTTTTCATATCATATTACTATGTATTTCTTATTTTAGTTGTTATACCTTGTGCTGGATGCCACCATCTCCAAGTAATTAGTGACTACTTGATATCCAGAACATTTTATCTTTTATTATCTTGTTCTCCTCTGCAGCCATGTCCAAATCCTTTTACAGGAAAAGAGTAAAAAATATATATGCTTTCAACTATTTGCACATCATTATGCTCTTGTGATTGAAGACTGGATTTGAGCCAGGATTCCAGTAGCAGAGATCAAAAATTCTTTTCTGACAGTTAGCATGTATTCTCATCCAATCTATTACCCTCTGTAGGTACTTCAGGTTTCAGATACTGGTAGTCCAGGGCTGAGTGATAGCATTTCTAGTTTGTGCAGATGTAACATGAGGTAAAATTTATCTTAGCTTTTTAGCACACTCTTTTTGGTGAATATTAGAGAAATGGGAAGAAAAAATAAATTAAAAAAAAGTATACAGTGCATTTGATTTTCAGATAATAGTACTATCAGTCTTTAGCAGGTCTGCGAGCCTCAGCAGACTGAAGGTACTGGTTGACCATAGCCACAAACAGTTCCATACATTGTAACACTCCTCATTTTACACATGCAAATGACCTCAATGATGTTGAAGTCCTAAATGATTTTTTTCACAGTTGAAAAGAAAAAATAGATAGATGTTAGTAACGATCAGTATTTATGTATGCATTCCAACTGTAGCGAAATATAGAGTATGCTGTGCTCTTTTGCAAATTTCTTACTTCAGAGTTAGTGAGATCTCTGTTATTTTGGCCACTGCCCTGCTCCTCAGGCATGTTATTATTGTCCTCTGTAATTACAGATTAGTGTTACAGACTCTGATACAAATTAGTCATCCTTATCAAGGCTTGGCATCCTGAGGTGAGTATGAAATAGTAGAACTGTGTAAAAGAATGCACATACATACTATTAATTGCATGCTGAATACTCAGCTTATAGTAGCAATGAGATGCTAAAGACAACACTTTCCAGCAATGTCCTGGCTCTTTGTCATACGACAGTGTAATGGGCATCTAAACCTTTTACCCAGGAATGTTCGCATCAAAATCAGATAACTGATTCTTCTGTAAAACTGCCCTCCAGACAAAAGGCTTTTCAGCTAGAGGGTCTCTTAGTGCACAAATGAGGCAAAATGTCATAATGGATGGATTAAATGTGCTACTTGAGGGTATTCATTTTGTTCCCATTCTCTGGCAAGGTGCTTGGAAATTTCTGAATTGGAATTTTTATTATTCATAGCTCTTACTAATATGCCTAAAAAATTTTAGGACTTTCAGACATCCTTTCAAACGATGCTTTAAGGTCTGTGCAGGTACTGATTAGACCAAGGACTAAGCTTCAAGGTCAAGTCAAAATTTCCATGCACAGCCCAAGTGCTCAAGTTACAGGAAAATTCTCCTTGGGTAGTGTTTTCTTCTTTTCCTGAAGTCTAGCTGAACCTGTTGCTTTTTGACCTTCAAGGGTTACATCTAAATCTTTCTTTCTCAGGCCTTTGCCTGAGGGGCAATTCAATGACAGACTGAGTTGCTGTTCTGGGAATTTGGCTGGCACTGTGTCAGTTTTGCTTCATGTTAGTTTAGATAACTCTATCATATCATGTGTCTCTACAGTAGGATAGTTATATGATACATATTAAATGAAAACTAAATATGTAAATATATCCTGATAACTCTGGCAGTAAAATTATGTATGTGTCAACTCTAAAGAATTTTCATGTAATTAAGAATTTCATGTAATTAAGAATGAGTAATTAAGAAATAAGTATGATGGATTTTTTAACCTTCTACCAATGCGTTATATATTCACAGTCATATCATTTAGCATAGGTGCATTTTCATTCTTTGTGAGTAGAAACAATCCTAATATGAGTAGGAGTTGCAGAATATGGATATAAGGATCATCACCTAATATTTCTGGAAACCCTATTTATTTATTTATTTATTTATTTTAATTGCTAATCCACACTCATACTTTTAAGTACTGTTATATTGTGATGAGATGCAGCAAGAATCAGGGAACTCTGGGCTCTGAGGTTAGGCTTGTTATTAAAAAATTTTGATAATTATAAGTAAGTTTGGGAAAAGTATGTTATTTTTCAGTGTTAAATATTACAATGCCCATTTCCTTTAGAGGTTCTACTGCATCTATGCGTTAGATTAAAATATGAAACTTGTAACAAGACTAGCTTTTGTAGCAGGGTATATCTGCTGTGAAATGCTAATTAAAGAGACCAAATTTGGCCAATTTATAAAAGTTTAAAATAATTTTATAGCTATGATATTTAGCATGCTTGATTCTTCTACTGTTCCTACTGCAGCCCAGACCGCATTTATTGCCAAAAAGAAGGAAGGATTATGACTCATTCTGATATGTCTGTTCTAGGACTGCAATGTACATGTAGAAACATGCAGTCACCTTCTGCTTAGATTAAAATACAGTGACACACTGAAGTTGAGGAAAAAAATCTGCTATTTTCTGATGGTGAGTAGAAGAACAAATGGAGCTGAAGTAGAATATAACTATTGGAATTTGGCAGATGAAATAGGTGTGTATGGTAGGGAAACTGTCTGCTTAGTGGGGAGAAGTGGTGTCTCAGCATTCTCAAATGCAAATGTGATAGGGAAAAATATCCAGCTGGCAAAAGTGATGCTACATCCCAGCTACATCAGGAAAAAAATTGAAAATTTCTTCAGTTAGTCAGTACTGAGAAGGCAAAGAAAGTTGGCTATTACTTGTTGCACAGGCTCAAGTTCTTGGGATTTGTGTGGTGTCTGACGTTTCCGACCCTGTACTTGATAGCTGATGAATAGGCATCATTTTCTCTTTTTCTGTTTAAGCATTGAGGATGCTAAAGATACTTGGAATTCTTTTTTTTTTTTTTCTTGTACTTTACAATTGTAACTTAGTGTACGCTTCATAAAGGGAAAAAAGTTTGTTCTTGTTTTTACTTGGCTACCTAACTTCCTTTCCTTAAGTTCTCCCTAACTTCCTTTCCTTAAGTTCTCAGTGACAGTTAGATTACTGTATGAATTTGTTCGTATAGTGAACAAATACTCTTTTTGTTGTTCTGTGTGTTACAGGCTTTTTCCCCTGCTGAGAAGACAGTTAAAGATTTGTTTTTCTCTTGTAATTGTTACAAACATATCAAAATGCATCATAAATGCTAATGCATTTATTTCCATAGGATGAAGAGTTTCATTATTATTTCCAGTTGACTGAGCCTATTCTCATAGATTAAGGCTAAGAGTGCCATGTATTTATAGGCATTCTCTATGATGCATCTGTGCTATTTTGTAAGAGCTCTCTGCATTATACAGTTTATTATCTGTTCAAAGCATAGTTCAGTTGCAACTGGAAATGCTCATCTATTACACAGAGCAGACCTGGAATCTCAAAGCAGCATCCAGAAAATAAGGCAAAGAATACAGTCAGTGCTCAGCTGGGAAAGGTTCAGTTCAAGTGATATGCCTGATACTGCCCAAGTATTCTAAAGGAGAGAAGGAGGAAGATACTGATTTTCTAGGAAAGTATGCTATTAAACTAAACTGGGAACAGTTTCTTCTTCTACAGTCAGATATCTTTTTTAACTATTTTTTTTCAGTATTTGTCACATTTGGCAAAATGTGACTTTCACTACACTGGAGACTAAGCAAAATAGGAGACTGAAATATTTAAAATAAAAATGAATTACAGTACTTAATTCTTGGAGAATAATTGCAAGAGATTATAAATATTACTAAATGCATTATAACCATTGCCAATAATCCCATTCTAAAGTAAAAAGAAACACTGTTAGGTGAGAGAGACACCAAAAATAAGAGCTGTCAATTATGTCAATGACTTGTCAGTTCAATTCTCATTAACTCTACAGAAATGCCATAAGGGAATTTTATGCCTCCAGAGAACAGCAGAAATATGTAAATATTTCATGTTACATCCTCAGAAAAATGCCTATTAGCTCTCCATCCATGTAACTAATATTTAGAACGTATAAGAAAAAGAAAAAAAACAGTTTAGGGAGGTTGAAAAAATTACGTTATGGGCTACTACCTGTTTTCTTGTTCTGTCTTGCTCCTCTCCCAGTCTTTTTTCTTTCCTTTCTCCCTTTCCTTACTCTCTTTCAAAGGCATAAAACAATATTACTCAAGATTGAAATGAAAAAGATGTAAGAACTCTCTTTTGTGGCAGAGTTGTGCTCAATTTTTTTGTTTGTTTGTTTCATGAACAAAAAGGAGAACCATGTAGGCTATTACACGTTTTATATAAATAAAAATGTGTATATAAAATAATAATATATACACAAGTGTACTGTGTATATGTTATATAACAAATTATTAACTTTATAAAGCTACAAAATTATTCTTAATGTAGTGGAAATCTTGTCCATCCAATCAAAGAATAACTATTAGTACATTATTACAGGAATAACAACAAAAAAAGAGCATATTAATATAGTTAAGATTCTTACAGGCATATTTATTATTTTCTGCCCCCTTCTCTTGGCATTATACTCACCCTTCCTCTGCTCCCTTGAGTCCTAATATCAATTGTTTCATTTCAGTCTGTAATGGATTATGCAGTGAGTGGAGGTCTATATTGGGAAGCAGATGATGTTCATGCTTATAGTTTCTTCAGGCCTTGCTAATTTTTGGTTGCTAACACACTTTTATGCTTTTAATCTTTCTTTATTGGTCTGTAGTTCCACAATATGTGTTAATTTCCTATAAACACTGCCATTTGCTTTCTAAATATTTCCTTATTCTCTCTGCCAGCCCTGAGACCAATTTTGTCCATCTCCAGGTCTACTTTTCTTTAAGTGAGCACAGATGCATTGTTTATAGATGTATATTGTTACTGTTACAGATAAATCAAGTAAAACAAAGCCTAATAAGTTGTAGTCCTGTAGGACTTGCAATCAAATCCTGTAGTATTCTACCCATGGCCTGTTAGCAATAGCTGTATTGTAACAGAGCTACAGGGTAATGGTAACATCACTGATGTTGGTATTACTGGACAATACTGGTCAGGTAATTACCACTGAAAAAAGGTGAAGCAAATATATACATTACCAGTAGTGTCCTGGAGGGCTGAGATTACCAGTATCGCTTCATTTTTACAGTGATATAGGTTTCCATATCCTTAGTTTGCAATGTTGTCAATAAAGTAAAAAGGATTACACTAAATTTTGGAATAAGAATTACATTAAGGAATGAGTCATCATCTATCTGCCTTGGCTAAGAGCCAATACCAGATGCCTCAGAGAGAAGCATAAGAAAACCCAAGGTGGGCAACTACAGAATAACTTGCCCATATGGAAGATGTGCTTTTTTCATGACACATGAAGGCTTACAAAAGTTTTAATGTTTTATTCCTATTGCTGGGTTGTTTTTCTTGATACCTGATATTACTATGGATGCCTTCATTATTCATATAAATGTGAAGTCCTCCTTGGAGTCCTGAGTGTGTGATGTCACAGATTACTCTTGGCTGTGAGTTCTACAGCGTAACTGTGCAGTGTGACTAAAAATTGAAGTCTTTTATTAGGTTTATATTTGTTTGTCCTTGATACAGTAGTTAAGTATCAAGATGAACATCTTTTTTTTCCCTTCAGCAATGGAAATCTCTGGTTTCACAGTACTTTACTCATCTTCACTATTCTTTTTTCTCATGTATTCCTGCACAAATGGCCAGCCCAGTAAAAACAGCCCTGTTCTCTAAGAGAAATTTTCCAGTTAACTGGGGATTTAGAAGTTTCTCATCTACTAGAGAGTTAGTGTGGATATTACTTTACTGTGGATTGTTTTCTTCTCCTGTTTTATGGAAACTTAATGATCTAGCAGCAGACAGCCTGTCTGTTCAAGTTGTTACTAAAATACAAGAAACAATTTTCCCTTTTTTCAAAGGTATAGTTCTTGACTTCTACATACTTGAAAGAATGCAGTTCTCTAAGCTATTTGTGACTGCTACTGGAACTCATCTCAGTTAAAGACAGTGTTTCCATAAGCCTCTGTCTTCACTTGCTTGCATATACCATGTTTGCTGACTGATGAGGAAAACTGTTTTAAAGGTAATGTGAGGAAACTGTAAGAGTGACACACCTGAAAATACTTGAGGATTGTTTACATGAGATTTTCCTTATCTTGTAGGTTGAGGACATTCTATTCATTGAGTTACGTTAATTTGTTAGGACTAAACTACTGTAATGCTGTTTTGTTATAGCTAAGGTTGCAGAAAATAACTGTTTGTTCAGTGCTTTACTATTAAGTTTTCTGGTGCTGAGCTAGAGGATACTAATGGCTCACAGGGCTTGGAGTGCTTCACTGCATAGCAGTACTTCTGGTAATAATCTAGATTTTCACCTCCATACATCAGATAGCCCATGTTTGCCCCTGTGGGACACATTTCCTGTCAGATCCATCATTCAGTTGTTGGATCGTCGCCACATAAATCACCCGAGTAAATCAGATCAAGCCAGAATCAAATCCAGTGTAGCCATTAATAGCAGATACCATATCATAAAATGCATAGTATGTCAAAGTTGAAAAAAGAATATAGCCCATCTGTTTACTAGATGTAATAAATCAAAAGAGATAAAAGAATAAAACATGCATCTCTGCTATCTTTAACGGAGCAAATGTGACTCAAATAGAAGATAGAGGCATAGAAGAGCTTCACTTTCCCCTGATGATCCTTAGCTGTCACACAAAAATCTTCTGGCAGCATCACCAAGTTACAGCAGCCTCAGCATCCTCCAGTCATTATTTCTGAGCTCAGCTCCAACTACTGAGTATTTATTTCTGTTGAATTGCCTCATTTCCTGTTGGCAGGATTGAGTACATGACAACACGTGCTTACAGCACAATGTGTGCACCAACAGTTTTGCTCACCCAGTTGCCACCAATCTGGAGGTACTTAATCTGTTCATTGCTAAAAACATTCCAAATGTACTTTGTCACATTTGGAAGACACTAGCTAATGTAGAATTTGAGGCAGAAAGTAAGTGGTAGTCAATACTTAGATGTTTGGGATTTTTTTGCTTTTTTGTTGTATAAATATGGTTTGAAATAAATGAACTTCTGGTAACAGACCATTGTATTTTGGAGAATAAGGGAACTATAGCCAAACTCTGACCTGTTACAAGTAGAAACAGACACAGATTCAATTTGTTCCCTGTTATGATTTGAAATAGAGGTATTTTGAAATCTGATACATAAGAATTGAAGAATTGGTGCTTTGGCAACAAGTAATCATGGGGCAGTTGTCAGGATATAAGAAAAAGGACTATAAAAGGAGTGCTAATTAGTTCTACTCCTGGGTAGAATTGTAGGAGTTTCTGCTGGGAGAGCACTTCAAAAAACTGACATACTAGAAGATACCCAGTAAGGATAGCAGAGAAGAAAATTGTAGAAGGATTTTGGAGAGGATAAGTTTAATTTGTTAAGTTATTGTGGTTTCTGAATTATTAGTGGTGAAGTTTGCATTAAATGATAAAGGATGTTGGATCTTTGCTAGCCTGTTCTATTACGGGTACAATTTGAGAGCAGACTGGGAGATTGGGGTACACGGCTTGCCTAATTATAAATGAGTGGAATGTTAATATGTATTGACTAATAAAATGTACAGGTAGAGTTTTGTTCTTGTGTTCTCAGTGGAGAGACAATTATAATTTTCCTGTTTAATACTATATTTTAGAAACCCTAAAATTCTTTTAATGGCTGATTTGATTTCTGAGAGCCACTGCTGTCTATAACATACAAGTCTGTAGGATTTTGTGTAAAAATACACAACAGATTAAAAAAAAATAAGAAGAAGAAGGAATAAAATGCTATCCTACTGTCCCAGTAAAGTCTACATAAGTGGATGTCAAATAGCTCTGATGATTACTTATCCTGGGGAGCCATTACAGACAGTAGCCAGGATTAGACTTTCAACTGAGACACTGCTTCTGAGAATCTGAAAATGAGGGATTATTTAGGTGAAAAGATACTGGCTGAAAATGCATGATGAAACCTCAGAGTCAGGGTAAAAAGGCCAGGGCTGGAGAGACAGAACCAAATAGTTTAAAGGAGAATTATTAAGATAAAAATGACAGTAAAAAGATATCTGTATCTATATTACTGAAAATATTTGGGACTATCTACTAAAGTGGGATGTCTCTCAGAAATCTAATCTATTCTCCTACTCTCTGGTTTTCATTTTGAGGACAGGAGACTGTGTAAATAGGCTTTTAATAGCTGTTAAACTTTATAATTTAAAAGAAAAGAAAAGATATTTCCTTGTTATAAACCAAGTATAAAAGCTGATTTGAACAGGCAGTTTTTCTAGGTGTTTTTTTGTTGTGAATGGAAAGTGAACTTATGATCACCCTAGTAGATGATTTAAGGAAGGAATTCTTACAGTTAGTTATATAACATTAAAAAAAAAAAAAGGAAAAACAACAACAACAACAACAAAAAGCAACAAACAAATGAAAAACTTCAGTACAGTTCTGTATGGGTAAAATGATTATTTTACCTGTCATGGATAAAAGAGTAAAGCCGAAGTATCTTAAGCAGTGCATAAAGTATTCTTATAATCAAAATGTAAGGTAATGATCCATTTCCCTGCTGTTGTGACTATCCAAAAGAGCAAATCCCCTTAATGCATCCATTTCTCCTATTTTTATTACATCATGCTGCCAGATTATGTCAGTACTATAGTTTTCAGGCTTTGGGAGACTCAGGGCAAACCTGACTCTACTTCCCTGACAATTACGGTTCCGAGGATTTTCCACCTATTATTTCTCAAGGGACCTCTTTTATACTTAGGAGCAGAGTAGTAAAGTCCTTACAGTTCAATTCTTTTCCCACTGCTCAAGTAAATCATATTTCTTGTACTAAACACCATTCCAAATTATTTTTCATGGCATGCGTCTACAGTTAAGAGGCTTTAATAGCATCAACTTTTTTTCTTACCTCTTATTATATTCCCTTTCTTTCCTACCATTTTTCACCTGCTTGTGAGTTACTTGGATTCATGGGAAAAAAAAAAAAAAATGACTCATTCGAGTGCAAAGATCTCCCTTTCCTATGGAATTCCTATAAGTCTGAAATTCTTGATAATGTAATTATGCACATGGAATACCTTGGTGACATTTTTCACTTTGCACAACACTGGTGGCAGAGGCCCTTCTGCTTTGACACTTCTGGCCCATATGCTTGAAATTGCATGTAATTCCAATGTACCATTCATGTACCTTCTACAGAGAAAACTATTTTGGAGAGTAGCAAAATGATGCTAACACTTTACCAAGAACTATTTGTGCTCTGGATGTTTTCCATCAAGTCTCGTTAAGCCTCATGTTCCACCTCAGTATTTGGTGGGTGTTCTTACTAATTAATTCTATACAAAGAATAGAACAGTGGCTGATGCCTTGTTGCAAATCTAAACATGAGTGTTGGCAACCTGGATTATCTGGTTTTGTTTTACTTTTCTGTCCTGGTCTTCCACACAAATAAATGAATAGAATTAGAAGAATGATTTTTTTTTTTTTTTTTTGAGTAGGTTGGAATTAATACTTCTCAACTGATGATCATCAATACTTCATTGCTACAACCATCCAGTTTGTTTGTACTGTCCTCTGGAAACATTGTCTTCCTTCATTCTGATCTGTTTTGCACTAGTAGCTGAAGAGATCATAACTATCTCAGATTACCGTGTTTCTGTTTGGGTCAGTGCTTTGAGTCATCCTGTTCCTTAGGGAGTAGGTACAAAATGAACTAAAAATACATGATCCTAGGTAATAGTGTAGAATGTACAGTTTCGTTTTCTTTTCCAAGTGTTCCTGCATGTCTCACAACCAGTCATGAATGTTCATTTCTGCAGTCATTCATGATTATTTCCTTATAGTTATTTTGAACAAACATTACTTACATGTATTTGTGCTCTACTGAATACCAACAATGAGTTATGATTTGAGCAAATTCTACAAGAGGCCAAAATTTAGCAAATAAAGAGTAGTCATTGTCGCACATAACACAATGGGTATCAGCATGAATATTCATGGAAAAAAAATCACTTTAGCCTTGAATGTGGTTTGTGGAGGACAGTGTAACGTATTCCACAACAAAATAGGATTTTGTGAACTATAAGGTATCTTTATAAGCCATTGAGGAGACAGCAAAGAGCCAATTTCACTGAAGTATGTAGACTTAGTGGTATCTGTAATGTCAATGTGAATTGTTAGAGCTATTCTGGCCCTGATGGTAGTACAGAAGTTAGAGGGGAGAACGTGAAAGTGGGAATGTTATATGAATTAAAAGTTGGAAAGATTATCATTCACAGTGAAACAGAAATTATTCTATATGAAAATGCTATTCCAGTATAAAAACATCTGCTGGAGTCCTTCGTAAAAACATAATTAGCCCATTAAAAACAGGAACAGAATGGTTGTTTGGGATCAAACAAGCTGCTTTCAGAACAGGAATCATAAGACTTCCAAAGATGGTGGTGGATTTAACAGTGTGATAAATTTTGTCAAATTTTCTTCCTCTGTGAATCCTGGAAACAAGAATTGTATTTGGGCTCATTTCTGAGAGGTCAATATGCTAAGCTCAATACTTCTGATATTGAGGTCAATACTATTTTATATTTCTGTTTTATAAATGAGGCAAAAGATACAAAGTAAAGTGACTTGCTCAGGATCCCATAGAAATCAATGGCAGTGCTGGGAATATGCTGTCTTTAATGTTTGAGTAAATGTTTGAATACAAAACTATATTGGTAGATACTCAAACCGTGCACTTAAGAAATAGTCTTCCAGCACTTATTCTTAGAATCATAGAATTTTCCAGGTTGGAAAAGACCTTAAAGATCATCAAGTCCAACTGCAACCAAGCCATACTACCCTAACTCTAACAACCTACTGCTAAATCATGTTCCTGAGCAACTCATCCAAACAAAGATTTTCAGAACATTCAGGGAAGGTGACTCAACCACATCCCTTGGGAGTCTATTCCAGTTCTTAACAACCATTTCTGTAAAGAAGTTTTTTCTGATAATCTCCCCTGGCTTAACTTGAGGCCATTTCCATTATCCATTCACTGATTACCAGTGAGAAGAGACCAACACCACTCACTGCAATTACCTTTCAGGTATTTGAAAAAAGCAATAAGGTCCCCACTCAGCCTTCTCTTCCCCAGTCTAAACAGCCCCAGTTCCTGTAGTCACCCCTCATAGGTCACATTTTCCAAGCCTTTCACAATCCTTCTTTGGACCTTCTGGTGCACCCCAATGTCCTTTCAGTATTGAGGTGAACACAGCACTCGAGGTGAGGCCTCACCAGTGCTGAGTACAGGGGCAGGATTACTTCCCTAGTCCTGCTCACCACACCATTCCTGATACAAAGCAGGATGCCATTGGCCTTCCTCACCACCTGGCCACACTGCTTGTTCATATTCATATCATGGTCTCACCTCCTTAAAAAGGAAAGTACTCTGGCCATCTGTGTAACTGCTTTATCAAGATATACAAGCTGCAGGTTTTTCCTTGTTCACAGTCAGAAGGAATTTCATGCTGATAGTGAGCAGCTGGGATTTTTTCATCCCCTGAAGAAGAATAAGTTCTTGTAGTGTCATTGTATGAGACTTGAGTATTCTCCACAGACAATACTGAATTTACTTAGAATTGCACAGTCAATCTGTCTCCTCTATAGTGCAGATGAACAGTATGCTAGGAAATATTCATCACATGACAGTTCTACCAAATTTCATAAGTGTTTTGACTTTATTTTACTTCATAGCTTATTGGATACTCCAGCATTGTCACTAGGCTGTTCTTAAGGAAGGAGATATTTAACAGTATCTATATTTTATGACTTTAACATTAAATGTACATTTTTTTTAAATCAAGAAAAAGGAAAAACACATGATGTAATTCTTCAAACCTTAAATAAATGATTAGAATGAGATGTGTCAGATTCACAGAAGTGATGAGAAGATGACAATTTTGCAAAATATATTTTGAAAGTAATGATTAGTAGAAATGTTCCACTGGGAAACGGTGAGCTAGAACAGCAAATGTTTGTGTACTCTTAAGGCAGCAAAGCAGAAAAAAAAAAAAAAAAAAAAAAAGGAAATAGAAAAAGAATAAAGAAAAGCAAACAAACAAACAAAAAAGAAAAATGTCTATGTGGATTGTTCTTGTGCTTTTTTTACCCCATGTCTGTCAGGGAGATGCATCTGCAGCATATCGTGTCTGTTTCTGCCTTAGAATGCCCACATTCTGACCCATAGTAATGGCAGATGTGATAGAACCTAAGAATTTGGTGTAAAAGGTGTGTACTGTCGTGTCTGTGTATGCTGGTATTGCAGTAAAAGCTTCCTGATATAAATACATAATTGTAGAACCAAAAATTACACATCTGAAATTGTCAAAGTGAACTTTGATCTTATAAAAGAAGAGTTCAGATTTCAGAAGAATTTTATTGCTTGATTTCTTTGGTTTTAAGCTGTATGCTAAACAAATAACTGTGGTTTTGTCCAGGAGAAGACAATTGTATAAGTATATATCAGACACTTATATATGGGGAAGCAGAGGGGTCAGTGGAGTTAGAAACCAAGTGCAGAAGGACATAGAAGAGGAGAATGGAGTAAGGAGAAGCATGTGGTTCAATCTGATGCATGCTCATAGGGAAATTTGTATCAGGGGGGTGGAGGAGTTTCTTTCCTTGTGGGTAACCACAGCATACAGTTGGGATCTAATGATGCTGCTGAATAATTTTTTTTGGTGGGTTCTCAATACGTATCATAAGAGGATAACAAAACAGAAATTAAGAAAAGAGAAGTGGAAGACTGCACAAATTATATGAATGCTATTAGTTACTGGAAATTTTCAGCTTAATTTCTAAGGTGAAAAAAAACATTGCACCTACAGTAAATATTTTAATAAAAAATATTATTTAGCTGTAAAGACTTGCTGACTGCTAGTTTTGTTGATTTTTGCTCCTACCCCAAAGGAAATAAAATAAGATCCCTGTATTTTTCTGGCAAGACTTGATAGTTTACTTTTATCAGTTTGATTGTTGGTTTTGAAAAACCCTTTATTTTAAAAAAGAATAAAAATGCTTTCTAGCTAAAAAAAAGTCAAGGAAGAAAGTTTGTATTTATTTGAAAATTATATGATTTTTCAGACTATATTTTTAGAGAATATAGAAAAGGCAAGGGCTGCTTTGAAAGTAATTTTATTATGTTGGCCCCACAGTATCAGAGGTGGATGTATAGTGGTGGTATGGTAGTAGAGGTTAAACCTTTCTGTCAATATTCCATTATATTTTGTTCCTGTGCAACAGATGGCAGCAGAGGGGCAATCTGACAAAATGACGTCAGACGTAGAAGTGTGTACGAAGCAAAGGTGTGTCATTGAATTCCACCATGTGGAAAAAATTGGACCCATTGACAGTTATCATGACTCGCTGAACAGTTCTGGAGACCAAATAGAGGATGTGAGCACAGTGGGATGGCGGGTGGTGCATTTCAGTGGTGACAACAGTGATAGTGTGTCAGTTCTGCTGGTGCAGATATTTACAAGCATGACATGCAGGCTCTTGTTCATTGCTGTCAAAAAAAGCATAGCTAATGATGGTGAATGTTAAAAAACAGTGACTTGTAGCTGAGAAAAAACAGTGATTTGTAGCTCAATCAAATAGCATGTTTTTTCCTTTGTTGAATTTTCCATGGAAATAAACAGGAGGAATTACTTTCAAATCAGCCTGCATAATAGAAACTTAGTGAATAATAATCTAAGATGTGTCGAATTTGCTAACCAACCACAGATTTAACATTTTTAGGGAAAATGGTTACTCTTTATTAATTTATTTATTTCAGGTTTTTCTTTCCATTAGATAGCTGGTGGACAGAACATACTTTCATATTCAGATACTTCTTGGCAGATATAATATGTGCCTATGAAATCTACTAATTTTTAGAGCCAGAGAATTTAACACCTCGACATCATAAATAATGACTTCATTTTTAACCTCCTAGTATATATATAAATCTATGTAGTTGGGATTTCTTTCAGTGGCTGTTTCATATGCTTAGTACTGTAGTTTTTTAGTGGTACTAAAGAAAATTCAGTAGGTATATGTGTGTGTCATATTGCATTCTGATTTTAATTTTTTAAAAATATTTATATATTACTTGCTGCACTGTAATGCAGAGATATCCACTTCTGTTTTTATTGAGATACCTTAGTTATTGCTGCACATCAAAGCTCAATAAATTAACATAGAGAGCTCTGTCATATGTGGTTAGAGTCTAGTCCAGGGCAAATGAAGTAAAAGGAGCCAAAATTGAGTGCACTGTATCACAGAAGGTAAAAGCTACATGGGATAAACACTGTAGGTATTCGTGGATATGAAGGTAAGTGGTATTAATAGCAAAAATATTTGCCAGGATGATCGTGATGATGCTACTACAAGATACAACAGCAATACTGTTCATGTATGCGGTAAAATAAGTTGCACAAGAATGTTATTTGAGAATGGATATGAGTTGAGAAATAAGGAAGCTTTGAAGGAGATTTTAAATTTAAGTTGTGTTGGTTGAAATAATGCTAGGTTTGGAGACCTGGACTGTGATTACTACACCAGCATAGTCAAGGCAGTAGTAATTCTGTGGTGGGTGTTAGCAACAGTGCTGGCTGTAGCACTGGTATGTGCAGGATATTATACATGGAAATGCCATTTGTTTTTTTTCCGTAAGTTTTTGCTGCACTGTCCTCCACCTGCCCGCTACATCACTAGAAGAGATTATACATTTCTCATTAATCACTTTTGCTGTGCACTTGGCTTCTTATCTGTGAGAATAGCTTTCTTATGGGATGCACCAGTTCCTGCTTGCAGGAAGGAGATTTCCAAGTATATTCACCAAATATCATTCAGATAAGAGAGCGAATTGACAATCTAAAAATGTAACATTTTTTTCTTTGCCTCTTGAGGCCTGTAATCTCCATAGCAGAGAAATATTTAAAACATTTTAATAATTAGTGTGATCCTCCTTTTATCGTTTTCTAAGATTCTCATCAAAATACTTCTGCTTCTGGAAAGTATAATTAAAGCATCTGCTTTTGTTGCATAGCATAAGAAATATTTCTCTTAAAAATATTTTTGACTACGATTTTTTGATGAAGGCCAAGATCCTATTGCCTTCTTGTGCATTCTGGAATACCAAAATAACCATTTCCAGAAAACATGAACGGCCTTACTAAAAATTTACTTTATGTAAATATATCTCATCTCAAGAACATCTCTAGTGTTTGTGAGATTGGACCTCAAGTGAATTAACTGAAAAGACCACACATCCAACACTAAAATACCCATATTTTATGACAATAAACTGAAAATATTTTGAAATATCTTTCTGCCAATGTGTTTTAAATAAGTTTAATTAAAAGAAGTATTGATGCAGTAGCAGGAACTGAAACGACCTTGATCTCCATAGTATTAGTAAAGGAAGAATACCATAAATGTCAATGGACAATCACAAGCAGTGTTGGAGATTTGCCGTAATTTCACCATAAAGCCACAGTTTCTGGAGACTTGTTACTTCAGTAACAATGCTAGTCGTACATTTTCTAGAAGTATGATTTGAGCCTTAAAAAGTTTGAAAATTCAGATGTTAGAAAGAAAGAAAAAAATCAATATGTTCATTTATGGTGAATTCCAGGACACAAACTGCAGAGTTTAATTTGTAGCATTTCAAAGAAATTGAAAACTGTAAAGAATTGTGTTTTATTTCAAACATTTTTCAGACTCTAGATCCAGATAACGCATGTTACGACTTCTGATAGCAAATTTAAAAATAGTACCCTACACAGCTTGGTTGTGTAAGTATCCTAACTGTATTTGATACATAAGTATGAAATTTATGACATAGACAAAAAACATGAAAAGGCAGTAACATGATTTTAGAAGCCAAGGAAGTGGGCAGGTGGAAAGATTGCTGAGCAAAAGTAGTTTGTTTTGCACAAGAGTAGGAAAGGCAAGGAAACTGTTCCCCCTCTTGACAGTACATTCTCACCAATAGAGCTATCTCAACAACAAAACACCAAGAAACAAACCAAAACTACTGAACAATAAATTCTATAGGTACTGTAAAGGACTCAGCCTAATGACCATTGTGCCAGCTGTGTTGGCCTTAGCTAGGAAGTTATACTTCAAGAAAAACAAACGGAAAGTAAAAAATATTCCTTTAGCTGAACAGAAAACAGAAATTCCCAGAAAACCCTTGCTTTTTGACTATCTTTCAGGTCCCATTCTCTTTTATTGTACTGGCCTTGGCCTGCACAGCAGGGATGGAGAATGAATCTCAGTAGCTGAGAGTTAACAGTCAGAAGTAATTTCAATTGATTTTTCCTTCTCTTTGCAATATTCTACTGTAAGCATTTCCAAGGCACAATACTAATTGTTTGCCCTTTACTTTGGGACCTCTGGATTAAAGGTATTATATATTGCCATTTCTTCATCATCAATACAACAGTATTGTGATGAATTTCTCAAATAGTCCTTGACTCTGACTACAGGAGGGAAAAGAGTTATTCCTGTTTGAAATTGAAATGAGATTTTCTAGCTTCATCTGAAAGTATGAAATGATACTGTTTGATTGGACAAGAGCGATACATAAAGCTTCCCCAAGTGCACTGCCATTAGTCTGGGCAGGAATTCCAGTCTTCCAGTCATTGTGAGGCTTGAAAATAGAGCTAGCAGTAAAACAGGTATTAGTAGGTAATTCTAAGTTAGACTTCAAGAGTTTTATTTTTGTTATTGATTCTAGTGTGAATACTTTCTGTCTACGTACTATTTTTACGGAAGAGCTCCTAACAATGCATACAAATATTTGGACTGTAGAAAAATCAGGAGAGCTGAGTTCAAATTCCACACAAATCTCATATCTCCTTGGGGCACACCAAGGTGATCTGTCTTGCCCAACTCATACTTGTCATGGAATTAAGGCCAGATGGCTAAGCAGAGGTATTTATGCAAAGAACTTGCAGTCTCCATCCATGCAGCAAGTAGATGAATCCTTGGTGAGCCTTAGGAAAGTTTGCACCTAGACTTTGCCAATGAGAATTACTCTAAAGGCAGCCCAAGGAGTGTACCAGCAAGTGTTTGATGCGGAGCTGGTGTATTCAGCCACTCCTGTCTGGAATTTAAGACCCAAAAACTGTTGTTTCTCCCCACACCTACAGTATGGCTGTGAATGGTAGTGGCCAGCTGGTCTTAGTTCAAATAGGAAGTCATACACAGTAGAATATATTCTTCTGTTTATTATTGTCTTTTCCCAGTGCAGAATTATCAGTCTTGTACTTGAAGAAGATGATTTCTGGACCTTTTATATAAAGTTGCAGTTTTATGGAAAATAGATGCATTGCCTACTCTGCAGAGGTGGCAGAATAATTTGTCAATTAGAATGAAACAGTTATAGAATGACATTTACGTCTGTGCTATTTCTGCAGACTCATTAATTAGATCCGAGTTCATGCATATATCTGCTGAGGCAAAGGATATTAACTATCCCATGTGTAGATGTTGGAATGAGATGAAATGCAGTTTGTATTAGACTGTAATCAATGGGGAATCCTAAATTTCACAGTCAAAACATGACTGAAAAGGTTTTTTTTTATTTTTAATCTGGTATTTGAAAATGAATTTGGTGCTAGTCTGCCAGCCTTAGATACAAAAGCTCTCTGTTTATCTCCTGAATGGATATACTTGGCTTGACAGCTTGACAGTTTCAGCCCTTGCCAATATGCCTTACTCTCAATGAGAGGCGAAAAGATGACATCTGGTCACTGGGAGGATGAAGGACATGTTAAAAGCTGTTCCATCTCTGGTTTCTGGGTTATTTTGTCCAGGTTTGTGTGGTCATATACTGAAAATACACATAATGTGGAAAGAACAGAAAACTCCTTGCATAATGTCATCAATTGTGTGTGGGAGTTATCCCTTAAAGCATTTATGCATATGAGCAGTGGCCAGTCTACTGCCTGTTTCCAATTGGAAAAAATAGGAGCTTTTCTGTCTCACTCCAAAAGCAAGACTGAGTGGGGATTTCTTTAAGCAGAAATGCTCAATCTGCTACTTGCTTTTGCGTGAATTTCTCCTGATTTAGAGAGAGGACTGAATAGGGAAATACTTTTTACTTTATGTTTTAGGGAAAAAAAAATAAAAACAACCAGCAACTACCATAATTTATTAAATATGAACACTTCGTGTTTTTTATAAGTTTACATTTCATTTTGCATGTTTTCTATGAAGTACTGTTTATTGTCAATTAAGTTAAAATTACACAGCTCTAATTTGTTCAAAGGCAACTAAAGTTAAGACAAATTCAAAGACAGAAGTATAGGAATTGAATGGGTTCCTTAGCAGCCAGACTTTTTATGGGCTAGTTATTTTATTCCTGATCCTTCAGTCTGACACTAAAAACAACTTTTCTCATCATCGTTTTATGCTGACTTGTCATGCTTTGTTCCCTGAGTGCCTCACTGTAAGTGATTTTGCCATATTTACCCACATGCTCAAAGAAATTGTAAAATTTTTAAAAGCAACCTTCTGAGTAAACAGCACAGAAAAAAAATGGGGCATTTTAAAGAATATTCAAATGTATTCCCAGCAACACAGTAGGAAGTCCAAAAGTAAATAATCAGTTTACGTATACTGCTACAACTTTACGTCAGGCACCAGGCAACACTATGAAATTAAAACAAATGTAGGAACTTTCTATGGCTTTGAATGATTCCCAGTTAGCCACGAAGGTTGAATATCAGAAGAATACTATAAATGCTGGCATTTTTATGCCATATAATGTATGGCATTTTTAACTGGAATAATGAACAGCTCTTAATCTTTGTGTACTGATTCTCTGGTACCAAAGAAAAGAAACTCAGTGTGACCAGTTCTGTTGAAAGCACTCACTAGGTTATTAAACTCTTTCTTTACCACCCGTGTGATACAGTCATTATCTACCTCTAACTTCATTTGCTGAGGTTGAAATTTTTGGTTCTGAAACTTCAGAAACCATACTAAGCCTTCTGAAAACAGGTGCGGATAAAGGGGCAGTATGTATTAACAAACCTGATGCATTTATCGCTGTATCCACTGGTTAAATCTGCACGATATTCATACTCAGCCTTAAAATTTGGTTTGGAAAAGTATGATGATGAAAGGGGGGAGTAACTACAGATTGCATTAGCATTGCATCTCCTAAAAAGTCTCAGGAGTTCAGGGAGGCCAAGGCACTCTCTTGCCAATTTGTGCCAGGATGTCAAGGAGTGTTGCTGTATCTCTGTGGGCTGCTGTAGAGAAAGATAAGGCTTTAAAGGATTAAACTTTTATAATCAATATTTCATATCAGTCTCACACATTCTCTTCTCCTCCAGCCTCTGTTCCTGGCCTTCTTTGTTTCCTCCTTTTAATGTCTGTTGGCTTTCTTTTTTATCATGTCGTTATGTGAGATTTTTTTTTACTTAGTGCTTGAAATACTCCTTCAGGGTAACCTTATGACCTTTCCTGACAAAGAATCTGTGAGACTGACATGTGTTCTGGGAAGATGCGCATATCACAGATGAAATTCTTAGGAGGTTATGTAAGAGGGTGTATGAAAATTGGGGCAGGGAAGTCAGAACTCTGCAGTACAACTAACAGGAGCCTGGTGTGTAGAAATGCATTTACACAGCACTGCAGCAGAACTTTATGTTGTTATGGAGAAAAATGCATAATTTCGAAAGGGAATATGGAATAGTAGCTGCTTTCCTCTAACTCATACCTGCAATCCAGTCTCTCAGCTTACCTTTTTCCAATTCAGTTATGTTCAACAAAATCAAAAGTAACTGTCTTTGAAGGTTCTGCCAGAGTCTGTCTGTAATGACAGCTGAATAGATTATTTAAATTTGGTAATTCTCCTACTGTTGGCAGTGGTGTAGAATGGTAGCTGTTAGAAGGATTTTTCTTCTCCTTTTCACTTCTCTAATCCATGTAACATTCCCCATTAGGCATAAGAAGAATTTTCTTTCAGAGATCAGAGTTCCTCCTCCTGTTTTTTTCCTCATGCTGTGAGGAAAAATTATCGGACATAATTTGACTGAGGTTAAGAATCCAGAAACAGGTGCTTGTTTTATATCACTTGTTGCAAGTCCACTGATAAAGGTTTGTATCTGTCTTAACTACTTATGTCTTTTTTTGTGTTTTTTTGTTTTTGTTTGTTTGTTTTTAGTAAAACATTGTACACAATCTTTTGTTTTTAAATAGGCAGATATATAAATAGTGGAAGATGGTTTAGTAGCTAATCCAGAACAGCTATTGCATGATACACATGTTCTCAGAAAAATGTCCTGGCAAGTTCCTTTACATTACAATTCTTTTCTTACATTCACCCTACAGCCCTAATTTTAATATTTAGTGAAGAAGTGGGTATATTTCTATGTATTCCTTATATACGGGTCAACTTATCACACACTTCCAACATCAACCTAGTTTTCCAGAAATCTCAGATCAGCAGCTTTTGGGCTTTTCACTTTGTAATGTAAGAATGACATCTCACATGCATCTGAGACTCTGAAATTTGACTGTGATTAGAACACTTATTATTCAACATAGCCTGTTTGTGGTATTAGGGTTTTTTATAGAGCGTTAATATAGATTATGCTACTACTATTCTACTTTTGAATTTTTTTTCTTTATCTCATATTCATAATCTGTACTATCTTTTCTAAGGGGAGCAAGGGTGCAGGGGCAGACAAAGTGAATGATTTCATACGTAACACTGAAATAAGTGAATGTAAAAGATGCAAAAACACAATAGCTGCTGAACAGAATATCTGAACTTCCTTTTGTGTACGCACTTACAATGTCAAGTAAAGAGGATGGTACAAAGCGATGCAAATTACACAAATCCTGTTCTTAAGACTGTAATAAATATATTTATTGGTCAGTTTTGTCTTCCTTAGAGATCAGGATTGTATAAAAGCACTATGAGGCTGAATATAGGCTATTATGTTGTTACTGCTGTTCAGGAGGCACAATTTAAACTATATGACTAATTAATACTTTGAAGTTTGTTAAAATTTAGAGAAACCATAGCAGATAACTGTTATTAAAGAATGATGAAACATAATGGCATGTTATGAAAAACATCCTTCTTACTGTCAGAGGAAAGACATTAAAATACAAGCCATAGCAGATCTGGTTTGCAAGTATTCGTTTAAGTACCAGTGAATTTAGATCTTTTACTGTGCTTATCTCAAATGCTCATCCCTATCGTGAGTACTGTCTTCACTAGGCTTACCTTCCATTCCTACCAAGGACATCAGTGCTGATCAAGGAAGATAATGGAAGAAAGTTGTGTCAGTTGGTACTGCAGCTGCTCTCACTTACAAGTCCTTGGCATTACTGGCCAAGGTTATTTTTGTCTTCATGCGTTCCCACTTCCAGGACTTTTTTTCCAGCCAGAGACTACTTTCCTCATTCCAGAAATGCTACTTTTTGGGAACCCAATCTGAACTGCCTAGGCATAGAAGTACGAATATTGCTTTATTTCATGTCACTATTAATTTGAGGATTCACAATGTACCACTTCCAGCTGTTATGAAAACATACAACCATCATGTAACAGTTACATCTACTAGGTTATAGACGTCTGCTACGTGTCTATTTGAACATTTATTTTTGGCCACTCGCCTCCATGTCCACGCAACAAGTTATCTGTGGCCTACAAATTATATATTTTTCTCCTACAACATGCACTAACTCATGAAATATTCAGATGGTGCCACTGTATTATAACAGTGTATGAAGTGTTATTCGTTGCCTGAAATACTAAAAACTAGATCTAGCCAGTAGTTAAAAGAGTATTAGAATAGAACACTATGCATCAGCCAGGGGAGCTTTAAATATATGTGGATTAAAACTCCTTCCAGGTAGAGTAGAACAGTACTTATAAATTTTCTGGGCAAAAAAGTCCAGGCAGAATATGTTCTGCATCTGATCCTCAGTAAGTTATCACACAGTAAAGTGACAACTGTAATAGCAGAGGCTAGACATATAAATCCTTCCTCATACAATGAAAATGCTCCTTCAGGAGATCATACCTCAGGTCAGATCATGCTTTGTTTAGTTCTTTCAATTGAGATGATTGAAATGTAAAGTCTGAAAGGACTGAGTTCAGATAACTGGGAAGATGGATTATGTGCATGAAGGATAAAGATAAAAATATTATTTGGAATGAAAAGATAAGTGTCAAAGACTAAGGTATAAAAATCTTTACCTATATAGATGTATTCTCAACAAAGCAGAAGGTGATTATGATGTACTTTAAGTAGAATTAAGATTAAGTGACTTTTGATAGTGTAAAATAAACATCAGTAGAGAACCTTTCTGAGATACGGTGTATTGAAGTAAGGGTGGCAGGCAGTCAAGAAGAAATTACATAATGCCCCACAAAAGAACAAAGCCAAAATAGTCCTGACTTCACATGACCTGCTTTGCAGAAACTTCCAATACCAAGTGACCTTGGGAACAACAAGTGAGAAATTTTTCCCCTTAAAACTAAACAGGCAAAAAAAAATCTAAGAGCCCACTGTTTTCATTGTTTTGCTTTCTATTTTTATTTAGATGAGCAAGAACAGATTTCTTTATTTCAGGAGACTTTCTCATTCTTGAATGATACAAAACTGTTTGGTTTATTTTTCCTGCTCTGTTTCCTCTAACATTAATTGTTTCCCCTAAAATTGTTTTCCCTTCAATGTTTTACCTTTGTCTTTTATGACTTTGACTCCTCTTACCACTGTTGCCTCCTTCATTCTCTTAATTCCTTATGTACTTTCTTCTGTTTGTGTAGTTATCTTCCTTGTTTTTACAACTGATTTTCTATTCTCTGTTTTTTTTCTCATCATACTAATCAACCTTTTAAAATTATTTTATCTTTCTGTATCTGTCTAGTTGTCTTGTGGTTTTTCAGCCTCTACTTCCCTCTCACCTCTGGTATTCATATCACACATTTTCTCACAAATTCTCATTTTTTAATAGATCACCACTTTCTTCTTTCTTATTCCTGTCCTGTCATTTTATTCTTGACTGAGATTCACTTTCAGTTAACTTATCATCATCATAAAGTGATTTGCCCTAGGGCCTGAGTTCATAGAAAGTGCTATCCAAGGCAGAAAAATGGTTATTGTAATAGCAATTTCTAGCTTAGCAAATCTTCCTAATTCTCTAAATTTCATATATTAGTGTTTGCAATAAGAATATGATTCTGTACATTATCCCTGCAAAGCCAACACCACTAACAGTAATAAAATCTTATACTATGGTAAGTAGTTCTGAAGGTGCTGGATTCACGCTGATTAGACAAAACTCGGTGTAAGCTCTGACGTGACAGGGTGCTAGTTGTGTTGCTGAATCTATTTGAAACCGCTCTGTTTTGTCCAATTTTGACCTTTATTTGCCAGTATTAATGGAGGGAATGAAGGAAGGACCTTATTATGACTCTAATTCAGATTGACTTGGTGAAGGAAGCGGATAATTACTCTTCTAGCTGCAGAATGAGTACATCTGGAATCAAAGAAGCATAATAAACATAGAAGTCTACAGTGATGTGTTTACACTTTCAGCACAGTGAATAATTTAATTACTACTGCACTCTTTTTATAGAGAGTGTCTGTTTCTGATTTCTCAAGTGCTGTTGCTGCTGCAGTAGCTGGAATTGAACAGGTTGTTCTATGGGCCATTAGAGGGAGGCTGTGATATTGGGCCTGGGACCTGCTGAGAGATTGTATCTTTTGAAAAACATACATTAGTAAAATGCAGCTAGAAACAGAGAAGTACACACTAATTTCTGTGGCTCTCCTATCTACCCTCCAGATCATGAAAGAATTTACAAAGTTCATGATAAAGATGACTAGTAAATTGATAGAACAGTAGAGAAGGTGAAAAACCTTCAGTAATTTCTGAGAGGAATACCTCATGCAGGGAAACAAAACTGTTGTGGGATGCAGATTTTAAATTAACCCAAAGGAGATGAAAAGATTTTAATTTCTTATGAGGACTGCTAATGGATCCCTGCAGAACTCTGTCCTTCTTGTGGACAGCTCTGATAGAACACTGCCCTTTTCCATAGTCAATAACATAAACAGAATGTTTTTTGTTTTTCCAGAGAAAGTCTGTAGCTCCAGTCCCTGGACCCCGTTTGAAAAAGGTCCTATAGGTAAATCACAGCAGATCTGTTTCTGGATGATTCAGCCTTGTTGCTCATGATTAGTAGAACTTTAAATTAACCTGTATATGCATGGCACTGTACATGTACACAAAAGGTCCAAAGTCTCTAGCATGCTTAGAATGGCCCAGTAGAAATACCTCAAAAGGCAGCACAGCATAAACTGAATAGCGAATAGAACAGGAAAGTATCTGGCTGGTGGTACTGCTGATGTCTAGTGACTACTACTGATTTTATACTTTATGCATGTAGATCTTTTTCAGACTACAAGTATATAGAGTTTAGACTTTATGTATATATAAGCTAACAAATGTGTAAAACTTGCTCAATGCTTAGAAGTCAGGAAGTAAAAAGAAGACCTTGGACAACATTTTACCTCCTGGTTATGAAAATGCTGCAATTCCCACTCTTTTAGAAATGCGTGACACATTGGGAATGACATGGTAGTAGCAGTATCATAGAAAAAAACCTTGAAGTAGCTATAGCTCTCCAAGTATACTTCCGCATTGTAAGAATCAAATTGTACAAAGTGAATAATATTTCAATATTTCATATTTCGTTTCTGTTCTGCATTGGATTACACTGTGCTGTATCTGCTGTGGTTTTGGAGGTTAAGTAAGGATATCTGCTATTCATTTACCTTGCCTGATGAGCAAGGTAGATTGTCAGCTGCAAACCTTCAGGTTTGAACCTCCAAAAGAGATTTCATGAATGCCTGTTGCTGGCTGCTTTCACAGAATATAGCAAAGTTTTTTAGAAACAGAATAGTTTTCTTTTATTAGTTAGGATGCCCTCGTTACATGTGTATCTATTCTTGTGCTGTCTACTTTTTTGAATGTTGTATCTCACTGTTATTGTTTTCAACCTCTTGACTTAGTTTTTATTGCTTAGAGTTTGGACATCTCTAAATGTTTTTATAAATTGGCAAAATAAATTATCTTTCTGCCCTGAACTTCATTTCTGTGGACAAAAATAACCTTGGCACAAGGTGTTCCAAGGTTTATTGATTACTGTAGCTGTGCCTCAGGCCATCAGCAACTTCAAGCCAATTATTAATGCCCTACATGTCAACAATAATTGGAAAAGCAATGAATGTATTTGCTGTGCTCTCCAAAACAGCAGCTAACTAAATTGCGAAGTCAGGGGAGCAAGTTCTAGGTGGGAAAGTTACCTTTCTGGGCCAGGTGAAGGGAGGGGTGTGTCAGACTTTCATCTGTAAGGTTAAACCACAGTATACTTCAGAGCAGCAAGTGTTTCATGAATCAAAGAGCTAATGGAGGTTTATTTCTTGTAGGTGTGCATGCAGTGTTTCCTTAAACACACTACAATGATATATTCAGTTGTATTCCATCAGCAATTCTATATCCCTTTCCTAACACAATTCTATATCCCCTTCCTCTTCACATGGAATAATGGCAGCATGTGCTGTGGATGCATTAGATTCATATGCTGTTGGGCTGCTGCTGCAGGAACCTATTTGATTCTCTTTCCTATCTATATTCAGCCATATTCTGGTAAATTTTCTCTGTTCGCTAATTTCATCCCGAAAGACAATATGAGGAAATGAATAGCTCAGTGATCAGTTGAGTACACAGAACAATTGTGTGAAGTATAATTTCTTAGAAAGGCAAGTCAAAAGAAAAAAACATCAACTTATGTAATTGCTGGAGGCACCTATCTCTGGTCCTGTTGAAGTCAGAAATAAAAACAATGAAGTTCCTTGTTTGCAAATGGCAGAAATTGGTAAATGAATATCTTGCTGTTTTGAATGAGGAGAAAAACAATCTGCAGGCACTTGTTATGACTCTGCTGAACTTTAATGTGGCTGTGGTAAGGGAGCGAAAGCAGCTCTAGAGTACATTGTGTGCCTGTTCCACACACTGCCTGTTATTTCTCTGCTGGTATTCTTCAGACATTACAGTGCAAACAGCAGTAATAGGCTGTCTAGTTCAGAGGTTGCAATTCCCTGCAAGGTGCTGCTGAAGAGATAAGAGTATAAGTAAGGGGAGTGAAAGTGTTGTGGCAAGACCTCCCCCAGGACCTGGTTTCCCTGGAGGACCATCTGTCTGGATGGTGTACTTCCAGTGCTCAAGTTCTTTGAAACAAAAATGGCGTACATTGTTTAGGCACAGTAGCACTGCCCATAGCATGTATACATACAAAATCTATGTTCAGGCTTATAACACTCCAGTAGTGATCAGAGATCATCTCAGAGATGCTCACAGCCACCCAGATCAACTGATTTTGGAGAACAAGTGGAGTTTCAGTCAATTTATTCTTCTTAATTTTTATTTATCTATCTATTTATTTATTTATTTATGGGTACTGGTAGGTTCTGAGAGATCTCCACTGCTTCTTTAAGGACAACATTTTAACGCATTGAAAGGTAGTGTTCCTTGGCTCTCAATTAGTCATTTTTTCAATCCAGTCTCTGCCTTTTTTTGAGACTAGTGTTTTTATTGTTATGTGGTGGCAGGAGCTTGTATTAATTAGCCAGAGCTGTATGAACGTTAGAATATTGTTAGCACTTTCTGATTATGCACTTTGATATAATAAATGTCTATGTTTAAAATTCGGCAGTGTGAACCTGCTTCAGAAATCGAGAGGTAGAAGTTGCGGCATTGGAATGTATGGTCCAGATACCTACTCAAGAAACAATGGATTCATTAAAATGGGAGATCTAAATTATCATTCTGGGAACATCGTTTGGTCTTTATCACCTGAGAAGTAGTACAAGTGTTTACAGAGTTTGTAAAGGGGAAAAGTAACCTGCCATGTGTCTGTGGGAAAGCACATGCCATTGTCTTTGATAGCATGATGTTTTAAACATATGAAATTTATTTGTTGTTGCTGTAATTGTAGGGCAAGTTAGAGAGTCCAAGCCACTGCTTGGTGCTTCCTAGCTTCTATACACAACTGTTAATTCCTAGATTAATTTGTGAAAATTTCTGCACTTCCTCTTGTTCCTGGCTTTATACAGATGTATAAAGCCCACACTCTCCTTGTACTCATCTGTGTGATGACCACTAAAAGTTGCAGACCCTTCTGTCTTTTGGGAAACAGCCATTTCAGTCTGAATGTGGATGGAGGGGAGAAAGCAAGAAATTGGCTATAGTTTCTATGTTTTCTGTCAAACGTAAATTGAGAAAACAGAAAATTCAGAAATCAAACCGTACTACACGTGTGCAAGAAACATTGAGACTTTCTGGAAAAGGCAGGTTTGCTATACATGTACCATGTAGCTAGATTCCTTTATGGTCCTGATATCACAGATGGCCAGTGTTGTTATGTCTTAAAATCATGAGGTTTTTGAGCACCAGTATGTCCTTGTGCAGAGTTTAGACAGTCTCAGATACAGTGCACCTGAGCATGCTCTTTGCCACTCTCAGATGTGTAGGAGAAAACTGCAGCACATGTAGCTCTTATTTGATGTACTACTTGCCTGCACTAAGACAGTTAGCTTTTATAGGATTGTGAACTTACTTCCCTCTCACTAATTAACAGAAATGTAAATGAAAGACTACATTGCAAGCGAGAGCCTATTCTTAGTCTGTGCTTCAAAATTATCCCAAGGGTAATAAAATAAAAAGGTCTGAGCAGAGCACATTCATTCCAAAAGCAACTCGAAGGTAAAGAGTGTGAGTGGAGATAAGAGAAACAGAAGTAGCTGCCTTAAGTCATCTTGTTCTCAGGTACAAAATTAAAACTGTGTTCCTGCATCAAAAAAACATTTTCACAGACTGAGGAAGTTCTTAACTATTTGGTTTCAGGAAACCAGTCATTGTTCTCATAGTGCCTATTGAACAGACAGAACATATCTCTCTTCTTCAACGTTGTATCACATGGGTTTTGGGGGACGTAGTCAATAATTTAAGGAAAATTTTGCCATCACTTTCATTCAGACTTTTACAGCAGTGTTTGCTACAGCCTCTGTAGAAGTATCTTTTTCCTTCATGATTTTTGTTTAATGTGCATTTGACTAACTGTAGAAGAGTTGTCTCATATGCAGACATCTATCCAGAAGGTACAAGAGAAAAATAGTAAACTAGGAAAGAAACATATAGTGAGTGGCCTAACAGAGTTATGAAATTGGAGGAGAAGAAAGAATCTTTCCTCATCCTTGACAAACTAGACACTGCATACTCCACTAAATAACAGATCAGGTATTGTATCTCAAAGTTCATGATAAATAAAGCATGGCATTTGCTGGGATGGTGAAAACCCTCTGATAATTATACTTACAGGGATATTATGTAGGTACCCTGCCTTATAAGCCTTATAACACATGTTATTGTTATACTGGGTGACAGCAGTACATCCAAAACATTTGTAAGATGATTTGGGCAGGTACAGAGATTTACCAGGATGATCTCAGTAGAAATTGTTATCTTTATTACATGTAAGGCATTTGGTTTGTCTAAGCCAGTTTCTTCACTAAGGCACTGAGTAAAGATTAATGATGACAGTAGACATATTTTTCATTTTTATCCTGATCTTGAACAGTGTTGTGCCTAAAAGTTGTGCCCATTTAAGAATTGATATACTATATGTCACTCTTCCATTTGTTCACAGCTCTGCTTATTTCTCATTGTTTAAAACTCATAGGCATCGTTCTTTTTAATCTTTTTATTAATTTTTTAGGAGTGCTTTGACAGACAGTATGTATAAATGCATACACATGGCTCCTTTTCACTGTGTGCAGCCAGCACTTGGCAAATGGTAGCAGAAGGTATGCTGTAGTCGCACTTAATGGAGATTTTCTCACAGGTTAAATGGTGGCAACTTGTGAGTTTCTCTGTAAGAGAATTTTGTCTAGCAGGTCTGTCTGCCAATATTATAACAATCACATAATACAATATTACCTCTAGTTGCAACATTAATAGCATGCTCTATAATTTACTGTGCATAAATAGAGTACTTTGTAATTTAATGTGCATCAAACAAAGAATTTACCTTCATAAACTTAAGCAGTTATTCTCTCTTGCCTCACCCTTTTCCATAAATTATAGGAAAAAATATATGTAAAGTCCCAAATTACTCCACATCAGTTGCTATTTAAAAATTCTGATATTTGTATGTTTTTGATCAGAATTCTGAGATCTTTATGCTATAAAACTTCGCTCTTTGAGTTTCATTGGTATGATTAAATCATGCCTCCAGGTTTCTTACAGAAGAAATTTGATTGCAAACTTGAAAGAACGGACTTTTAAACTGTGATCCCGATCTATGTCAAAATCTGCCAAGAAGGGAAAGAATGCCTATAAGAAAGGTAAACTTATTAATGTATCTCTCTGTGATGCTAAGCCCTGGATTAGAATGTGGCGTTCTTAGCTGTCACCTTATTTTATATGAAGACAGCACTTAGATTCATTCCTTTCCCAAAGATTTCTCATCTTCAAGCTGAACAAATATGGATCCTTGAGACCATATTCACACACTGTGTGCTCCAACCCCTTGACAAGTTTGTTGGTCTGAACTTTGTCTCTTGCTTATCAGCCTGTACTCAGGGGGCCCAAACCAGACACATTACTATACTGGAATCTTCAAAGATGCTGGGTAAAGGTGATTAATCATTTCCAAGCAAGTGTAGGAACAAACCACGTATACAAGGATACACAGGGATACCCTTTCAGCTCCCAGCAGTCTTCTGGAGAGGAATTTTCTTAGCTGGAGAGTAAATCCCTTACTTGAGCTTTCTGCTGTAAGTTTGCCTAACAGCTGTTTCCTGTTTGAAATTGCTTATAATTCAGCATTTAAACTATCCTATATCTGTTGCTGCATGGTTTAATTCTGTGTCATAGTGAAAAGTAAATCCTTTTCCTTGACACAATCTGCCACCAGATAATTTCATTTGGCATCATCTTGTTCTTTTATTGTTAAAATCTGCCATGAACCATTTATCCAATTATTTTCTATAGCATTGTTTTCCACATTCAGGAAAAGAGACTTTCCTAAGAACTCTTGTCTAGTTATTTTTTTTTCATGTGTGATTTATCCTGTATCACTGATCATTCTTTCCATTCTTCACATACTTTTGTTCCATTTATACCATTTCTGATTTGGTAGGACAGAAATTACAAATCATTTAGAAATGTATCTTTGCATGTGTTCATAAGAAGAGTCTGTCTATTTTTTGTCTTTTGCTTTTATTTTTTTTTCCTGAAATTTCCTAATGTTTGTCTTTTCTGCTACTGCTGAGTATGAAGCCAATATTTGCAGTGTACTATTTGCAGGAACACTAATACCTTTCTTACAGCAGGGCAAAATCTAATTCAGAATACGCATTGAATATACAGAATATAATTGTACATGTATGATTAATATTTTTCCCCATGTTTGCCTTACATTTTATTCATTATATTTAATTTAGTCCATGATTTTGTGGTCCGTTCACTCAGTATAGTCATATCTTTCTTTCATTCCTTGCACTCAGTTTTGTTTTTAACTAGTTAATCTGACATCAACAAATTTTATTTAGTGTGTCATTCAGTCCATTCCCAGATAATTTTCAAACAAGTGAAAACAGATCTCAGTACAGATCCCTGAGCTATCCAAATAAGTTCCTTCCACTGTTTAGAAATGCAAAGAAAATGTTGTTTTTGTATTTCTAACCTGCGGGAATTCATGTAACACTGCAGTCAAACAGTCGGTATGAAGGTTAATTAAGAAACCAGACTTTAAACGCTTATGCATCATTTGAGATTTGCTTGTCCCAAGAGCAAGAAAAAAAAAATTCATCTTTCCACTTAAATTGGAAAGAATCACAGATCACAGTTTTGCAGATAGAAAAAAAAAAAAAAAGCCAAAATTCTGTTTTTTTCCACAGTGTTTTGTTTGGCTTCATTGATTTTTGACTTCTTTAGGGTTTGTTCACTCTGTGCTTCATATCAGAAATTTAAGGATATAAATTAATAGAAGGGGTGCTATCTCAATCCCAGTAAAATTTAAATGATTTTGGTCTCTATCAATATATTTCTTCTAGTTTGAAGTTAAAATCATTAGATTTCAATGGGTTTCTAATGATTTTTATTCAAATTCATAAATTGCGGAAAGCTTATTTTTAACTCAACTTCAGATTTATGTGAAAACATGGGCCAAGGTATTCTAAAAAACTGCACACAGCAGATAAGTCACTGACACTGAAGGTAACTTTCATCTTAAGATAACTTCCAATCTGAGGCAATAAAGATTGTCATGTATTGTGGTGTAATTTGAAGCATATTAAAATAGAAAATGAGATTAATTCTGATTTGTTATCCTTTCTCTACTCAATGAACTGATCATCTATGTGCCTGTAAGACATCCCTTTTGGATCCTCAACCAAACTTAATCAAAGAATGATAAAACACCTTATCATCTTAAAAACATCTGGATTTTTTTCCCTTGAACCTAGTCTTCAAATCCTAGTTTACTAATCTTGTACTGAATGCATTGACGGAATTACTGATTAGAAAGTCTTTAGGGATCAACAGTAGGAGTACTATGGTACAGGGGAATGCAAGTTCAGTGAGACAACCAAATTGCTTCCAAGTTTGCTTTGTATTTGCTAGGTAATTCAAGGACTAGTTTAGATTCTCTTTAATCAAGATCATGAAACTTTAAGTATTGAATTGGATAGAAAATGCATATGTCCAACTTTGAGTGAAATGAGTTAGATTTTTGAATCAAGAAAGCACTGTTATATATAAAACGCTATTTCTGTCATAAAATCATGCTGCTTAATTCCTGAATTACCCTGAAACTTCTGGTTGAACTGAAGAATCTCTCTTGGACATACAATCAAATCCACTTACTGGACACAGATGCCACCTAAACTGAACGATGTTAGTGTTCAGATAGTTACCATTGGAACAAAACATAAAATTGACTAAAAAAATTTATGAACTCCTCCAATTTTTGCACATATTTCTTGTCCAGCTCTGGGTTACCTATAAAACACATACAGAAACACACCCTTTAAGATGGATTATCTGTATAATGCTTGCACGCCCCTTAAGAAAAGCAAATTTGAGCTTCAGAAGATATTCACTCTAAAAACATTTTCCTGTGCTTAAATCATTCTAGTGAAGGGACGTGAAGAATGAGGACGCTGTTACATTTCCAGAACCCTGACTACTGTGTTAGGCCTAGGGTTTTCTAAATCGTTACTGGATATTGCCTACAGAAATTGAGCTTTCTGAAGAAGCAGATAGAAGAACTGTTGCATTTTCAAACCTGTTTCAAGGACTCTGCAAATGACTACAAGCAAAAACTTGGGCAGTTTAATAGTGGGAGGATAAAAGATTTAGGTAGATTGCTGAATTCTAGCTTAAGTTCATCCTGTATTGCCTGTTGATAGTGTTTTCAACCAAAAGACAGCACTGGATTCATTCAGTAAAAATTGGACAAATATATCCTTAAGTTTAACTAAAGATGTGCTCCCTAGTATTTCTGTGAATCTCAAAGGAGTGAAACTCATTCCAAAAAACACTTGAACTCTTTAGATACTTGGAATACTTGAGGGGGTCAGGTTGTGCTTCAGCTTAGTACAAGCCAGTTACAAAGTGGATAAAATAGAACAGTTCAGTTGGAAGGGACCACTGAAGATCATCCAGCCCAACTAGCACTTAAAGGTGAACCAAAAGTTAAAGCACATCGGTGAGGGCATTGTCCAAACTGATCTTAACACTAACAGGCATGGGGAGTAAGCCACCTCTCTAGGAAACCTATTCCAGTGTTTTGGAGACCTCAATGGTTAAGAATTTTTTCTTACCATTTTCTTACCATTTTCTTACCATTACCTAATTTGAATTTTGCCCTGGGTGGTGATTCATTTTTGCATTTCTTGCAAAATAAAAAAAAATGTCAATTGACATAAATTGTCAATTTGTTTCTTTCTCTGTGTTCCAGGTAGTTTCTGGCTGATATTCAGTATATTCTGACGTTCATACTGACTTATAGTTCTAAATGTATTGGATTTCACATCTTTAATCCTCTGTTTGTCTACTAATTCCTGTGTAAACTGAGATGTGTTGATACAAGGTTTTCCATCCCAGATCTAATAAGTTTCAAATTGATACTCCTAAGAGTCTTCTTCTGTGTTGCTCAGTTTGTTACAAGAACCTGCCAGTGGTCAGCCTGTGTCATGGCGTTTGTGCTGAAATAAATGAGTATGAGGTTATTGTAACCAGTGCTCTGTGGGCAATTAGTAGTAAAAGTTAATCACAGTGAAATAGTTGGAGTGATAAACACAACAGTAGCACTACTACTGGATCTACCAAATGTAAATGAACTCTGATCTGATCTGTTTTAATCAGTGATGTGATTTGAGGTATTTAATTTTATATTCTATTATAATTATAGTTTTATATAAATTAATATAATTTATATAGAAATTAATAGAATTTATATTCTATTATAATATAAATTTTATTTATATTTATATATTAATTTTATATATAATTTTATTTCCTGGAGAACAGTTTGCTTCTTATTTTTATTTAAGGCACAATTAAATAATGAAATCTTTGTATTCATTTTTCTACACAAGAAGGTATAATGATAGTAGCACTAATTGCATTTTATAATATTCACATACATTAATCTCAGAATGGTCTTCAACTTTTCTGTTAAGGATTGAATGCTGATATTGTGCATGTTAGGGGAAACAAAATAGCAGGTTTTTCCCCTGCTTGAACTTGGTATGGGTGATCTGCTTGTCACAGCCCTGTCATGCACACAGTGAAACCATTCTATATATTTATTTATTTAAAGCATAGAATATGAGGTTTTAGGGCTTAAATGTCACTGTCTGGTGGCAAGTCTGCAGCCACCTACTTAGTGGTAACCCATAGGCACAATGTAAATACAAAGAAATGAAAAACACCTGAAAATAATATTTCTCTAATTTGTATTCTTCATCATCCTCTGCACCATGTCAGCACTCTCTGTCCCCTAAATGCATAATACTGGAAGCCTGCTTGTTCAAATACCAGGAAAAAATGCAATTAGAAGTTATACCTAAAATTTAATCAATTCAAGTACCCATTTATGCTTAACTATTAATACCCATTAATCATTTTTGAGTACGTATCAAAATTGGTATTAGATGCAAGTGTTTCACATTTACAAGCATATTGGCTAAAATCAAGAAACAAGTGGTCTCTTTGGATGACAGTTAACTACATTCTTTGCCAGTAATAACTGAACATAACACAACATAACTGAAACTATATGTTGCTTTTAAGAAAAGGAATGTAACTGAAAAACATTCTTTTTTCCAATCTTGATTTTTACGTATTGATATTAGTCTTGTAGTCTGCCCCCAGAAAGTCCCTACAACCCAAGGCAGATACAAAGGAATGCAGGGCAGTTCTTGTAGCAGTACTAAATGGCACACAGGAAGCCTGGCTGGAAATCCTTCAACAGAATTTGCTGGACAGAATTTTCAACAGAATTGTTGAAGAACGTGTTTATCAAAATGCAATCTTAAAATTGATCATATTAAAATGATTGAAATAATTTTCCCAATCATCTAGTTAATATGTTTTGATTCATTTAAACAGAGACATGTTTTGTAACAGCCAAAAATCATGGATATTGATAGGTAATGCGTTTCTGGGGTGTGTTTGTTATTGTTTTGTTTTTGTTTCTTTAAAGATATTTTCAGAGTCTTCAAAGAAAAAAAGAACAATCTCCAATCTACCCTGCTGCAGAGGGTATTCAGTAGTTGTTGCTTTTTGGTTTTCTTCATAAGCAGTAGTTAAAGTTAGATTTGTTTCTTCAGTCTTATGGAGGCTTCCAAAAAGCCAGTGAAAGTCAGTAGCCATCTGAAATTCCAATTTTGACACCAAATGTTTTTCTAGTCACATTATAGAACTGAGTATTTTTCAGTATTTACTTACTGTATATTGAAATTTAAAATAAGTTTGGATATAAAAATCTGATTACAACAGATGACGATTTTTTTTTAGTCAGCTCTCATTGGCTTGTGAATATTCCTTGGAACCGTACTTCCCCATGGTATGCATTTCTTCTGGAAACATGACAGTCTTCAATTGTGTCCCTAAGAAAGAAAAAAGAGAAAGAAAGCCTAATTCCCTTGTGTTTGATTTTAAACATGCTGAAGTTCTAGTCGCAGAACTTAAAATATCATTCCCAAAGAAAGCTGTCTTCGTTATTGCCACTATTCTGTGAACATGTCACAGCTTGAAAGCACAGACTGTGTACTAAAGTTTCCTTGCAGTTTGGGTTTGAAAGTATAGCCTGCATCTTCTGATGTAAATCTTTCTCACCTACAAGTAGTTCAGTGCTACCTCTATTAACTATGAAATACAGGCATCATATTAAGTGTAACTTTTATCTTAATTTTTAGTTGCCTCTTAGGAAGCTAGCACTCAGTCTACACAAGCTAATTCCTGATATATGCCACTCATTTTTAATGTTTTCCACTTTTTTTTTTTTTTTTTTGCAGACTTTTAGTTAATTACTTTAAATTAAAAATACTTTGGTATTTCAATATGGGCATCATTTTGTCATTCACTGACATGTGGGGGCAAAGGATGTAGAGCAGAATTTTATGTCTTCAATATATGTTTACAGTATTTAAGAATTGAAACATCATTAATGTTTCAACATAGATTTGTCTCATTCAGTGAAACTAGATGCAGTCAAAAAGCTGTACTGAACTTCTACCTATTAATAAAACTTAATAATTGCAGTTTTGTGGTTTATCATCACTAACTGTTATATTTTAGGGTCACTACTGCTCAAGTAACAGATGATAGGATGTGGAGCTCTTCCCTCTGACATTACTGATTTTTATTTAGTCCAGATTCTTTCTTACCAAATTTTTTTTGTCTTCTGGTAATTACTCAATTATTTTGTTTAAAATCCAATGCAAGGTTCATCCAGTCTAGTCTAGCCTGGCTGACCATGTGTAGTTCTGAAGGAAAGGTCTTTTTCCAATGTTTAATGCACAAGTTGCCACTGTGACTGATGTAAAGAAGCACTCTTGCCTTGCTTGTAGGCTCTGGAAACAGATATTGAGTGGACTCAGTTAAAAGGGAAAGAAAACAATGGGAAAACCCCTAAAGGGTAACCCCAATATTCAAATATACACAACCTCTGGATGCCCACTGTAAAAGAGAAGCAGTATGTGTTTATCCACTTGCCTTGCAAAACTGTAAGTGATGGCAGTCACACAGTCATTGAAGTAGCTAAGAAGTATGCATCTGGGTTCCAGCAACAAGTGGTTATGAACTGCTCTCCCTTGGCCCGGCATGTGTAACCCTACTACAAAACGGGCAAAGGGCTGGCTGAGCTGAACTTGTTAAAACAGCCTGATAGAAGCCAAATCCGAGTGAGATACTGAGGTGGCTGTAGAGGAAAGCTGTTTAAAGAGTATGTAATTGAAGTGCAGTCTCCTTTGGGTATTCATAGTTGTACAGTTACACCTTACCCTACGAACGGAATGAACTGTTGCAAAGTGCTCAGCTATTAATGAGATGAGCAGCGCAAAGCAGAGATACAAAATGCCCATACAGAACATAAAGCATGGCTCCTTCAGATTCCCTCCAATTAAAGCACCTCCTGGCATGCTGAATCATGTTATTGTACATTTCTCTGTACTGGAATATAAGGACACCTGTTGTTCATGGAAGGGCTGTATGTTGTAGCTCTGACAAGAGCTGCTGCAGGGTTTATTGCTGGAAGGTGATCCAGCTGAAATGTGTTGTTTTACTGGTTTCATAATTAAGTCCTGATTCTTACTTGCTGCTTATTTGCCCCTCAGAGCCTAAATCCCAAACTGAATCTGAAAGGCCTATATTGAAGAATTAATTAAAATGTATGCATATCACTGAATGGTTTATTTTAATGAATTAACATTTTCAGACAGGCATGTTTCACTAACAAGTTACAAAGCCAACATTATGGCTTTTTTTTACATTCCTTCTAGAAAGCTACAAAAGAACATCAGCATTTTATATATTTCTGATTAACTTTAAAGATGACTGAAGTATACAACAAAATGTCACTATGTAACGTGTCCATAGTATGGTAGTACAAGCAGAAATGTTTAAAATGGAATTACATGAACCAAGCAATCGGTTAAATATCCTCTGGCCAATGATTTCTTTGTTTTCTTTATTACAGTCACAAGTAGGTACTAGTTCCAATTGAAATTAAACATTTCTCTGATGGTACAGTGCTGTAGATAATATGTTTGGATGAGTGCTTGACAATTTGAAAACTTCTTTCCTTGACTATTTTCTTCTCAGTTTCTATCACCTAAAACCTCACTGCATGCTCATTTCCTTCCTGTCTCTATCTGGAACCTTGACATCACCCTGGTCATCAGAGCTCTCCAGTTACCTCATCTTGCTCTCACTAATCATTTTATATAGGAATCATCAATATCAGATCAAGTCACAGCTTAATCTTCCTTCCATTCTTGTCTGTACTTGTGGCCACACCCTCTTGTTTCAGACAGTCATTCTCCAAATGAAAATATTCTTTCCTAACTTATGGCACTGTACATGGAAAACTGATTACTTTCAATGAACTATGATCTCTTCAGTACTTGCAGTGATCTGCTTATGCCTATCAGTACACCAAATCAATCAAACCCCAAACTTGCCGGTGTACATATCACAACTAAGTTTTCATCCTCCTCCATACTTAGATATATGATTCTCAATGGCACAGTGTTACAGGCTGAAATTAAACTGCATAATGATTTGTTGTTGCTTGTTCTAAGTAGACCTCCTTTTTTGTTTAGGAAACATTTAATTCTCATTCACAGAATAGGATGCCACAATGAGGTGATGCTTTGTAAATCCATTATTTACTCAGATATACTTACTAGTAAGCCTGCAATTCTTTCACAGCATTAAATTTGGCATAATCCTAGGAAAAAGTGACAACACAATGAAATGTTTAGTCAGGAGAAAAACTAACAAAATAAATAAAACTCCAGAAAAATTGAACCAAAACACTTCAGTATTGCCAAAATAATTCTTCAAATTTTTCACTTTGATTAATAAGGAAAACAGGAGCTATTTCTAAAAATGTATTTAGGCAGCTATATGCTAGCTCAGGTCACTGTTTTTAGCTTTGTTTTTGCACTGTTTGCACAGTAGGCTTAGGATGAATAAATAATGCAGAAAACTTGTCTAAACGGTGGTACTTCTTGTGGTAATGCCCCTTCACAGGGGCGTTGTGTAGTTCACCTTCACACACAGAAGAGCTGAGTTCAAATGTTGTCTTTCTAATTTAAAGGAGGGATGACAGCTATATCCATGAAATATACTTATTTTCATCTTGTTCAGTTTTTCTGATGGAATAGTGTTTGTTTTGAAATAAAATGGAGCACAGCTTCAGTCTATTTGCTATATATCCCTAGTATGTACACCAACCATTGATGCTTCAAGCCATTTTCATTCTCACTCACTCTTACAATGAACATGTTGTTATTCAGTGAATAATAATCATTTTTACACCATTCAGTGGGAAATTCTTAGAACATCTACAGAATACCCAAGAGTGTCATGCTCAGGATACCTCACTGCTAGGTGAGAAGCCTCAGCTGAAATTCTTTCAGCTGGTCTAGACAAGGGGGCAATTAAAGCTAATTTGCTTCAGTGGCTTCAGCCAGATGGGCAGCTAAATACCACACCTCTCTCCCTTTTCAAGGAAAGGAGGAAGAAAATGCAAAGAAAAAGGACATCAGGGTTGAGATAAGCGCAGAGGCATCTCTCAGCAATTACTACAATGAGCAAAACAGACTCAAGTGTAGGAAATAAATGTATTTTATTACCTATTGCTAACAGCCTATTGCAGGGAGAGCTACAAGCAAACTAAAAACACCTTCCCTCTACCCAATCTCTTCCACTTCTTTACCCTAAATGAGAGAATGGGTGCTGTGATCAGTACATACCATTTCATCTCAGCTATTTCTTTATGGTCGCTCTCTGCCCCAGCTCCAGTGCATGCCTCCATAGGATGCTGTCCTTCAAAAACTTTTCCCATACAGGTCTCTATGGCAACAGCTCCTTCAGACCTCCTGCTCCACTGTGGGCTGCCCACCATGAGCTGCTTCTCTGGTCAGTAGCCTGTTTTTGTGGAGGTTCTCCATGGATTGTAACCTCCTTCAGGCCACATTCACTGCTGTATACGGGTTCCTCTATGGGCTGCACATGGAGATCTGCTCCATGTAGTGCCCATGGGCTGCAGGGAGGCAGCCTGCTTCACTGGGGGCCTCTCCTGGATTCCAGAGAACTTCTGCTCTGCACCTGGAGCACCTTCTGCCCTTCTTCTGCAATGATTTTGGTACCCACAGGGCTGTTTCTCTCACATTTTCTTACTTTTCCTTCCCAGCTGCAGTTGCATAGTTTTTTTCTTTCTTTGCTAAATCTGCTCTCCTGAAGGCATAATGAGCATTGCTCATGGCTCAGCTTTGGCCAGCAGCTTGATCCTTTTGGAGCCAGATGGAGCTGGCTCTGAACTCACATGGGGCAGCTTCTGCACTCTGCTCACAGCAGTCATCCTCGCAGCCCCCCCCAACTACCAAACCTTGGTACGTAAACCTAGTACAGTTCCTGTACTAAGTTCCTGCTGACAGTTTGAACTTCTGGGCTATTTATAATATAGAGCTGGTTCTTCTTTGTTTAATGTGAGCATGTAGGCTCTCTAATTTACCTGCTTGCTTTTTTTTTTTTTTAAGATATCCAGAAGGAAAAACAGCCATCTTGGTGTGAATGAAATATTCAGTTCCAGTGAAAATAAGCTTTTCTTCAAAAAATCTGCTTTCAACTGTACACAAATCTGTATTTCTTTGAATTCTTCTACTAAATGAATTAGATAAGACCACCAATTGCTTAATTTTAAAAAGAACTTAAATTGTATTCATGCTTGTTTTCATTTTTACATGTAAGGATTTTTCTTTCTGTCCAGTGCAGGTGCAAAATCTAGAAAAAAGTTTATCTTTTCATATTTTTAGATTTTGAAGTGACCCTCACTTAAATAACATCCTTTTGTTGCAAATAACTTGTTGTAGAAAAACCTCTGATATTCCCTGCTTCTATTGGTATTTTGTAACACAAAAATACAAAAATCAGTACTTTTGCTTCCCATGCACGGCTACTGTAGAGATACAGTTATTGCTTTCACTCAATTCAGTATGCCTTTTGTATACGGTTTGGTGTATAGTTTAAAGATATGTTTATTACTATTAAGTTGTTTCAGCCTTTTGTGAAAAATCGCTAACAATTTAAAAAATCAGCTGTTATTGTAACTTACAGAAAGTACTACTGATGTTCGTGCTCTTGCTCTTTTCTGTCTTCTTATGTTTCTAGTACACTTCTCATTTATTGATCTCCTTCACTTGTACAAATTTGGTCAAACCAAAACCAATTTTCTTCCTAATAATGTATCTTAAGTTTGTTTCCCATGTTCTATTGTGGTATCCATCTCTAGATCCAATATTGACAGAATTGCATTACATTGTGAAAGTTGACTTATTTACAGTATACTGCCAAATGTTTTTAAGCCCTGCTAACACTCAAAATGCTCTCCCAGCCTTAGCTTTTACTTCTATTAGATGCTTCTTGCAGGCTGAGATGTAGCCTTCTCTAAGATGAAATATAAAGAATTCCATTATTCAGCTTTTATAATTTGAAAGCACCAGCTTCAAAGAACTGTATAATGTGTTACTGCCAGCGCCACCTAATCACACTTGAAATGCTATCAAGAATTCTGGTTCCAGTTTGTTTGCTTCTAATTAGAGAAGAAACTTGGAATAGGCAGGAAACTGAATTATTGCAGACATTAGCAATACACTCATGTTTAATCAGTTGGCTGTAGCCAGTGTAAACTGTTAGTAATATATGGCACTGCAAGCTTGCTCTACACCTATATACCTGCTGACTGACCATACAGATGTACTGAACCCTATTGCTAGCAGATAGTTTAGAACAGCTTTCTAACTGTTCTGACTTCAATTCTGCACTGCCTAGGCTGAGCAGTTAGAAACAAATACTTAAATAAACACGAGGTTGAAGGCATAAAGTGCGTGGGGCAACGTGTAGTTTGGTATGGATGTGTGTGCGTGGGGCAGAAAGTAGAAGGTAGCCAGAATGCCTGTTTCACTGTTTTTCACAGAATCTGTGAAGTCAGAACCTGACTCTGATCTTTTCTCCTGTTTCAAGCAATGTCTTTTTTCCTCCATTTCTCACTTTGGTCAAGTACAGAGTGATCTATATTGTATCTGTCCCTGTCCCCCTCACCCCAGTCTGCGCTAGTTGAAGCTTACCCTTTAGAACTGTCTCTCTCTTTAATAATTTCATTACAAACTGTAGTTGTGACACAAGCTGTCAGATTAGCTCTCATTCTGCACTACTGAACAAACAATACCAGCATTAATTCTTAAGTGTGTGAAGATGCTGTAAGCATAGAGACAAGAAAATAGTTGGCATAAAGCTATTCCCTGACTTCACGTGGAAGTCACACAATACAGAGAGATGGTGCTGATAGCACATTAAGGCAACACTTCATTTAATGCATCAGTGCCTCAAATGCACATGACCCATAGCCTTGCCCCCTCAAAGATGTTAAGTTTTTTAATAGAGTTAACATTCACTATCTAGTACTGCTGCTCTGAAGAAGCAAATTAGTTCCAGGCTGTATTCATCAGTCTACTCTTTTAACAGTGTGCTCATGCCTATGTGCTTCACATCTTCTACCATCTCAAACAAAGAAGTGTAAGAAACCTCCAGCATTACAGTCTGCTAATACTGACTCATGGATGATGTGCAAATTGCATTTCAATTTTGTGCTTCAAAAGTAACTTTTGCAGATCCTGTATGTTCTGGGAAGACTTTCTTCTTGAAGAGGAAGTCACTAGGCTGGGTCAAAAGAAAAGTTCTGCCATATAACTAGCAGTATGTGGTTTATGCTTTGTTTTAATTTTTCCTCTGTTTCCTGTCTGAACAGCTAGGTCTAGGTTAAGAAACTTTAAGCTTATTCACATGCACTATTCTCATTCTCTAGCAGTACTTTTTTTGCAACTGTCCTAATTTCACCATTTATATGAAACAGCTGTCTTAGCTGTCCCCCCCCCCAAAAAAAAAATAAAAGATCCACAAGAGCTTAAAACAGCAGCTTTATAAGGGAATAGAGAATATAAATGTGGAAATTTTCTTGGCTTACTTCACAATGGTTAGAAGGAACATATAAACCATAATGTAAATGGGAATCTTTTCATATGAATGGCGTCCATGTCCATAACAGGAATTTTCCTTTGGACAAAGTAAGGAGCCTCTATCAAACTGGTCATTTCAGCCTGGAGTAAATACTGCTGTTCCAGCCATTTAAAAAAATAAACTTTGTGGTCTCCTGATCTTCATATTCCATTTTGTTCTTCCAGCCTATAGAACAAGGTATCATATTTTTCTAGAACTATAGATTTTAAAAATTTTGGTAATCTTCAAATCTTTTCTTTCAAATCTCCATTTTGATTGCATGAAGTTCAAAGTCCTTAACTGTCTAAAAGACTGGACTAAATTTTTGGTAATTTAAATATGTATTAATTTGCATGTGTTTTTCCTGAAAGAACATAAAATCATGTTTTTTCTTACTGGCTCCTATATTTATGTCCTAGATTTCTGGAATCCTAAAATTAATAAAACCTAAGAAGGAGTTTTATTCTACAAAAATACTTCTTGTTCCTTTTTACTGTAAAGCAAGTACAGTGTTTATTTTCATCAATACTGTTGTCACTGAAAAAGTTTTAATGAAGGTAGATATGAGTGGTCCTTCATGATTCTTCTCATTCTGTGCTCAGCTCTGAGTCAGTCTCTGAAATGAGTGTTTCCTATACTGAAAGTGCACTGATACTTGGGTATTCCCCAGCTTCATCTGCTCACAAGAAATATCACTGAATGTTTTTTGTTACTTCAGAAAAGTTAGAGAATGCTTTCATAGAATAATACTATTTTATATTAACCATAGGAAATCCGGAAGATAAATTATGCTTCCAAGACAATCAGTAATCAAAAACCAGATTTGACAAGACTGAAGATTTTGCTCACAAAATGGCTCAGATAGAAGCCAGTGAAGAATCTTCTATCCAGACAGCATGATGCTGCTTATTGAAGCCTGTTACCTTTTTGTTGATCTTTTTATTAAGATTCCAAAACTTAGTTTATAAGTAACAAATTTGTTCATTCCTGAAAGAAGTTTCACATCACTATAGAGTTTTAATCGATTTTTTAAATTTATCTTTTAAATTTATGATGTTCCAGTCTTTGTCAACTCCACATTACTTGTGGTGGTAGCAGAGAACATACAAATGGCAAATGTGACTTCTTTAATCTAAGTTTAATTTCGATTACAACTTTCAAATTATGGTTATTTATAGTTATTTTCTAAAAAATAAATTAAAATTCTAACTATTTGACAAAATGGATATTCATTTATTAAAAAGGTCAGCTAAATCTCTTGGGTGCAAAAATATATTAGATTCAAAAGATTCACCTTGCTCTCACTACTCATTTTATATATACTGTTAGTTATAGTGTTGTATGTTAGAGTTTCATCCTCCTCAAAAAATGGTGGCAATAAATATTGTCCCCCTGTGAGAAATTACTATATTGGTACCTTCGAATTATTGAGATCATGAGTGGAAAATTCTGTAGTGCGATATAATGATGAACAGAAAGTGAAATAATTGACCAGAATGGAGCATTAACCCAATCTGGTTTATCATCATAAGTCTGACCCGTGTCATAGTGTCCCTGTGGACACCAACTGATTCCAGGAATCAGTTCAAGGAATAAACGGTACCACAGACAATATTGTAACAGCTGGTAACCACCGAATATTTTGATGAATGTGCTTTGACAACTTGATTCTAACACCTGTTTTTACAAGCAGCACAATGGCCTACTATAATCCTGATCTTTCCCAGAACATCAGAGAATTATGATTTCTACTCTCTCTTCAATATAAAATTTATGGTATACATATTTTAGTTTTGTCAAGATATCTAGAAATAGCAGGAAGATGTAGAAAAAATGTCTCCCATAAAGCATTAGACCACAATCACAGCTGCAGCTCTTTAGTATTTGTTAAATGGCTCTTAAACTGAAGCTCTTGAAGTGGTGCTAGTAGGTGATGAAGTTCTCATCCAGGTTTAGTTATAATACATTATACAAATGGATAAACTGAGTATTTAGAGTGATTTATCCAACTCAGTGATCAAGTCAGATGCAGGATTCTTGCTAAAACATTTTATCTGTGATTCTTAGTATCCAGCTCCTACTATATTCTACATTATGCCTTGTTAGAAATAAGTGCCTACAGAAGATGAGAGAAACGCGATTGGAAACAGTATGCGCAAAGTGGAGTACTTCTCAAACAGTTACATTGATGGCATCTGCACAGGATCCTTTTTTCCATTTTCTTACCTTTGTCTAAATTTGTATCATGCTATTAGCTATAACAATGTCTTTAAAATATAAAATTATGTTGATGTCTAGAGGCCTCAGTCATGCAGACAGTATAGAAATAAAAATACATATTTTAACTTACTTATTTTCAGTCAAATGGCTGTGCCTAACCCAAAAGTTTCAGTTCCAGTTCTCAAAAGTAACAAGTGTCTAGCCCCTGCTGAAATCAGTTGTATGCCTGCAGACCACATGGATAATGAGAGCTGTAGATTCTAGAGAACAAGCCATAATAAAATAACAAGACAAACGTAAGCATTGGAGAAGCCTTACTTCTTTCATTCTTGTTCCTAATTTTCCTTCAGAATTCATCTTAGCCCGTTTAGTGTCGCTTTGGCCTTCTGCAGTGGTAACTGCAGTGCTGACTTAAGCTGTCCATGTCTGATGTTAAGAGCTAGTCTTCAGCTTTTTGCTGACTTACACAAACTAGCAAAATTTATAGTAGCAATGGAGTTACTCAGAAAATTAAGTCAGTGAATATTTACTGGAACTGAAATGTTGCCTAGCAGAGAAAAATAATGCCTTTTGGCTGACAGTATATCAGAAATGAGCAGTCAGCTGATACTGTTTTTTTGTCATGTGGCTGAGTATTTGTCTTAGAACTGCCAAGTACCACCCATAATGGGAGGGAAAGAGTGTGGTCCTTTATGAGAACTCCAAGTCATGGCATGGGTTTAATGAATAACAGATCTTCTTTGACAGCACTCCTTTGTCTAATGCATTTATTACTTGGCATGCAAAGGAAAGTAAAATGTTAATCAATTCCAGATTCCTTCCTCCTCAAAAGAGATTTGCAAACACCTGAAGGAAAACAAACAAACAAAAACAAACAAACAAAACAAAAAAACCTTCCAGATAACTCTCAACGCTAGTTATACTGAAAAGAAATTGGCACTGTTTGTAATACTAATACATACAGTGAACTGAGAAAATTTCCTGACTCAGCAGTACTATGGATGACTACAAAGTATTGGACAAAAAAGTAAACATAACACTCCAGATTTACAGGGATTCTTCAAAGTATTTTTCCATTTTTGTCCTTGAATGCTTTGGTGTAGATTTTTGAGGGGGACGGAAGATAGAATGAGGGGAATGCAGAGACTTACACAAGACTGATCATTTGGAAGAACACGTTAAATATTTTTAAGTGAAATTTGCTTTAGATGAGGTATTTCATCTTTATTTTATATATTTAGCTTGTGCTATGTGCTAGGCTAAAGAAGTAACAGATTAATTAATTCACAACAATACTATATACATTTTAATTAGTAGCTAAGTCAAACAAGGTTACTGATACAAAAGTTTGTCTCTGCAAGCAGTGAGTTTTTTCAGGGTTTGTATGAATTGTATTTCCCAAACGGATGCAATTATGAGCAGTAACTGACCCAGTGTATGTCACCACTAAAATGCATACCTAGGCATAACAAGTTCAGTTCTAAATTTAAGAAGTTAATGGGCACATGTCCTTTGACTTAATCAGAAATCGGGCCTGTTCCAAAGGCAGAAAGGAGAATGAAAAAAAAAATGTCAAAGAACAAATTTGTCTTCAATGATTGTGTAAAACCCGGGGTGGAACATGCAGATGAGTCACGTTGTGCTTAAGTTTTCAATAAAGCAGATAATTTAAAAGGTTTTTTGTTTTTTGTTTTTTGTTTTTTTTCCTCAGAAATCTCCCTCAGTATCCCCCTATCCTGGCCACCCCTTTCCTTTTATTTTCCTCCATCCCTCTTCTACCTGCTCTTCTATATCCAGAATAATAGTACTCCATTTTCCAGACTTGCCTTTACACTTACAAAACAGGCTATTGAACCTGAAATAACTGGAAGGAGAAAACCTATTATTTCTTCAGGCTTTACAGAAAAGACCATTGTCACCTATGCTTAGAAGCTTGTATATTGTTTGTAACATTTAGTACTGGTCTGTTCTCTCCTGACACTGGTGAAAGCTCTGCAACCTGTCTGGTCAGTCTTCTCCACTGTCCTTGTCAGTGCTGGCCATGCACAGTCTTGTTCTGTTTGGGATGTGCTACAGTTCATTTGTCATTTCAGAATTATTTAATGGCAAACATAAATTTCAACCCAACCTTTTTGCCATTTATGATGAACATTGTTTCACATTCACGTTCCTAATATGAAAAAGTATGTTTTCTTTTTTTCACCACCAGCCATAGAAAGCGGACAGCACTGAGCCAAAGAATATATTACTTATTGTATTGACTTGTACTTACCACAAGATTTATTTTTTTAGAAAAACACGTGTTTTTTGTAGCAGTAAGGCCTCTGAAATGCAGTAGTTAACTCCAACACAGAGGAAGTGCTTTCCTGTTCCTGGCTTTTGTTTTTTTTGTTTATAAAAACACTGCATGTTATTGACAAGGAATCATTTTCTTGGGCATATAGGTTTGAATATCTCTCTTCATTGCTAAAATCCTATGTTCTTTTCTTAGGAGTAAGAAAAAATATTTCCTTTCAGTATTTAAGAAGACTCATTCCAATAATGAATGACATTTTGTCAAAAGGGAACAAAGATAAATTAGAAATAAAGGAAATGAATTTTTAAGTGGTATAGCAGAAGTCATTCATGTTTTGACTTAGAAGTTTTATATAAATAACGATGAAATGGGATCAAGGTCTTAATCATTCCTAAGAGGCAATTCATCTCTTTATGAAGAATGTGTGTTGCCATTGAAATACTCTGTTAAATACCAGGCTTTTCCAAATTAAGACTGGTGTTGTTTTACACAAAAGGTAGCTTTGTCATCATTCCTAATATACCATGTACTCCTCCTCAGACTGAAGTCATAGATTTTATTCAGATAAGTACCAAAAGTCAATAACAATGTGTTATTTGTTCTATACAGTGATAATGAAAAACTACAATATAAGGAAAGTTTTTAAAAGCAGCATTAATTGAGCTTTTTTTGTTCTTAGAAAATGTTTTGCTGTATTAATTTTCAAAAGAGAGTGAGCAATGTATAAAGTCAATTGAAAGGATTTATTAGGATAATCATGCATATGGCTTAGCATTCAGAATCTTCTGTACTACTGTTATACTTACATTAGGGGCAGTTCTAATGTTGTATTTTTTTCTTTTGTTTCTTTAGTTGTTTACCAAACAATGTGCTCTAACTGCTCAGAAACCAAGGATTAGCTATGATTGGCTAGATACGTCACTCACTGGCTAGATGTGTGCTCAGATTCTAAGGACTTTGATCTACAATCAGCCTTAGATCTATGTAAAGCAGATGAATATTAAGTGCCTTAATTTCAATTAAAAGCGGTTAGGCTTTGTTTGTAGAGGGAGACAAGTATAAATAATAAAAGCTTTAACACAGTATCAAGAGAGATGGTTAAAAGTGAGGCAATAGCCACTTTTTTGGCTATCAAAGGATGAGGAGGCTATTTAATCTGCAGAGGCAGAAAGAGTGAAAAGGGAAGATGGAAAGCTGAAGATGTAGCTGGGAGTGTAACCATTGAGTAGAATAAGAGAGACGGAGCTTCTTCTAGCACAGAGTTTGTCTAAGGGACAAACTTGGAAGTTGGTCTGTGGCATAAGGTGATCCAGATGGTGATGCTCATTCATTCTGCATCCAGAGTTACAAGATTTTCTCTCTTTCTTTGAAAATAAACATATGGCATGACAGAAGTATCTCTCCTGGCAGCATCAGACCACTATGTTAGCAGAGGTTTTGATTGAATGAGCGGCAGCACAGTCTGAATAATGTAAGGCACTTAGAGCTGGGAATTGGCTTTATGGAGTCTCTGAAAAAGAAACAAATAGATACAAATAAAAATGCAGTGTACAGATAGAGGTTGGGGTGTTTCGATTGCTAATACCCCTGCAGCTTCTGAAAGCAACACCTGTGTCTGTATCTTATAATCTCTGTTGTCCTTCAATTTGTGGTGCTCATGTTTCAACTCTAGGACCTAAAGAAATGGGAGCTTAATGGAGCATCACAGAAGTATACCTGCCACTCTTGTCTAGGAGCACTGTAGATTATCCTTCATACTCACCCTTAGGTTCTTCAGGAAAAGCAGGATCTCTTGCAGAACTTTCACCTATCTAGGACAGACTCTCAGTTAAATGGGTTTTGAACACTGTTGTTCAATGTTATCATCTGCATGATTAGGTGACTTTCAGTTATTTTCATAACTTGTGAATGATTGCCAGCGAGGTAAAATCTCTGATTGAAGACGTCATGCTGGTTTGAGAAGTGACCCTTCTTAGAAGTAACTGTTTAGAGTTTAAATATATCAATCTGGCCTATAAAAACCTGTGTTGCCTTTTATCTACTTTTTGGGTTCTGATGGCTAATGAAATAGGTTAGTATATCTTATACAACTAACTGTTTAACAAGGCGAAGATCTAACTTTTGTTCTTTAGGAACTTGCACATCCAGGCAGCAAGCTCTAGAGCACCAAGCAGCTAGAACTTCACCAGAGAAAGACTAAATTTAAATACTTCACCTATCCAATAAATCACAGAGAAACTTGATTTTCTAGTACAGAAATGTGAGTCAGACTTTATAGTTAAATCTGTACTGAATTTTCCACTTAAACAGGATTCAAATCCCTCTGCTCTATACTTTCAGAAAATCCTCTAAAAATGAGTTAGATCTTCAAATATGGTACAATAATTCTCTAGTAGATATTTGAAATATTTGGGTAGTTTTCTAGTTGAAGAATTTATATAGCAATGAAAGATTTTAAATATCATAATAATGCACACCCTGAAGTGTCTTAAATGTTTTTTTATTTGATCTCTGTGTTAACTTTTAAATCAAAAACTATGGCTTAGTCCATTATTTTCCATTCAAATCTTCTGTACTTCAAGGAAAACCTAAAATTATATTGTTTGTGCCAGAAATGTATTAATGCTGCTTCTTTCTATAAATTTGTAATGAGTACACTATGGGGATTTTAATCCCTAGTTCAATACAATTTTTTCTTTTCAGTGCCCAAAGATAATTTTGAGGAAACAAAGAATTGCCTCATGGTGTTGTTGCAGAAGATTTTGTTAAAAGCACCTCTTTTTCCAGAAACATTTAATTATTTAGCAAAATATGTCTTTTGTGGAATGCCCTTTATGTAATGTTAATGACCAGCAGTGAGTATTCATCCTCTCTGAGAAGCTAAATGTATTTAGCTACTTTAAAGGCATACCAAAAGCTTAGGAAACTCATGAGGAAAAGCTTAAAAGAATTAAGTGTGCATAAAATAACTACAAACTGAAGAAGGAGAAGTAGGAAATCTGCCTGTAGATGTTGGAAGAGCAATATTAAAATGATGAAAGGTATTGCTTAAGAATACAGGAAGAGAAGTATCTATTAAACAAAGAAATGGAAAACTAAGGCTGAAAAGCTAGAATTGTTTGCCAGATAGAAAGACTAATTATACTGTTATCAAACTCTTTGGGGAAGCATTAGAAAATCCCTTCATTAGAGCTGTTCAAATTTAGGCTTTGGCAAAGCATCAGAGGATGTTCTGCAAAAAACAATTCTTCTCCAGTGAGGTGAATAGGCTGGAGAGAAGCTGATAAAGTGACAGTATTAACATGGTGCACAGATGGATGGGAAATACATAGTAAATGCTGAAATCAAAAGTAGGCAGTTTTGTTTCAAAAGGGCACAGGCAATTACTGGTGCTTGAATTTAGAAAGTCTTGCTGATGTTAAGCACAGTTAAAGAAACTGGAAACTTCTAAACCTTTCCTGTATTACGTCTAGAGCAGCCCATTTTGGTCCATTATGACCAAGTGAAATAACACTTCATCTTTCTGAATGGCTACAGACTCTGAAGCATTACAAAGGACAGCACTCCACGCCTTAGAAAATTCCATACAATTCAAAATACTATTTATGCAAAAAATAAGAATCCAAATAGTAGGATAAGAGCTGCTTCTTCTCACAAGTACTCTGTAGAGCACTAGTGGATTTAGAGATTTATGGAAATTAACACTGTTGGTCTTCCTGAGTCTCTCTTGTGGCTTTGTTACAAGTACATTGCCAAAACCATTTTTTCTTATTTTCCTTGTCTTGCCTCTCACTCTGCTGTTATTGATTTCATTCAAGATTCTGTAGTCACTTGAGGTTATCACTTCACATTAAAGACAGAAAATTAAAGTTGCACTGTACTATTTTATTATCCATTCTTTCTTATTCTCTATTAATTTTTCTGTCATATGCAACTTGTCAATTTTTATCTGCTACAATACATCTCTCGTTATGTTTAGTTTTACAATTTTCAAAAAAACAAGTGGTTTTAATTAGTAGGATAAGAGCCACTTAACTATTTCAGCTAGTCAACTTCTCACATAATCTTGTGTTTGTGTAAAATAGAATAGGAAATACATAAATAAGAGTATTATGTACTGTGCAATTTCTCCCTTTGTGTATGTGAAGTTGATCAATACCAATTTTCTGCATGGCTATGGTACTTCAGAATCAATTCCTTGTTATACAGAATGTGAAAAGTTTTAGGCATTCATTGGAAAACTAGAGATGAAAGATTTTGGGTAGATATTTCAGGAAAAGTACAAAACAAAATGAATGAACCTGGCAAAGATGGGAGCAACTATTTTATAGTTATTTAAAACACTAACTCATTCCTATAGTTATAACTTGACCCCAAACTAAAGTTCAGATATTTATGAGAATGTTGTCAAGACTACAAATGTAGAGTCAAAAATTTCAAATTTCATATCTTAAGAGGGTTGGATAACTTACCATCTACAAATGTTTGAACTATTGTTATGTAAATTATTTACATAGTAAAAGACAAAAGATTGTCATTTGTATAATAACAACATGTAACTAAGCAGTTGAGAAGATGAAGTGGTTATTTTGTGGGAAAATAAAAGTAAAACCATCTTAAAATAAACCTGGAGAAGCATAATGCCAAAATCTTCTACTTCAAAAGAATTACTACCTCATAGTGGTAGTAAAATAAGCATGGGTGGAGTCTGTAACTCTTAGTTGCTTCCTTTTATTACTCTAACAATGTTACTCACGGCAATCTCCCATTTTGTAGGAGTACACTAGACTTTAGTAGAGCTATTTGAAAAGCAAAAAGTGAACAAGGAAAAAAAAATGTGATAGAGTATCTCTTGGTTCTCAGCTAAGAGACAGAGGCAAGCTTGAATCCCTGCTGTTTAAGTCTCCTTGACTTGTTAGGATTACTGTTAAAACAGAAAGGCTGAATCCATTTTACACATCAGGATGAGCACAGCATGGCAGTTGAACTGGCAATAACCCTTTTGCATCTCAGCAATAGATGTTTCTTTGGACTACATCCTGCTCCAGTGTGTCCACCTCACACACGAGCCAAGAGTATCCCAGTATGCTCTGTGAGACAGCGATACAAGTTCTCCTTTGTACTGACTACTTTGTCTTAGTGTCTCTTGATGCTACGAGTGCTGCCATTAGTGATACAGGGGACAGATCAGACCATGAGTTGGCACATCATGGTTTTACACATTCTATAACACGATCCCTAACAGTATAGAGGTTAGGATCATAGATGCACGATACAAACATTCTATACATTGAGGAAAGGCAAGTCTGTCCCAGTGGGATGCTGCTCCTTAATTCCCTACTAAATATGGGTCAACCTTGATAGTTAAGTTTGATTTTGCAAGTGCTTGTGCTATACACACTAAGCAGACGTCTAAGTACCCCAGTTTTGGGAATGTTTAGTTCATCTAAGAGAAAATCATAAACTGAAATTAATATACAGACACATGAATGATCAGGGAATTACCCCACCACAAAACATCTAAAAGTACCCTCTCAGTCCCTGTTCTCACATAAGAGTGTATAAAGTGTATTTTCAGTTGTCCTGAAATCAGTTCAGCTAATCTGATGTACTCCCACAGAACTAAGCTGCTACTTCTCATCAGTCTAATGCCTCATCTCCTCCTTTTCCCTCGTCTCTTTGAAGCTAGATACTGTGCCCACTGAGGTGCAGTCAGAGACTTCACTTCTGAGCTCAGCAAACCTCTGCTATTAGTATTATTTTTATCTCTAAACACCTGCTGCTTTCCAACTCAAGCATTTTTAAGCAGCAGACCATTGGATAAAAGTAAAAAACCAAAATACTAGCCTTTTCAAAGAAGCCAGTAGAATTTTTAACTTCAGTAGACATCCATGAACGCATGCATAGCCAGAGATATAGGTGTACTCTAATATGGTTGCAATTGCTGATCCAACATAAGTTAAATTTCAGTGAAAATTTCAACATATATTAAATCAGAGATGCTGCTAGAAGCCCTATAACAGTGGGGGTTCGTTAAATCAACTGTGGAGATACTGTGGGATTATGAGTTCTGAAGACATGTTGCCAGTGCCAAAATCAAACAAAGTATTGTGAAGAGAAGTGTAGTTAGGAGTCACTTGAGCATACTGACTTCAGAATCTTAGGATGTGATTTTAATCTGCTCTGCTGCTTAGATAGTCACTACTACCTGAGGAAAAAAAAAAAAAAAAAAAAAAAAAAAAAAGCAGTGTGAATACTGTCATTCTACATTGGTAGCCTTGGTAGCCTTGTAGCTTTTTATATTCTCTTTGCCTAAATTTTGTAGAGATTGAAATGACTCCTCAGAAATTGTATCAACAGAAAATATAGGCAAATAACATGAATTTAAATGATAAAAATTAAAATGAAAAAAAGTAAAGACAACACCAAACCTTGAACCTGAGAAGAGGTGGCTGGAAGGGGAAATCTGCAGTTAAAATCAGTTCACAGTTCATTAAACTGCATGTAGAGTTTAGGTTGCTAGGGAAAGGGAAGCAAACTAGAGATCTAGCCCTTGTTTAATAAGCGCTTTTCTTAACAGTTAACAGTTTCAAAAGTTATTTTAATAGTCTTAGTTCATGTGAGAACCTGTCACTGGATAACTGGCATTTTTAGCAAAGAAAAAGAGGAACTGAAGTTGAAACTTTCTTCTAAAACAGTAGTCTTGATGTTCAAAGTCTTCTATGCCTTGTAGAGAATTTGGATGTTGAAACAGAATGCTTTTTTTTCGGTCAAATTGATGCACAAAAAAACCCTCCCACAAACAGTTTCACAGTATGCTCGATTCCACAGCATGTGTATGTTGGACAAGTGAGCCATCAGAGTCATCTTCAGTTTCAATCAAGATTTGCATGGGCAATTTTAGAAAGTTATGAAGTTGTAGGCATATTGTGTAGGTATGCATGGAAGCGTAGGGTAACTATAACCTGATCAGCACACTCATAAATCCAATTCTGTCCACTCATCTCACATTCTTGTCTTTTTCCTCATGCAGCTTCTTCAAATAAGTAAACAGTGTAAATATAAGAGAAAAGACAAAACTTACACCTTAATGATTTTTGTGTGGACTGTAAGAGAAACAGAACTGGCAAGGGATTTGTCAGTAAGAAACTTAAACATCAAAAAGCAAATATATGTGGATATGTAATTGCGCATGTGTAAATTCTTTTGGTTGCTCAGCGGTCACATCTCTCACTGTATAAAATAATTGCAAGGGCATCTCCAGCACCACTCCTGTAGTAAATGAAGACAGATTTCAGTGAAATATTGTGTGGACTCTCCCTCCCAACTTTTATTAGAGTCAGCCTCAGGAAATAAACCCTGAAATAAATGTTCTCCTCTTTCATTTTTGGAGTGTTTCCAACCTTACTGAAAATGTAAAGCAATCTGCTGTAATTTGGGAAATAGATAAGTATTTCAGAATGATAAAATCCATATGTAAATATGCAAAGCACATACCCAGATGTATATATTTACCTATTTAATCAGAAAAAAAAAAAAAAAGCCCACTTAAATGCAGCCAGTGTCTCATTTATTGCCTTTCTGCCATCAATGAAAAGATTTGGCACTTGGCCTACTTTGTTCAGTTCTTTTTGCCAGACTCCAGTATATTGTATACCATTCCATCACTTCTTCCTTTCCTAAAGAATCCCAGAATCTCCTCATGGTAAGGCGATTACAGATATAAACAGAGTCAATGTGAGATCAAATATTCATACGTACGCAGATTACCTTTCAAATTTGAGACTGATTTTAAACCCTGGCATTAAAATACATAGGGGAAAAAAACAAACAAACAAAAAAAAAAAAAAAAAAAAAGCAAAAACACCAGTGTGATTGCTGTCCAAACTATTCTCATACAGTCTTTTTCTCTCCCCTTGTTCTCATTTGGGCTGACTCCCACCAGGCCCAGTTCTCTCTGACGCTGTTGCATACAGAGATAAATAGGGAGCTGGCTCACAGGAGGTCATGCAGAAAGGAAACATTTCCAGTTACATTTTTTCTTCTGAAACTACCTAAAGGTGTTTACACATACAGACACATTATATGTGCTAAACTTTGTCTGCCAAAAAATCGTGATTCAGAGATACAGCATCAATATTATTCACCTCCCCTGTGGCCACCTTCTAAATCTGAAAACTATGAGGCTTACTGTGAAACCATGTCCCTTTTTATCCTTCAATGGGATTTGAGGTCAAATGCATACACAGAAAATAAAATGTAACTGCAGTGTGGAGGACCAAACTAATTGTTTGCTCAAGGAGGAAATAAATTCTGGACATTCAAACTCTGAGATTTTCTTATTTCCATTCTCCAGACACATTTTACTCACATACATTATCATGCCTTTAGTTTAAATATAAGGCTAGAGAAAGCTGCCACAAACCAGTTTAAATCGGGGCCAGACTGCAGACAGCACTGAGAAGATATGCAATCACCAGCCACTCAAAAGGAAATTTTGGATGAGATAAAGAGTAGAAATGAAAGAAAGTAATTATCATTCATCTTTCATAGCTGTGTACAAATTACAATTCTATGCACATGAGAATCCTTTGGGTCAAGAACTTAAGTATGCTGAAATATAGTCCCTTACACTTTACCTTACATGCTGAGCTAGAAGTTAAGTAAAATAAATGAACCACAGAGAAATCATACATGAGCATTTACTGGGCTCTGCTACCTAACAAGGTCTACCTCATCTCATACTTGCAGGCACATTGCGGAGTACAGATAATAAATGCATACTTCTGTCTCAGCCATTGTTCTCAGAAGTAACATGATATATGGGTCCATGGCCAGAGACTGGCCTTGGGGTTTCACAATTGCAGCAGAGTGGATATGGAGCTTGCAACACTGATTATTGACTAGTCCAATATATTTTTAGAAAGGAAGGATTACCTGCACATACTTGCTGTGTCAGCATATCTGCACTCCCTCTGTAGTTGTGATGCTACCCTCTGTGCACAGTCATTGAAGGGTTAAGTGTCCAAGTCTGTCTCATCAGTGTGTTACCATCATGTGTACCTATTGTTTTCAGAACAAACTCTACTAACTGCATAAAGAAGGATGTATAAATTTGCCTTTAATTTATTTAATGACTTGTTTAATTATATTAATAGTTTATATATATGCATTGACATATAATATAAAATATCTCTATTATCATCTTTCCAGTCAGCATAATAAAGTGAAGAGATGTTTACTGTTGCATCTCAAATAATCTAGTGAGTCTGGTATTGAGGCTGTTATCTCAGCTTCTAGTATCTCAGCAGAGTTGTCACAGATAGGGAAAGGAGTAACTAGAAAAGTGGATTCTTTTCAATTTCTTTTGGAAGTCTTCAGAAATGTCTTAGTAGATATATATGGTATCTGGTATCAGTGAATCAAATGGGCAAAATAAAAGCAAATAATAAGAAACAGATGATATCGTTTGGCTAGTTGTTCCAAAGGGCTTATTAACTGAGTCAGAACATGTCCATGTTAAAGCAGAGCACCAAGCAGCTGTGGTGATTCAAGACATTAGATACTTCCTTTCTTCATGGTCAACAGAGGTATTCACAAAATCGTAGAAAAAATTTGTGGAGAAGTTAACTCTGTTCTCTGTAATTCTCTAATGTCACCCTGCAATCACTGTATCTTCTTTCCACCAAGTGTTCTTGGAAGCTAAAAGGGATGTTTGTTTTCTACCAAATGTACTTTTAATGGAGACAAAAAGGGAGATGAGAGGGGGACAGGATGTTTGTATTCTAATTAAGGGTCTTAACTTTGGAAATCTGAAGTAAGTAGATTTTATAGTGTCTGCTAGAGACTTTGCAATGGAAAACATTCACCATAATCACACGCTACTCCAATAAGCCAGCACAGAGAAATGTGAGATGAGATAGATTAATAATTACCATAGCTCCTTCATGTCCAGTGCATCAGAGCTTTCAGTATTTGTCATTTATCAGTAGATTTTGAAAACACTGTAAGTTCCCTCACACTGCCTAAAAACCTAAATCATAACTTTTGGGTTTGTGTTTAAAAACTGGAGTCTTAAGAATAAAACTAAATTTTCCAAAGGGAAATTAAACGTTTTTTCTTGCTCTCAGCTTACTGTCTTTGTTACTCAAGATTTCTAGAGCTATGTTTTGATCAGAAATTGAGTGTTCTCAGGCCTTAGAAAGAGTCAAAACTGAATCAATTGCTCTTTGAAGCCCAGATTCAACTTCCACAGAAGGAAGTCCTGGAATGGGCATGATGCACAAAGTTTCTTGGCTTCTCTTTGCTAAGAATGAACAAACAGTAGTTTTCCTGCTATTTCCAAACAGCTCATTCTCTGAAGATAATGGGGAAAAAATTCAGTCTGGATTGAGATGAAGATACTTTTACATTTTCTGAATTCTTTTTTGAGGCTTACTGCTGCTGTTTCAGAAAGGAAAATATTTCATCCTTGCTGCTCTCCAGAATGATTCTCTCTGGATTTCAAAGGCAAGATTTCTTTGTTTATTAAGAATTTGTTTTGATTGGCATGTAAGATTCTCAGAGCATCCAAGGTCTCTGTTAGCTGTGAAAAACCAAAAGAAGCCAAGTGAATCAGCCTATAACCTTAAGCAGCTGTGGGACAGACTTCGAATGAGCAGGGCTCTCTCTCTTTTTTTTTTTTTCCATCTCTGATTCATTGGAATAACTTTCCAAGCACTGCAATAATAATTTGTGTGAGTTGGGATTTGGGGCTTCTGAAAGTTACATGTTATAAGAGGACCCAGAGGTATTTTTTTAAGAACAAGAATGATAGAATGTTCTCATTTCAAGGCTTGTGTGTGTGCGCGCGTACTAAATGGAAAACTACCCTTCATTTAGAATCCAGATGGGTTGGTTTTGTTTCTGTTGTTTACCCATATTTTTCACAAATTCCAGAAGCATCATTGTCTGCCTATCTTGTAGATATTTACATGACCCTAGTGACTTTGAAGCTAACGTGCAGGCTGCTTAGATTCATCACCGTAAGAGAGCAAGAAAAATGTAGCACAGCTGCGTGGCATAGTGGGTAGTATGTACTGCTCAGGAGCAAGAGAAGGTCAAATTCAAGTTTCTGAGCTGCTGTTGAATTTTCATTTGGATTTTTAAACTAGCGCTTCTTTGATGTAAAGTACAGAATTTTCTTTGAGAGCCGAGAGCTGAAAGACTGAGGTGTTTATTGAAGATGTTTCAGAAACAATTTACATGAACTTTATCTGTGACACAGTAATAGATAAAAATAAATGTCATTTGTATTTGCCGTTCTAGGGAAATTATTCTTTTTAAATTTATCATTTTTAAGTAGTATATTCCAATATTTGCAATGCTACTTAAAAGTAACAGTAATGTGAAAGCTGAACAAGCTACTTTAATTTTGACTCTTGCAGACTTTTAGTGCCTCAGTATTTACTACCAATGTTATCTTAATGTGATAATTAAATAGTTACACAAGGGAATTATACTGTAAAGTCACAGAGAAAATGAAACAATTTTACTGCAAAAGTAACATACACTTAAATTAATATTCCTAGACTCGCAAAACACAGTGAGATTTCTGTGTGTTCAGAATTTTGGTTTTTCATTTTGTTTCAGAGAGGTTGGTTCATGAGCATCCTTCCGAGATATTCATTCAGAATTGACTCTAGAGATCATGAGGTCTTAACATCATTACTTTCCATATCAGCTCAGTTTTCTGGGAGTGCTTTCCTAAACATGTAAACGACTGGGCCAAATCCTATGATTCTAACAGAAGTGTACTCAGAGGTATTCCAGAATAACTCTGGAAAAGCAGGACAACTTTTACATGTCCTAGGAATGCAATATTACTACATATAGCATTACCAAAATGAGATCAGTGGTCATATCCACCACATTTCTTCTATATCATATCCTTTTTTTTCTATCCTCAGTCTATTTATTAGTTTCAGCATCACCCTCTCTGAATAACAAAGTTCTTAATAAAAGACTGAATTTATGCATATGTTTCAACAGCACATCATACATTCTTTGAGAATAACAGTGCTTACAGTTCCTTAAAATTCACCCTTTGAAATATATTTATCCTCTAAGAACTATCAAATATAAATAAATATAAAATAAATATATATATAAATATATGAATAAAATAAATATATTGTAAGGACAATTTGAAGAAATCAGGGCTTTTGGTCTAAGATGTTATGTTTTCCCCAGATTGTCATGACAAAGAGATAAGGCTCACAGCTGAATGGAACTGATTTGTGTCATAGAAAATCTGAAGTCAAATGTCATTGTCATTCTATATAGATATTCAGAATGTGTGCAGTCTCTCCCAGGCAAGCTTTCTCTTTGTCTCAGGACTGTCTTATCTTAATTTTTTTTAACATAAAAGCAAACAATAAAAGGAAAAAATATATAAAAACTAGATGAACAACCTTGAAAATTCACATTTACATACTTATTCTCAGATGAAGACTTAATATGAGTTCACTTAGCAATTATTCAGCAAAGACGGATTGAATTTGCTATACTCTGTTGTCACAGAACGAGCTTTGTCTTAAATTCTATGACAATCTTTTAATGTAGGAAATTTCACTGCATTTTAAGAAACCCAAAACCAACACTGACAAAATGGATTAGTGAAACTACCACCTACAATGCCCCAGGATGCTTTTCCTTGGCAGCTGTTACACTTTCAGTGGTCTGGTCTTGCTGTAATCTATGCAGAAGTGTTGCTAGTGACATAACACTGAGATCACGGTTATACCAGGGTTAACTTGTGTTCTGTGAACTCCACGCACATTCCCACATGCCTTTACATTGCGGAGACCATCCTCAGCTGTTCTATGTATTTTTCTGTTTGAAAACCACTTTCTATTATTTTTGACTAGTAACAATTCCCTTTGTTTTGTCCTAGTATTCCTCCAGGAATTCATAAACTTTTTCTCCAATACAGCTGAACATTACTGCATTTAGTCATGCCCTGTTGTTTTGGACAGTAACCTTCTGGATCTCCATGTGTCTGTCTGCCCCTGTGGTAATGACAGCATGCTGGTATACTGGCCATTTGAAACGTCCCTCTGGTTAAGAGTTCTATTTAGTTCTATGCTAATGGTGAAAGAGAAAAGGGGAGAGAAAATGAAAGCAAATCAATGAGAAGAGGGTGCAAGAAAGTTTCTCATTCCCCTTTCCTCATAGTTTTCTATATTGTCTTCATCTTTGGCATGTAAATTATCTAGTTGTTGCTAAACACTTTTAAAAGGGTACAGATTGATATTCTCTCTCTCCGTCGCCAGCTTTATCCTTAATCATTCAACGCACTGGAAGCAATTTTTTGTTTTCTTGAACAGACTGCAGTTGCAGTTTTTATTTTCACCATAAGATGGCAGTGTCAGTTCCTAAATTAGTTCCACTGTGCTGGAGTGATCAGAAGCCGTTACTATTGCTGTACCTGTACGAAAATCAGTGGTGTATGTCAGCAGCTACCACACCAAAGATTTGTGTAGCTGCTGGCATCACTAGAGGAGGAAGTGCAGTGTATCTATAGAAAGAGACAAATTTTGTAAACCTTCTCTGAGCAAGTGTCAAGAATAAAAATGTGTTCTTCAACGATAAATGTAAAGGTCAAACAAAAAAATTCGGTTCCCAGAGAGACTGCTCCTTTGAAAATTATACCAAAGGTGGTATTAGTTTAAAGTACTTAACAATATGCAAAAAACAAAGTGAGAATTTGACATTTTAAAAGGGCAAAGGCAAGGTATTTTTCATGTTCCTCAAAGTGATGGTCCTTATCCTCGGTTACAGCTGAGAATTGGTCAAGATGACTATGAACAGGGTGTTGATTCTTGAAGGACCCTATTCTGAGTTGATGTCCAAAAGCAAATTAGAACAACCCTGACATCACCATGTTGTAAATAGATGGTTCTGAGAGAGAGCTCATTGTGGTAATCCTAGGTCATTTAATTGATGTCCGAGCCACATCTCCTATTCTATCTGCCAACTGTAAGACAGTTGAGTATAAGGACCTAGACAACCAAGACATTCTTAAACTCATCCCTTGCTCTGGAGTGTGAATTACTTACAGAAAAAAAAAAATTATCTAAGCACAAGTTTATTAAAAGAGCACTGTTCTTTCAGACCACTGTGTGGTCTCAGAATAAAGGAAAATAACTCCATGTCCTAGCTACTGCACAAGCTGCTAGAATTTTAATGTTTGAATATCTCCACCTCGTGTGCTCTGCTCTGACTCATCTTTGCCTCACCCTACGTCAAGGCTACTATTTCCATTTTTCTTCTTTTTTACTTTTCACATTTTTAGCTTAACATCAGGCTCCTTGTTGTACTGCCTTCTGTTTTTCAGCAGAGATATTTATTTTGGTGCGCTTTGTGGCAATAGCACAGGCCAGCTTATTGATCCCAATGGGAACATTCATGTGATTAAGGTCATTCATTTGTTTATGTATGGCAGAATTGTTTCTCAGCATTTCATTCATTTTGAACATGTGCAGAAAGTTGAACATACATTCTTGTTTTTATCAGTTTCATCAACTAGCTGATACATTTTCCTCTGTTGCCTCAGCCCCTACACCTGACAGTAGATTCACTTGGGAATGTTCCTGAGACATGGCTATATTCTGTGATGTACTGATGTGGAACAGAGGAGTAAGCACAAGATAGACAACAGTATCTACATTCCTGACAACTCACAGAATTAAGATTTATTTCATAGCATCAAGATTTAGGAAAATTAAGAACAAATATGTCTATGTTGATGTACTGTGACCCATACTCTTTTTCTAAGAAATGCTTTCTTTAATTCTGCCTTGGCTGATCAACCAGTGATAAGGATATGAAAACAGTACACACACGTAATTGTTTTCCTGTCCTTCCCTTCCTAATACTCAGACACACAACAACTGACTTGGCCTTCATCTTAGACAACAGGGTAAAAGTCTTTCAGTAGGAAGACGGGTGCAAACACAAGCAGGCCGAACATGGCATTGTCCCAGAAGTTCAGTTAACTTCCTCCCTGCCTTCTAAACCCCAGGTCACCTCCTCCCCACAGTCAATTTTCTTGCTTTGTACATGAAAGATTCTCCCCTTTATTAGTGTAAATACCAATTAATTTCTGGACATGCAGTAACAGGGTTAAGAAGATAGTGGGAACGTTTCAAAATGGTGACAAAACAGCAAGCCATTTGCCACTCATGAAAAATTAAGTCTAATCAGAAATAACACAATTTCTTACATTGATTTTGACAATTAAATAAACTTGTATCTTGCAAAATAAAGTTTCAAGTACTTTAAGTAGTCAAATAGTACATGTTTTTAGCTTACCTTTATTTCAGTTAACACCTTACTTTGATAAGCTTTCAGGGTTTCCAGAGGAAGATCTGGAATATAATTTCTGTATTTTATCCAGGCTTTTAGGTTTGAAAGTAATTTGTTAAAATACTTGGGTGTAGTATTTTGAGTTTCAGAGTACATATTTCCAGCCACATTTCAATCTATCACATCACCTCCAATGAGTGTAGTAGAGATTCCTCATGGATGTCATCTTCCATAAGCCGAATCATATAGATGATAGGTGTACGCTAGAAGAATATGTCCATTGTTGTTCTCAAATTTGGACAGATAAATATAGGAATATGCCAGTTTGGAACATTTTCTTCTCCCTAATGATCTTTTTTTATTCATTAGACTTTGTTGTCAGTTTTGAAATACAACCACAAGCTTATTTTCTGAGTCCACTTTTCTGAAGAAGCAGACAAATTCTCCCTCATTACCCCAGAATGGAGCAGTTTGTAAGCTAGTTCTCTTTTCTGGTCTTCTGAAGGAACATTATCACCTTGGAAAATCATTTACTTATTCTATATTGAATTACTTCATCAACAGAATGGAATAGTTCATACTGAAGAGAAGCGCTTGGAAGATTCAGAACTCAAATATTTTTGTAGTGGCAGCACGAGAATGAAGAGATGGGCAGTCCAGTCTTCTTTCACTTTTTATTTCAGTGCCTGACAGAAGAGTTCAGGAACACAATTGATTGGAAAATTTTCAGCAGAATTTTGTTGAAATCTTTTTTGGATATAAAATGTTTCAAATAAAACATTGTGACTTGTGTTTTCAGCATGGAAATACAACCTTGATTCCTAGCAGGCTGCTGACATCCTATTGTACATAATTCATATGCAGCAGGACTCAGCTTGATTTTTTAAGATTTTTGAACATATTTGAATGTTGGAAGAACATTCCAGGGCCTGAAGCTCCAAGGCATGCAAACCAGATGGAAGCAGAACAGTAAATTATTTCCAAGTTACCAAATGAGACTATGGATTTTAGAAGATCTATGATCCTCCAAGAGGAGGGCAGCAGTCTGATGGTTGCCTTAGAGCTGGAGAAGCAGGGAGCTCCAGCCAATCATTCTCCTACTGAGGAGGCAAATATAAGACATCTCAAATTGGAAAAAAGCATTTTTCAGCATTTTTAAAAATGCATCCCCATTCCAAACGCATATCTCTGTATTGAAAGAAATAAGGAATATTGCTTTCAGTCTTACATTAAAAGGGAATTCTGAATCTCCATGGTTCTATTCAGAATTCTGGATTATACTAACTTCAATCAAGGTGGGGTACTAAAACCATAATTAGTCTCAAATACTTTCAAGTTCTTTTATATGATTATTAATTGTTGACATCTTGCAATACGAGTTCATAAATGGACAACAGTTAAACAACAATCTCATTTAGTTATGTAATCATCCCCAGTGAGTGTGGCAGCACTGCTTTCTTATAAAATATCAGAGGATTGTCATGACTTTATCCAACACGCAGCCATATCACCTGAATCATAAGTGTTGAAAGGGACCTCAGGAGATCACCTAGTCCAACCCCTCTCCTTCAGCAAATTCCCTGCAGTAGTTTGCACAGGAAAGCGTCCAGGCAGGTTTTGAATATCTCCAGAAAAGGAGACTCCACAGCCTCTCTGGGCAGCCTGTCCCAGTGCTCTGTCATACTCAGAGTAAAGAAGTTCTTCTTCATGTTCATATAGAATGTCATATGTTCTAGTTTGTGCCCATTGCCCCTTGCCCCGTCACTGGGCACCACTGAAAAGAGCCTGGCCTTGCCCTTTTGATGTTTGACTCCACCCATTTGACTTCCACTCTTTAGATATTTCTAAGCATAATTACTCTTAAACATTAGTCTTCTCTTCTCCAAGGTGAACAGTTCCAGGTCTCTCAGCCTTTTCTGAAGAGACATGTTCCAGACTCCAAACATCATTGTCACTCTCTGCTGGACTCTCTCCAGTAGTTCCCATCTTTTTTGAGCTGGGGAGCTCAGAACCAGGCACAGTATAGCACTTTATTTCTCATGTTTTTATGAAGGTTTGCCTCCCTGTGCAAGGGTTTGATTGACCCACTCCTCTCAAGTCTATCTCAAAGAGAGAGTTGGATGAGTAAAAACCTCTTAGGGCATTACTAAGCATTAGTTGTTCCTTTAGCACTGTTGTTGAGTGTTTATCTGCAGAAATTGACTGGTACAGCACAAAGCTCCTGTAACAGCGTTTAAATGTATTGCCACTTGGCTGAGGTCAGAGAAAATCACACAGAGGGTAAGGCCATACATTTTGTTTATCCATATGCAACCACTTCTGCTGATGTATTCTGTCTTTGACTTGCTTGCAGTGAACAACCAAGCAGGGCTGAGGAAAATGTACCCATATCAGTTTTCAGTGTGAATCTTAACTTGTACTGATCTAAAAATAATTTGTTTCAAGCCAGGAACAACACATAGAAATGTGATTCTTTACATGGAATATCTAGGATATGATTCAGTTCTTCTATAGTTTAAAGTGTTTGATTCAAAATTTAAATACTTCTATTTCTTTTTCAAGAATTCTGTATCTTCTTTCATAGTCTTTCCCCAAACACACAGCATGTAGCCTTTGTACACTAGCACAGATTGGTTACAAACTCTCTGTATACCACTTTGTCTAACTGTCTTTGTGAGTCAATACACCTTGTGCAGAATCTGCACTCATGTTAGTGAGCTGAACCATGAGAGCACTATGAACATTACACTGTGGTGATCCTATGCATCAAATATTGATAAATGGATGTAACTCAGCTTTGCTTGAATTATTCAAAATCAACAGTCCAAAAGAGAGAACTAGATAAATGAGATCTCTTTCCAAAGGACACTTCAATTTCTTTTATAACTCAGGAAGTTAAAGAAAGTAGCTTGACACTTAGTAATTCTATCCAAGTCCCATCCTTCTTTTCATCCAAATTAAGAATTAGGATTCCCACCCATCTTTCCATAGCTGTGTGATATTAGACTTCTTATTTCAATAACTTCACCATATAATGTACAGAATAAAATACTGCGTGTATGTGTAGCATACAGAATCACAGAATGGCCAGGATTGGAAGGGACCTCAAGGATCATGAATCTCCAACCCCCCCGCGCCACATGCAGGTCCACCAACCACCCCATTTAATGCTAGACCAGGCAGAGACAGAGGTTCTCCCAAATCCTTTTAGAGTTTCTGAAACACAGGAACTATATTATAAAGTAAGATAAAGAAACAACAAATTTAAATTTTAATTATATAAGAAAAGCAATTGTTTTTCTTCAAGTAGTGATTTCAAAAGCCAAAAAAAAAAAAAAAAAATCTTATTTGCTTTTTAAAGTTTACCAAACTGGTTAACTGTAGAAAGCATGTTTGTTATGATGCAGAAGCTCAGAAGTTTTAAAATAAATGTTTTGGAAAAACCCCAGATCACAGCTTCACAGGTCTAAGGAAGCTGGATTTCCTATAGCTTCATATCAATTCATACCACTTCATTCCTATAGCTTCAAACACAACTTTTTTTTTTTTTTTTTTTTTTTTTTTTTTTTTTTTTGTTGCAGATGAGAATTCTTTTTAAAAGAAAAGGCCATGTAAAAGAGAATTCTCATCTACCACGAAAAAAAAAAAAGAAAAAAAAAAAAAAGTTGTGTTGAGGGATAGGATTTAGCTGGGGAGTATTGGTGATGGTTGGACTGGATGATCTTTTAGGTCTTTTCCAACCTTGATGATTCTGTGATTCTGTGATTCTGTGACTCGGGCCCAGGTGAGCAAACCAAACACCCAGTTTAGTCACAAGAAGAAGCACGAACATCACAGAGGGTGATATGCATTACACTGAGCAGACTTTGGCAGTTCCCCATTTGAACATCACGACTGCTCACATACGAGAACTGTGCTTAATTTATACCCTGTGATAAATTAAGTTTGAACTTTAAGAGGCTCCGACCAGCCACTACTGGGAGACTTCATGAAGTTTCTGTAATAGGTGAATTGTCTAGTGTCTAATTAGAGGCCACTATATCTTTGCTGTCTGTCATCATACTCTCATGACATTTTTAGGATACTAATTACCTTTCAGTCATCTAATCTTTTAGAAATCAGCCTGTGGGTTCCAAAGTCAGTGGACAAAGGTTCCTCACAGCTTGATGTCATAAGCTTTTTTCTTCAGGAAAAAAAGCTGAAAATCCTACCTTCATGTCACTGTTTGAGGGAGTGGCATACTCTGTCAGCTCTTTTTATGACTAAAAGAGAATACCTTCCAGCTCAGCCTGGTTGAAAGATAGTGAACTGCAGTCGACTATACAAAGGTTAAAAGGTGTTTTTTTTTTTGTTTGTTTGTTTTTGTTTTTTGTTCCGTTTTGTTTTTTTCTTAGTGAAGAAGCAGGTGTTGCCAGGAAAGGCAAATGGCACAGGTGGTGCCTCATGTGTAACATATTAATTCATCATCAATAAATAGAAAGTAGAAACAGGTTTTACAGCAAACTTCTATTTGTGCTCAGTGAAATCAAATTTTTAGTTTGGAATACGAATGTTGCAAAGTTCTTCTCCCCTTTTTTTGAGTTGTGGACAAAGGAAGCCTACGTGAGCATAAAACTGAGTTATTTTTTCATTACTTTCCTTTACCAAGCTTGTATGATTGGGTAGCAATCCAATATGAAGCATGCAGGCTATGGCTAATTCAGAGTGATTTTGTATTGAAAACTGCTTGTTGCCTCTCATGTTGTCCTGTCAATTGCTTAGAAAAAATATATAGTTTCAATCAGAAAACTACTTTGTAAAATGTTCCCTACTTGGATTATTATCCGATCAGATGTTATAAAGTCTAGGATACTCATCAATAAATACATTATGATTATGCTTAATATAGGGCAATTATGCTGTAGCTATAATGCTTAGATGTTAGCTAAAAATGTCTAAGTTTTTCCCTGGAAAGAATAGAATTGTGTGCAACCAGTTTAATGGGAGTCTGGATGCTCTTGTCTTGTGCTTGCGCTGTAGCAATAGTTGAAAGCTCTAATAAAGATTATTGTTCTACAAATAACCATCAGGCTCCAAAATAAAGGAATGTCTCATGTCTGAAGAGATTGAGGTCTAGCAATGAGATAGGAAAACAGATTTGACTGTAAAAGGAAGAGAGCTGAGGGGAAGAATTTTCTACAAAGTATACAGCGTACAAATACTATCTGTATTTGGTAATTATTAGCCTTCTAAGAAAAACATAAAATTATGGCTATGAACATCTCCAGCTTAGATGGAGGATGACTGATTTTGTGTGTGTGTGTACATAAATTTATATTAAACTTATGAATAACAAAATGTTTCTCCAAGAGAAAAGGAGCACAATTCTCTAGCAAAGACTAACTTTTTTAACTCAGTGTTGCTATCTACCCTTCAGACAGAATGATTTAAAAATAAATAAAACATCCCCACTGAGTAGTAGTAATGACCCAGATCATTCAACACCTTCCCCTACTTACAAACACTGCAGGGCAGAAGCTGTTTTTTAATTCAACAGCAGAATTTCACTGTGCCATGTGAATTTAAGGTATGCTTTAATATGAAGAGAATCTAAGCTAGGAAGGAATATGGTTGAAGGATTTCTTATGATTGTGGCTTTTCTTGCAGCTACTTTTGATGAACTACCTGACCTTTCCCCAAGCCTGCTGTGGTTCTAAGAAAGTCTGGCACAGGCAATAGTAGGCCAAGTCTTTAAAGAAGGGATGACTGTTCTTAGAACTTAGAAATCTAAATGAAGTTCAGAAAAAAGTATGAAGTACCAGGAAATGTGTGACACACTCTGATTTTGAAAAGGTGAAGGAAACAGCCTTGTATGTGTTTTAAATTGATTTCTTTGCACAGTGTTTTTAATGCAACCAATATGGGATTTATCCTGTCCTATTTTTAGAAATCTTTAAAGGTCAGTTTGTGGTAAAGGTGGTTAAGAAATTCAGCGGAAGCACTGGACAGCTATATATCTATCCACAAACTCTACTTGAGTTTGTGAGTGTTGAGTTGATTTATAAATGACACTGTATCCTGGCTTCTCTTTGAACATTTCTTCCTGATGAACTGTGTGGTGCTAGCTAAAACGTGGAGTCTGCTTTCCTGGCCTTGACTAACAAGCTGGCTGCAGCCAGAGAATAGTTAGGATCTTAGGTGGCCTGTTGCCAAGCAAAAACGCTGACTGGCTTGAGTCAGGGCTGGAACTTTTACAGAAGGGCAACTTCAATAACAGGTATTTAGGAGAAATTAGAATGTTTGCACAGGCAAATGAAGAAAGTTCTAAAGGAATGGAAGGACTGACTGCTGAAGAGAAGCTGAAAGGAGGTTACAGTTGACTATTTTCGTAACTCTGATTATATCTTATGTGGTGGTTAAAAGTGAAAAAATGATTTATTTTAGGAGACTCATTGAGAATATTGTCCAGAATATTCTCAATGTAGCTGCTGCAACATTTTAAATTATTGAGAAGCTAAGCATCCAAATCTGAATCTTTGGGAAGTGTGAAGTTACTCCTGAATAGACTCTGGAAGAATAGCACTGCAATGTGGACATGGGCTGTCAGATTGCAGAGTCTTAGTTTTCAGGGAAGAGTACAAATGAGAATACCTGAATCTCAAAAGCCTGATTAGAAGTTCAGAGTTTGTGAAATAGATACGGAGTGTGATCATTCCTTGTAGTTTGGGGGTCTGAGATATCCAGAGAATAGAGTATTTTTCTTAAGTCTGATAAGCATCTCGGTAGGGTGCTTGCCAGTATTGTATAAATTGTGTTACTGAGTTTCATTCGTGCAATGCTGTCTCTTAATTTTGTTTTCCATAAGAAAGGAACTTTTTTTACCCCTAAATAAGCAAATATTCTGTTTACATGTGTGCACAGTATGTGTTTTCTTGCAATTCTGGTAATAGACGTGCTTAAAAAGTAGCTACCTATGACATCTTTGTTGTATATATAAAGGAATGGATTACAAAAGGTAAGCTTTGTACAAAGACTGCCGTTACACATGCTGTACCTCTTCTAGACTGAGCAGCCATTCCACTCTTTACAATAGGGTACTGATGGAAGCCTGCTGCTGCAGCTTGTGCACATACTGTGATACTGAAGCATTTTCCTTTGTCTATTTACTACTAATTAAGTAATTACAATTACTAAAATTCATAGTAACATTTGCAGGTTTTTTTTCTTACCTTTCCTGGTCATCTGTAAGTGAAAATATAAAAAAGTGATGAAAATCTGAAGTGTAAGGTTAAGTTCCTGGAATTTATGACCTTACAAATAATTTATGGAAGAACTTTCCAAAATAGCCACTGATTTTACTTCTTTGCTTTGTTTGCTTCTTTTGTTTGTTTATTTAATTGTCTGTATTTCTGGCTTGTGAATTTATCTGACATACTTATACCTGAAAATCAAAACTGTCAATTTGAAGTTTTCTTTATAGATTATGAGCATTTTGCACAAGAAATGTAAAGATTGGTTTTGAATCTATTTGCTTATTACAACATAAGCAGCAGATTAACTGTTGTTGCTGTTATTGGTTCAGTGTGTAAGAATATGATATTCTCATTTTCATGAAAGAAGCACTGGAGGAAAGAGATTGAGCTTTTTCTGTTTCTTTGCCTCTGCTTAATTATTTGGGAAAGCTTTCTCCAAATCTCTGACATTGATGGGAGCCATTTGAGAAGTTCCCCTTAGCCAAGCCAAGTCTGAGCTCACAAGCACAATTCCATTATTTCAGCTGGATTTTATTACTGCAAGCAGCTTAACCAGCTGCGTAGCAGGAATGTTTAACCAGGAACAAGACAAACTTCCATAAGCTGCTTAATTCTGACTTGGGACTGTTCCTCCAAATCAATTGATATTGAAATAATTACTTCTCAGAATCTGTAGAGGAAAAGGACGTAAAAAGAAAATTAAAATCTAATGAAATGGGTAGAAAGCAGTGTCTGAGTAGACATATCTTAAGCCTTAGTAAATTTTCAAAGGTTATGTTATTCTTTTTGTCTCTGGAAGTCTTTATGCTTTTCTCTCCTCCTCTAGTACTCTTAACCTTTTCCTGTTACTTAAAAATGAATGATAAAAATTCAATCTCTGTCTCTCTATATATTATATAGCTGCATGATTACATTAAATCATTATATATATTTTTTTCTTTCATATATATGTACATATATGTATTAAAAAATTGTGTATGTATAAAGAAAACTTGACCCCCACATAGTTAATAGTTTTACTCTGGATGAGTCAATGTCTTGAACAGGAGAACATTATTGTTATTTTTCTAAATCCAGGGATCTTTATTTTAGTGTTTGCAACCAAATTTTTTTGTATACAACTGCTCTGCTTCCTCTGATTTCCTCCTTATAAACTATGTAGTTATTCTTTTCTTCACTACTCAACTGCAGGACTGCATTTCGTATGTGGCAAATGAAATAGTTCTTGTTTAGTAGGAGATAAGCTTCCTTATCCATTTTAGTAATTTTATACTAGTTTAAAAGCTAACTTTGATGGAATTATAATGTTGAAGTTTATTGTATTATCAACATTAGGAATTATAATATTCATGGAGCTGAATTCCTGACGTGGTAGGAAAGGGTAAGAAAAAGGTTCTGTTAAGAGCGCTTATTTGTAATGCGACTATAAAAAAACAAAAATTAGTTTTTCTTTTCTTAAGCATGAGCAGTTTATGTTTAAAGTATTGGTATTTGCTTTGAAGGAAATGGGAGTATGGAAACCTACTTTTGGGTTTTGTTAGGTATCTAGGATGAAAGGCACTTACTGAAACTCAAGTCATGGGAAATAAAGTTCTAAACACTCTTGGGAGAGGTACACAGAGAGAGGAGGGCTTCATCTTGTGGCACTTGTGTTCAAAAGCATTTGCCTAAAGTGAAATAGTTAATCGCTAAAACAACAGAAAGGAATACTGCATGTGTGTGCTCTCCAAACTTCTTATTTTTCTTCTTTTGAGGTTTGTGTCTGGTCAGCCCCAGTGCATCCCCTTCCCTGAGAATTTGCCACTTCTTTCCTTGAGCCCATGTAAACATTTTTGCATTCGCAGTCAGCCTAATCTGCATCTTTCTTTTTGTTTTGAAGAAGGTTCCCTCTGGCTCTGTTTCCTGGTCTTTGGAAAGACCGTCTGTCCTTACTCACGCATGCCATGTCAATCATGATTTTGTGGACCTGGCGCAATCCCTACAGATTTCTGCCACAAGCTGAAATGTTTTGCCTACCTTTGTTCCACATCAGGAACTCCATGCTTTTGATAATCCCTGTTGCCCCATGAAGAGGAAGAATCTCCCTACTGTAAGGGTGGGTCAACACTGGAACAGGCTTTCTAGATGCGATATGCTTGACAGTGTTCAAGAGGCCTTTGGACAATACCTTTATCAAGTTGTTTGAACTTTTGTTTAGCTCTGAAGTTGTCAGGCAGTTGGACTTTGTTTTTTGAAGACCTCTTCCAGCTGAACTATTCCATTCTATTCTGGATGCTTTTGTTCTTCTGATAGCAGATAATTCTCAAGACATTTAGCAATGCACAGTGCTCAAAATATAGTGGATTTATATAGTGACACAGTGCTGTGTTTGCTCTCCATTCTTTTTAACTCCACATGCTTGCTTTTTTGTTTGTTTGTTTCGGTTCGTTGTTTTTGTTTGTCTTGGTTTTTTTTAAACTGTTGTTGAGAACTGACTCTGTGGAACCAACTACTGGTGACATTCAGCTTGGAGCCATTATTTCTTGTATAAATCTAGGGATTCTTTTTTCCTCATGCTCATTGCTTTATTTCTGCATTGTTTCACCTGCTATTTACTGAGGAGTCTTGAAAGGTTTCATAGTAGCTTTTCCCAGTCCAGTCTTATTTTTATTTCCTTGAACATACATTGAATCACAGGCAAACATACTTGCCTTACCACATACACCTTTTTCAACAGTTGAAACCCAGTGGATTTCACAACTTTGTTCCTGGCATTGGAAGTGCTCACCTTTCACCCAAGCCCTCCCCTCCTCCACCTTCAATCCTTTAGCCATTTGTTTACCTATTCCTGGAAGTACTTTCCTAACCCATTGCTGCTTAGAAGCCTTTGGTGTGGGAGTTTGTAAAAATAAATAAATAAATAAATAAAAATCAATATATAAAATATTTTGCCTCTTTCTTCAAATAATTTTAAGGACAAAACTTCCTTGTGCAGAGTCTGCTATCTGTCTGATACACAGATGTAAACAATTTGTATATTGTAGCTGCCTTCTAATTCTATCTCATGGAAATTATTTTATATTTCCTATTTGATTTTCAGCCTCTGACTTGTCATTTACATGAACTTAAGGAATGTTCATATTTGATAATACCATGAATCATTATTGAATGATTTGATGATAATAGTGAATCATTATTCTAAACTGTGTGTTCTTCTACACTCGTGTGTTTTTCTGTCACTCATCAATCTAAATTTTCACTCACAATCTTTGCTTAAAGTGCCAGCATCTCAGACATCTTAAAGCTCAGATGAAGTCTGTCCATCTTGTGCAGGCTTTTTCCAGATGTGTACCTAAAATTTTTACAAGTCAAAGAAAATAGAATTTGGAGATTTGTGCTTGAGGTATCACAATCCATATCGAATAGGCGTGTCCTGGGAAAAGTCACAGTTTAATCAGGGACTTTTAGAAGATACGTTTTCTGTAGTGTTAGGAAGAGATAAGCTCTTGACATAGTAGAAAGCATTTGATATTGAAGTCTGTGCTAAATGCTTTGCTGAAGAGTTCTCATACTGCAAAAACATCTTCAATTCTATCATTTGTGTGGGGAGAGCATCAGATTTTTTTTTCCCTCTAAAATAGGGTTACTGTCTACCAACAAATTATTCCAACTTTTGCTTCTGAATATTCAAAATATTAATGTGTTGAGCTGTTGATGGGATTAGTAATACATTGCAAAAAAGTCAAAATCTCATATAGTCCTGCTCCCTTCATATAGCTGTTATGGAGAAGTCTGTATAATAGGAAACTTAGGTAATTACACAGACAGGGTAACTAAAGCAGTGACTGTGAAGGAGAATGTGGTGTGGCATCCCCCTAGGCCATGGAGCGCTCCATTAGCTGCAATAGCTCCTAACTTCTATTTAATGGGCAGCTAGCAGAAAATAAAATTGCTTCAGTCAGCTAAGAATCTTATTCTGTATTAGTAATGTTTCCAGTCTGGGGTGAAGAATAGGCTAAACTAACCCTATTTCTACTTGGGGAAGAACAATTAACGTGAAATGAAGAGGAGGAAAAGGTCTTTTCCACAAGGTTTCTTTTGTAGGTGGGGTGCGTTATTGGGTTAGAGTTTTATTTTGGGCAGGAAGGGGATTAGTGTTGCTGATAGTGCAAGTAATATGTAGAACATCTGTAGCTGATTCTAGACACACCATTTTATGCTACCCACGAGTGCCTTATTGATCAAAATGAGAACTCTTGGTTTGCAGGAACTCAGACTTATAGAAAGTAGAAGGTAATAGAAGACCATTTTGTAAAGGGACACTTTACACCCTGGAAGCTAGCTGAGTTCACCATATTGTGCTGATTTCTTCTAGGGGGATGAGAACATGTATGCAAGGAAATGATGGGATTAACAGGGTAGATCTCCAATGAGGAAATCTGAACATGGCACCGAGTCTAGTTGGAGGCCTGTAACAAGCAGTGAACATCCAGGGTTGCATCTGGTCTTCTTCAACATCTTTATCAATGACCTGGACGGAGGAATACAGTCCACCCTCAGCAAGTTTGCTGATAATACAAAGCTGAGATGAGTGGCTGCCACAAATTTTGCATGGCAGATGTGGTCCTAGACAGACCTCCAAATTTTACTGAGTCAATATAAAATCTCTGGAGATATTGTTGATCCAATGATCAATGTCAGGATTCAATCCAAAGCAAGCAATTGCAGTGTGCAATTACATTCTACGTGAAGAATTTTCATTCTAAATAGAGTGGATTGAGCGGTTGAGTGCAAATGTTGGAATTCCATTTGAGATGAGAACTGGAAAACTTCTGAAATGGAAGTTAGTAGAAAATCAAAAACAGATATTTATAAGTTGGGAATGTTGAAAAGAAACAAGCAGCTAAATGCAATTTCTTTTAGTATTTCAAGGGATTTAGGGCCTGTCTATGAGGACATATGGAGGGGAAGATGGAAAGAACTTTATATCCAAAAGCTATCCGTAGAAAATAACTAGAAGACAAGTGAGATGAAAAATACATATTATAATGTGAATTTTTTTTTTTTGGTTTGTCACTGATTCTCTTCTAAACCATAATTTGTCCATAGGCAATGAATATCTAGCAAATGGCCAACTCTGTAACAGTAACCAGCACAAATTTTTGTCTTTAAACCATTGCCACAACAGCTGTAAGACAGTACTACCTGCTTATTTTATTATGTTGCCTTAACAATTTCCATTTGAATAATTTTCTTTGGTGCATTAATTGCAGTACATCTTACATCATGCTATTCTTGCAATGCGTAACCTGTAGTTGTAGTTAAAACATTCTTCTGTATGTGGCTGGAATGAGACTGGCTCTCTGTCACACCTTTTGACATTGGTGGGTTTTCTTATTTGATGGAACTTCTACTATTTTGTTTGGAGAGAACTATTACAATTATTACTCTTTTTTTTTTTTTTTTTTTCCCCCAGTACCAAAATAACTTTACTAGAATTCTGCAACATAATTTCATTTTCTAACTAGTGTTGCCTTCTAATGCTGATCTTAGCATTTAATTATGCCTACAGAAAAAGATTTTTCCCTTCTGTGTCCTAAACACTGTACAATGGTGTGCTGTATGACCAGTCAGATAAAGACCAGCTGAGGATTCTTTGAACTGAGACAAAAGGAGCTGACATAGGAAATGATGGTTCCTTAAGAAATTAATTTACCGTCTCCTGATAAACTTTATCTCATTCTTTTCCTCCAAGGAAAATACAGAACCCTGATGGCCATGATACTACTTTCTCATTTTGCTGTGAATGCACAGAACTCAATGCCAGTGAACACAGTTGTTGTACACAGATTGGCTGTTGCATATCTCTAATTTACTGTGAGAATAGGGAGACAGCACAGTAGTTCACAGTATCTCACAGAGGGAATTCATGTAAGACATCCTAACAGAGATAGCACTCCAAATATGGTCTTACCAGTGCTGAGTGGAGGTTAACCTTCATCAACCTGCTGGCAAGGTTATATTGAATGCAGCCCAGGATACTGTTTCCTCTTCTTGCAGCTGAAAAAATCTCCTTTCCCATCTTCTAAGCAAGGGATGCTTGAATATGAAAGAGAAAAAAAAATGCAGTACTATATAGTGTTTACTCTTATGAATTAAGAAAAGAAGAATATTTAAGCTGCTGTGTAATTGCCATGTCAGTAATGCTTAACAAGACATGACTTCTGTAATGTCGTATTTCCTATTCTGTGCTGAAATCATTTGCCAAAAGAAAAAATATGCTAAAGGACATTTCTTGCCCCTTATTTTTCATTGTTGTTAGTCCCAGATGAAGAGCAAATATCAATGGGAGGGAAGAAATACTGGGGATTCTTGTCTAAATGTATTTGATTTCAATAAAATAACTTTGACTTCATCAGAGTATTGCTCTTCCTACTGACAGGGAAAACACCAGGTAAGACCTTCAGCACTGCTTATTTAGAAACCAAGAGCCAAGTCTGTTGTTACCAAGACCTTGCTCACTAGTACTAGCTGAGGAGATATGCACTCCCTCATCCTTTTAAAAGTAATGCTGCAGATGGCCTGCATTTTCTTGTAGTGGGATAGTGTGTTGTGGAAGAGAACTGTCATGTCAGCAGCGGGGTAGGCATAGAATTGTGGCTATAGTAGTTCTAAAACTTATGATTGTCCATCCTAGAACAGAACATACTGGGTATGAGTAACCTTAGATACACAATATTTCTCAGGATCTCATAAAGAGAACTCCAGTAAGACAGTTTGGCTGGAATTTTCTTCCTCTGTTGGTCAAAACATGAAAAACATTCCAAGAAGGGCTGGTAAAGTCTTTGTTATTTCAGAAGTATATGTTCTCCTTGGATTCTTTGTGGGATGTCCCAAAATGAAAAATCATCCTGTTTTACCCTTGTTTCTAGCATATATTATGACTTAACTTGAGGACAGCAGGGTTGTTGGGAAATTACTATGCTAGTATTATGACTGCTAGGCACAGTGGAGATTCAGAAGGTGAATACCAATGTGCAAAATTCAAGTACATAGAAGCAAAACATATAGTCTGTTATTGAAGTGTAGTGTTTAAGGTTTGAGTGCATGCTTTATTTTTGTTGTTTAAATCATACCAAAGAACAGCTGTCCTGAGTCACAATTGCCTTCTGTGATAGGGCTGCCAACTCTTTTACTGTCTGCAGTATGGGATGTGCAGTATCCTTGTTAGTAATGACAGCACTGTTCTACTATACGATCATATGGGAAAATTATGCAGGAACAATCTGAAGCAGACAGTATCTTGGTACAATGCTGCACTCCTACTTCAGTCTCTTAAGCTCTTCCATATGAAATATTATCACTGTATCAACAAAAACAGCTGAGCAAATTTCTTTAAAATGTTATCCTCTAAAAGAAGCTTGCTGAGGGCAGTTAATAGCCAGGAGACTTTGGCTAGATGGTTTGTTACTTTGCAGCAGCGTGCAGTGACTAATCCACTGGGCTTTATGGATCCATTTAAATTAGATATATGCAGGCAGTGCATTATTTATAACCAAAAGCATGAATAATTCAACATGCCCACTCCTAGCAGGTATCCAGCTTGTGCCAGAAGTCAGCAGTAAATGCTTGCTTTCAGAATTAGGAAGACGCTATCAGATAACAGTTACTTTTGCTTGTACGCTCCACTTTCCTCGTTCTCCTTTGCCTTTTGTATCTTTCTCCAGATAAAAGGCAGAGCTGAGCCAGAAGAAGAACAAATGTTGTATTCTCTGCATTATTCTCTTCATCTAGAGATGACATGCTATGTTTAAAACAAATTATGTAAATCCTCTTAGGTTCAAAGCATTAATTTCATTTATGTATCATTGCGGATGGAGACAGAGGCATAGTCAAGAGAAAGGTCTTAAAGGCAGCATGGCAAGGGGGCAGCTTGAGCTCTGCTGTGCTCTACGAATAGATGTGGTGACACAGCCCTGTTGAAAAGTGTGTGTGATAGATTCTGTGTGCCCAAGTATTCTGTCTACATAGCTTAGATGGTATCCAAGCCTGAGGATTTGGACATCTGGTGGGGAAGCAGGCTGTGTGTGCAGTGGATGCAGGCTACTTACTGGACATTGCCAACAAAATATTCTGCTGTTCAGGCAATTGAGCTGTGTAGGAATGCAAGGTAGTTCTCAAAGACTGGCTTAAAGCCAGTTTCACTGGGACACGGAGCTTCAATTGCTTCCAGCACAAGTTATTCCTCTGCAGATTTTTTTTTCTTTCAGTCCCATCTTACTGATACCTACCAGAGCCTGCAAAGAAAGAACTAAAACTCACTCTGGCTGGCATTCTTCTCCTCAGTGGACTGAGCTAGAGTCTTCTAGTAAAACCCTTGCTCTTCTCTGAAGCTTGGATACCAGGAGAGCTTTTTTTATTATTATTATTTTCCTGTCTTAAGTCCAGCACAAGCAATGCAGTAGACTAACTTTGTATCAGCATTCTGAGTCAGAGCTTCTCTAAGTGGGTTTACCATACCATTACTTGTTTCTGCCCAATCCCAAAAGTAACCAGTTAATTGCAATTACAAACACTATATACCATGAAGAATTTTGGGAAGTAATAACAATTCTTGAGAATATATGCCAGATTGTTCCCCATAAAAACAAATTCAGCCAAGATCTTCAGATTCACTGCGGATGAAAACTTATAAAATCCTTAGTTGTTAATGAATCATGAAAGAACTGCTGGGGTGCTTTGCTCCCTATCTGTGTGGCTACAGATAATTCATGGTTTTGTGTCTCAATCTGTACATTTGAATAATAGCACCTTCCTAATCAAAACAGCAGTTAAAGGGGAAAAAAATGCACCGAAGACAGTAAGGCTCTTGGGTATCATGGTTTGGATGGCAAGTGGAGCTAACTAAACATGATAGATGGCAGTACTTCTCATGCAATAGCTCCAGTGAGATCATTTCTGTAGCCACTGAAAAGCAGCAATTGGGAAGAACAGTCAAATTACAATAGCACGTGGCAACATTACACAAATTTAGATACAAATTAGAATTAAAAATCCTGCAAAAATACTGCACAGAGTTGGTTAGCCAGATCATCGTAATAGTTCTAGATGAAAAATGGCAGGCGTTCAAGATCTTGAGGTGTGGCATAGTCTTAATAACATATCATCTTAGTAAACTGCTTGACTAAGTAGTGCTCTTGTGTATTGCTTCAAGACTGAGGAAAAGCAAAAACATGCTGTGTTCAGTCATACATATGTCTCCAGTCATCTCTTGAGTACCTTGAAGTTTTTTACTTTTTTTTTAAACCTCTTCCCTCCTCCTGGAGATCTCATATCAAAACATTGACCTTAGTTAACACAGCTTAACAGGAGAAATCCATCAGGATCAGAGAAGGAGTAGAAAGCCCGTATAGGAAAGAAGGTATTCTCTGGCAAAATGGTGATATCTTTAATCTGAATAAGCAATAGTATCTCTTTCAATTTTAAGTAAAATCCAGATAATCTAGTCTGATTATTTTTTTTTAATGGTATATTTTTCCTGTTTTGGCATCTTAATGACTGCTTATAATTCCCTAGTGCATATGCAGTCAGTCAATGACAGAATCCTATCACAATATTCCCATTGTTTGTGTCCATCAGAAGAGACAGCTTCAGAGCTCCAAAACAAGGATTAAGCTCACTGTGACAAGAGGTGAAAGTTTTGTGGAATCGTGGTATGATCTCTAGATAAAGCATCTTTCTTAATGATGTTATTGGGCTCAGAAGGTAAAATTCCTTCCAGATACAGCAAATGATCAAAGAATTAATGTCAGCTCATAATGTGTTACCTGAAGCTGAGGTGGAACACAGGTATAAGATGTGTATGGTGGGGATAGAACTGTACAGTGTAACATACCAGTTTGGTCACAGAATGACCACAGTGGTTATGCTGTTGGTTCTGTTACACAATCCTCTAGGGCCTGACAAGGGCAAATAATTAGGGGGAGAAATACTGGTCTGTTGATGCTTTACATCTGAAATTTCAAATATTGCTTTTCAGATCTTCAAGTTTTTTGAGAGTAAGAGGGAACAAACTTTCATTAGACATTGTTAGAAAGTCATCATGTCCAGTCAGAACTGAAACATCTATATCAGATTCTCTGCCCATACAGAGTGGTGCTGACTGATGAGCTCTGGAAGTAAAATCTCAACTCCAAAATTAACTTCCATATGCTGCTTGATACATTTCAGAGTACTCCTAGAAAACATAAATTGCAGGATATGGAGGAATATGGGGCCTAACATGTTGTCTACTTTGTTTGCTGCTATTCCACATAAACTTTGCACTCTCCATCATAGCTAGTGACTAACATTCCAGTGCCAGCTCATGGGGAAAGGAGAGAGGGCTTTTCTCAAAGCTGTACTGACAAGATACTTACTGCTTGAACTCCTACTCCTTATGGATGCTTGGACTCCAGTAGCATGCTCTGATGGATTTGTATGTCAATATTGCCACCATAAATCCAGAATAAAGTTTTGTAAAGAAGTTGAGAAGGGAAGAAATAGATACGAAAGAATATGTGTGTGTATTTTGTTTGGCTTAGGTTATGTACATCTAGCATTCTCCAATGACTACGGAATGTAATTAATTTTTAAATAATGGCACATTTATTCTCTTAAAATCCTGCCTGCAAAACTGAGGTGATGCTTCTCTGCTTATCTAGGGAACTAAGGCATGATTTCTTTGGATATGAAGAAAAGCCTGTTTTTTAGCATATATGCAGGGCAGACTTAGAATATGAAGCATCTGAAAGGCATTGCAGGGAGAGGTCAGTATTAAGATCTATATTAAGGTCTGTAAAAATCTGCCCACTCTACCTGTAATTTTTGCCATTCATAACTGGTTGGGTTACAAGTGGAAGTGAGCAAGATGGAAGTGTATATGTCTAAATGCAAATGAAAGACGAGATTTAGTCATCTATTTAGATGACTAAGGATTTCAAATGAATGCATTCCATGGGATGGAGGGGAATAACCACTTGATCTGAGAAAGAGAATAGCTCAAACTGAAGGAAAAATGGAGCAGAACTCTCAAAAAGTGTTACTGATGTAGTAACATCATTAGGAGTTGCACCCTGTGCAACATTAATTCTCATTAAGGAAATTGCTATGTGGCTTCCAAGTGAAGAGAAGGCATGCACAAGCCAATTTTTGTGTGTATCCATTAGTGGCCCTTGGCTTGCCACAGGGTTTGTATGTGCTCTACTGATTTCATTGCATATGTTTCTTCCCGCATTTGACATTTCTATCTCAATGGATAAAGGTCCCCAGTATAAGTTTTTAAGTGCTGGGGAGCATGGTTGTCACAGAGAGTTCCCTATTAGGGGATCAGAAAATATCTGGACTGAAGTGTTTTTGGTTGGGAGCCAGAGGACAGCCAGTGTGAACTTAAGTGATGAGCAAGAGAGGCTTCTCCTAACAGTCTGCACCTGGATTGATTAGAAGTTACATTAAAGCTCATTCCTGTCTGACAGGTCTTTAGGGGATTAGCTGAGGCAATTCTGTTCAATTTCCAGTGAAGAATCTCCCCGAGAACAAAAAGCAGGCTCAATAGATGTTCTGTTGGAAAGCGTTGAAGATAGAGGCCTTTGTCTTGAACTCCTTCAGCCCTAGATATCCCCTATTAGGCCCACCAAAGCAGTGTAAGCAATCTGCAAGAACAGTTTCTGGCACATCTACCTCTGGGATAAATCAAGGGCTTTGTTTCTCAGGGCTACTAGTTTGGCAGCCTTTTATGCAGCACTAAATCTACTGAAGGTTGAAGAAAATTGCTAATGTAATATTTGGATTTACAGACTCTTTCTTGTAGGACATGTTCCCTTAGAGTATAATTCACACTAGGAAATAAGGTAAATGAAAATGTTGCAATCCTGCAGCGTGTTAAGCATGATCGTGTGGTACAAGATTTGCAGGGGTGCAGACAAGAATGATTCAGAGCTTCAGCTTAAACCTTCTTTCACGTGTTCTTCTGATTTCAGTTCCTCTGTCATTGCTCTCCCAATATATATTTGGTCATTTCATTCCATGCTTTTTATTTTTATTTTTATTTTTTTTTTTGCCTAACCACTGCTTTTCACTCCTTATTAGACTTAAAGACTGGTCTTTCAAGTTGTCTCCATCAAACCAGGGCAATGATTTCCCCAGTCTTTCTTTCATCATCCAAATTTTACCTTCGTGTGTGTGTACATGCATGTGGATCTTTCTATGGAGTGAAGTGATTCAACAAAGCTGCTGGGGCTGCTATTTTTTCTGACAAACAGAACTGGGTTGAATACTGTGGGATGAGAAAGCCAGAGATTTGAGATATCCCTCTATCAAACTGAGACTCTGTCTTGTTTCAAGGTTTTGTGTTAAAAACATAAAGCAAAGTATCAGCTGCTGAAGCCAAATATTTTATTTAAGATCTAACTTCTTCAGTTTCAAAGCAGTCACTCTCTACCGAAGAATGACAATTTCTCATTCTTGAAGATATGAAAACACTGTTTAGATAAATGTGAAATTGTTTCAGGATGCAAACTGAATGATTAAAAAAAGTTAACTCAGCCTTTCCCACAGGGAAAATTCTGAGTTTTATGGAGATGCTTTCTGATCAGTGTTATCAAATCTTAAGCTGTTACATTTTTCCTCGTGGAGCTAGTCCTGGATTGGAATAACTGTCTTAGATTGTTATGCCTGGATTACAATTCCATTCTGCATCAACCTTATGGTTGAAGCATGTTAGATATGTTGAAAGAGCACAGCAAGGTATGAAGCAGAGCTGCCTGTGCTAGGTGACTATCAGCAGCATAGCTGTGCTAGTCTGTCGCTATACTTGCACTGTCAGACTGCTTCCAGTAGAATCACAGAATGGTTTGGATTGGAAGAGATGTTTAAGATCGTTTAGTTCCAACCCTCTGCTACAAGCAGGGACACCTCCCTCTAGACCAGGTTGCTCACAGCCCCATCCAGCCTGGTCTTGAATGCCTCCAGGGAGGGGGTATCCACGACCTCTCTGGGCAATCATTTCCAGTGTCTCACCCCCTTGCAGTAAATAATTTCTTCCTAATATCTAGTCTAAGACTTCCCCTCTTCCCCTCTTCCCATCTTCCCCTCTTCCTGTTGCAACATGCCCTTATAAAAAGTCTCTCCTGGAGCCTTCTCTTCTCCAGGCTGCAGAGCCCCAGCTCTCTCAGCTTACACCTGTACAGGAGGTGCTGCAGCCCTCTGATCATCTTCGTGGCCCTCATCTGGACCCACTCCAGTAGTTCCACGTCCTTGTGTTGGAAACCCTCAACAGTACCCTAGCTAGGTTCTCACTTCTCCTGGCCTTATTAGCTACTCAGTAGCTCCTTTGCACAATGGAACATAGCTGAACTGTAGATTTGTTTGGTTGCAGGTATGAGGAAAATCTGAACTGAAATTAAGTGCAGCTCTGGCTTCTCTTGTTTGAACCGTTATTCTGTTCATCCTTCTTTGAATTTCTTGATCTGTGCCAGACAGAACAGAAAATTATCTTCCATTGTACTGCAAAGTACTTTGTATGTTCACAATACAATACCAATCACTCTTAGTGAGATAAACATAATTTTAAATAAAGAATTACTGTCTCACATTTTGCAATAAGCTCTGAGGAACCACTGCCTAGGAGACAGCAAGGATCGACTAAATCAACAAGGAGTAAGTTTACTACTTACAAACAGCTAGTGAGAAATTAGTTTTTGTTACAGAAGAAGAGTCATATAGAAGTATCTGTCACCAGCGAGTCCTTGAAGAAGCAAAATGCAGCAGAACAGTGGCCACTGCCACATCCAGTAGGGTTTGTCATGTCAGAGTGCATCGGAGTTAGCCTGCAGAATATTTTTCTGCTGTGACTTGGATGTACACCAGAGTCCTAAAGTGTGGTGATTTCACATATTTATCTAAAACAGACTACAACTAGTAGTAAGCAAGCACTACACAGTGTGCTCACTGAATGTTTATGAAGACCAAACATTGAATGTTAACACAGTGAGGAGATAGGTGGTGTGTTTCATTAATAGCAAGTGGGTCACCTCCACTTGTGCAGATTTTTCAGTGCAGTATGCAGGCTCTTGTTCATCACTGGAAAAATGCAGTGCTGATGATAGTGAGTATGTTGAAAAATAGTGTTACTGTGCTTGTTGTATCTGTTGCAGTTTCCATGGAAATAAATAGGAGGAATCACCTTCAGAGCGGCCTGCATAATTATGATGCTTATTTCTTTGCAGTAAGAGCACTTCCAAACTCTGGTGTCTGTGGGTTTGTAGGGATTTTTTTTTCTCTATTTATTTTTTTTTTTCTTTCTTTTTAAAATTATGACAACCAGCAACTTCTGGCTATGCACATTGATCTGTCTGGCAGAATCTCTGTATTCTGGCAATGTGTTTCTCTATGTGAAATAAGGTGGGAGCTAAGGCTAAAGGGGAAAAAGAATAACTTTAAGACCTTTTGGGAGCCAGTGTACAAATTCTAGGTCATGTTTTCATAATTCCCTTTCTCTTCAATCCTTCCACTTCACCTGTATTCTGTTCTACTGATATAAAGGCACACTGGTATAAAATAAAAATGGGCCAGACTGAGGTTCTCCGGCCTGTAAGCCAAGTCTCTTGGCCTTAAAGAAATTTTTGATACAAAGAAGTTGGTTCTTGCCCTTAAAGCTCTTGTAATAATCTGAATACCTGCAGCTCACTGATACCTTATACAGCTGTTCCACTGAAGTGAATTTTTTATATATTGGGACAAACAACACAACAGCTTGTGCTCAAAGGGATACCCACAGGATGTTGTACAACGTGCTCAGCATCTTGTAGGTTAGTAAGTGCTGGTTACTGACACTGGATTGAAATAACTGCAGATTGGTGTTGACAGGGTTATTAACTCAGAAGCATATAACCTGTCTTTCTCTGGTAGCACACTCTACTTGGACCAAAATCTGCAGAGAAGCAGACAAGGGAGAGGGTAGGGTGAAGCAAGAAGGGGAGTAGATGGGGAAAATTACTGGCTTTTCTCTCTTTTTTTTTTCTTTTTTCTCTTTTTTTTTTTTTTTTTTTTGTTGCTTTGTTTTGTTTCATTGTTTCCTGTCCTTTTGCTTGTTTTTCAGGCTTTATGCATGGTACCAGACAGAACACACAAAGCCCCATGTAAAGGCTTATGCAACAAACATGCTTTCCTTATCAAATTCTTTTAATCACTTCAACCTGTGGCTCATAGTGATGTTTTGTTGCTATGACCTGTCAATTTTCTCGCGGCTTTCTGTACATATGCTACATACTGTACCTTTGTCTTTCTTAAACTCAAGCCCTGGTAATGGTGATGATAGAAATGCCAGTACTGCCTCAACATGTCACTTCACATTGGTCTTCTGAGACAGGAAGTCCACTTATTTCTAGAAAGGCAAAATAATTTGTGTCAGCTAGTTAAACTGGCACACTGCTGATTCAGGCATTGAGCTCTAAAGGAGCACTTTGTCCCAGCTCTGTAATGGCCTGTCTCTTGTCATCCCTGGGGGGCAACTGGGATAAGTTCCTGGAGGAAAAGGTCAGAGAAATCAAGAAGATTATTATCATCAGTCCAAATCAAAACAGGTGCTGGAAATATATGATCTGAATATAGCTTTCAGTAACTGGAGGGGAAGAAAGCACCTGTCACACTATAGAGATGGATACATATTTTAGGATTATAATGTTACACAAAGTGTTAAGCTCAGGATGGACTACAGATTCTGCCTGCGTCCATGTCTCTTGGAAAGAAGGACTTAATAGATTGTGCACTGAAATTGGTCACAGGTTTCTGAGTTCATTTTTAAGACTGAGAGAGGAAAAGTTTACCAAAAATAAAGGAAAGAGAGAAATGCTAAGTGGCCAGTGCAAGAGCTTACAACAAAATAATTTTGAGAGGCAGCAGTTAATACAAGAAAAGTTGATTCAAAGAGGTCAGGCAGAACAAGTTTTTGAAGGATTTGTCTATGATTTTTGGATAGTCCATAGTTTTAAGTGGCTTCTGAAAAAAGTGTGTAGGCCAAGATGTGTGGGATGGTGGATCCTGATGCATACTTCATTATAGGACTAAAAGAGTAGGTGCAGAATTTTGTTTGCACTTTAAATGTAGTTGGTTATAAGATTTGATCTGGTTGGCCATCAGAAAGCTGAAGAACTCAGATTAGGAGAAAGTCAGAGGGTAGAGACAGAGCTCATTTCTTCTGGGTCTAAATGACAGCTAAGCTATCCAGACAAGAGTGCTCAATTTTGAACAGAAATTGATCACAGGGTTTTAGGGAGATTAGGTATATTCACAATAACATTCCATCTGATCTCTTGACATTAAACAAATTTCTCCAGATGAAAACTGCAGCCAGAAGTTGTCTGTTTAATTGGATGAAGGACTTAAATATAGCTCTATATTTATCTTACAACCTCCTCTTCCTATTTACTTTAAATCATTGCAAATCACAGAATCACAGAATGGTGTGGGTTGAAAAGGACCATAATGATCATCTAGTTTCAACCCCCTAAGAAGCTGAAATTAGTCTCACACTTTAGTTTTCTTTCTAACTAGCAAATTAAAAAACAAAAACCTTCAATTTTGAGTGCTATTTTTGCTCAGTATTTTCTTAAATTTGATATTTTCAAAGCATCTATATGGAACTTCTTAGCAATTGCAGAGAATATAGTTGAGTCACACTTCTGACTTTTCTATATAAAACAAAAAATGGAAGGGGTGGAGCAAGGTTTCTATCTGGATTTATATACCTTTTTTCTTTGATAATCGTGAACTACGGCCAGTTAGGAAAATGGGGGCTTTGATACTGGAATCAGAATTTCACTGAAGAATCTTGCAAAAGCATAGTGAAACTGAGGAATCAGTTCAGGTAAAAAGCCTGACCTCTTGCTCAATTTTGCAAAACGCATCCAGAATAGAATTATTATTTTTTTATATTTGTAGTTCTGTGCCTTTGATGCCAGCATCATTACTTTGGAATTTTACTTAAGTAAAGCCTGGATATTTCTGGGATCAGAAAATCTAAAATGCCCTCAGAAAGTATGAGGTTGGGAAAATTTTGTGAAACAAAATTTCACATGGGGTTCTAGTATGTTTTAAATGTAAAGTCCTCACACAGAAATGGTTTCAGTTACAGTGCACATCACGTGCTCAGTAAGAAGGGGCACCTTGTTTAAAGTTTGCTCTGAGGCAGTTACTATAACTAATAGTACTGAAAGAGCAGGCACTGGAGTTCTGGACTCCTGAGCCTTCTGTGCTAACCAGAGGTCCATCTCCCTTTCCCAGACACATCAGTGTTTCATGGACGATACGCTTTGTGGAAAATTTACCAAGACATGCATCTTTTAAATAGAAAACAAATACATCCAGGATTGATGTACTGCATGGGGTTGGTTTCTCAGATAATTTCTGTAGAAGTGCTCTTGCTGAGAGCTGCTGTGGCACGGAGCAAATTTACAGTTATGGCAGAAATGCATATTGTGTGTCTGGGAGCAAGAACACAGCTGTGTGCATGCAATCTGATCTGAGATTTCATCTACTTATGATTCAGTTGTGCAACTTAATTACTGCATACAAGTCTTCTGTAATAAATGTGTTTTCTTAACCTACAGTCTCTAAGCTACTAGACTAAGAATTGTGTTATAGCTGAAAAACTACATGGGAATACTTCAATCATTTTTTGAAGTAAAAACAGAATAGCATAGTAAGAAGGCAATTTGTCCAAAATCAGAAGGGCAGGTCACACGGTCTTAGATTGTCAATGTGTTTTCGGTAAGTTTGTGCTTTTTTTTATTAGAATTGGGGTGGGGAAGTTGATTGTTTTATTTTTTGAATGGACTCCAGGTTTTGAGCATTCTCATCTGAATGTCCACCGTTTCATACTGCAGCTGATTTCAAGCACATGAGGTACATGACAGCTATTAATAAAGAATTCAACATTATCTAAACATTAAGATAATGCAGGCATCATGATATGTTATTGTCTGTGTCTCTTAAAATTCAAAAAACCTCTGAAAATCAATCAGTGTGCCCTTGGGATATAATTTCACTTCTCTTGTCTAAAAACATGGGTTTGAGAAAAGCATTTTAGCATGTAAACACTTATTTTCTATATAATAATATCCATATTTAATAAGACTAAGCAATATACTTTCAGTTATATGCAGTTTGCCAAACTTTTTAGGATGCAAATCACTGAGCAGGTAATTTTCACACTTACCTTTTAAAGCCAAGTAATGAAATGTATCCCTGCTCCAAAGCATTATAATATTCTTTTGTTTCAACAAGAAGAAAATGTTAGTGCATTCATTTCCTGTCTACTATGTGGGATAGAGTTGCTTTGTTGAATACTGGGGCACACCTGTACCTGCATACATGTGCAGGTGTATAAACATGTGCCATGTTTAATTGCGTGGGACACTTATTTTTGCTGAAATTTCTGTGATATTTTCAAAACAAAGCAAGGCAGATTACATTTAATGAAGTCCATAAATACTGAATAGTATCAGGGCTTTGTCTTCTGTATCTCAGGATTTTATATCTGTTTGAGTATTCCTAACTCTAAGCAAATCTGAGAAGTTTTGTCTTCAGTTAATGTGGGGGCATATGATAAGGGATTCTCTTACACAGTCCTGTGTGTGCATCCAAAGTAGCTTAAAAATTAAATATCATGGGGAAGTGACAGATGCTTCAAGCAATGCTGATTTTTATTGTATGTTTTGCAGCATGCACGGTCAGTGCAAATTTAGGTGTTTTCTTTCTTTATGTTTCTTTCTTAACCTGTCACTACACCATTGTTAAGCAGTTGCGGCAGGTCCTCATTGAATTTAATGGATAATAAATTGCTTTGTGCAGCTCTGTAGGGCACAACAAGCCCTACAGAGTTAATGCTCTGTAGGGCATTATCATAAATAAAAAAAACCTCACAAAATCATACATTTTCTGAGTGGCAATTGTTGCAGTGATTCTTTCTTTGAAAATTATTTGCACTGTTGGTTTGTCAAATATTTATGGAGGACACCACACAGCATACTCAGAGAGCTACAGCACTACTAGCATTCTGCAGTTTGTTGGCCATGCATTGTCCCAGGTCTCACAGCTCTCCCAAAGTGAAGGTGGAATTTATTCTGGCCAAAGTTTTCGGTCACCACAAAGTAAGCAGGACTTGAGTTGCTGCTCTTTGCCCAGCTGGTGCATTTTGTTCAGGAGCTCTGACTCCAAAAGCAGATTGATAAGAACCAACACTCATCTGTTTTCCTTGAGCTATGTGGAAATCTTGCCTGACTCATTGCTATTGCTGGTGCTGGGAACCAGTGGTGGTTGTGATGCAATTTTGTTCTGCGGCATTTAGCATTCTGCAAAGTATTAGGCTGTTCAGAAAGGGAGAAAGATATTTGAAATGCACTGACTTTCACAGCTGCTGGGGTACAGTAGGAGAAAACCAGAAGCAGGGGAAAAGCTATTACCTTCCCTTGATAGAAAGGTGACCAGTTCTGTTTATAAAGCTGCACTGACTAGTACCAGAGTAATGGACATACCAAGGAGAAGGAGAACATCATAGCCAGCACGTATTTTTTGGGAAGTCAAAGATATTCTAACCATAATTATCTTTTTGTGTCATTCCTCAAGCTAGAAGAAGTGTTTAATGTAGCAGGTGTCCCAGTGCTGGACACCATGCAATATAATCACCATCAGGGCTTCAGCTGTGGTGTGCTGTGTGAACCTAATGGCTAAACACTCAGTTTAGTTATCTCCAGAGCAGCAACTGAGCAAGAGAGCTTGAGGGTCTAATCTGTGGGTTTGTGTGTGAATTGGTACTTGAACGACTGCACCCCTGCTTGGATCTAGTTAATAGTGTATTAGAAACTTTGAAAATGTAAACATTACATTACATGAGCCTCGAGAGCTCAGTATTTGATATAAATGCTTCTTTTAACTAGAATAGTTTTATAAGGGAAGCAGATAAATGAAGAAAGTGAGAAGACTTCTTTTTTTCTTTCTTAAATTAACTGCTCTTCTATTTCCTGATTCATAGCAAATGAAGAAAAACTTAGCATAATCTTATTTTCATAACTTGTTATACTTCTGTGATTTTTACATTCATTTTGCTGTGTTTTAATTAGACATGCTCTATGCATGCAGTAAAAAGACAGATTAAGTATTGGCACTAGGACTTCCAACTGAGCTCTGGAAATACTGCTGTCCAGCTGGCTCCGACTCATTCATTCCTACAAATAAAAATGCTACACATCTAAAATATAATTGACTGTGTGTCTAATGTACGTAAGACGGAGCAAGCTTTCCTCCTTTCTTCTTTTGTATCTGTAATCTGCAACTTGCCTGTACTAGACAAACTGTTTTTCCTTTGCGGTAGAAAAAGAGTCGCTGACTAGATAGAAAAGTCACAAAACTGAAAAGACTTTCTAGAGTAGTCCAGGGCCTGCATTCTTGGTAATTTTGGGAAGTCTAAATCTGACCAGAAAATAAAAAGAATGCATTAATGCCTGAAAGATTAAACAAGTAAGGATTTAAGCAATAGACACTTGTACATACTCATTTGCAGGGTGCTTCTGATAATTGTTGAAATGATGTTTTGTATTAATTTATACTTGTGGCTGGAGGCTTTTGAATTAGCAATCTAATCTCAGAAATGCAGCAGCTTTAGTTATAAAAGGAATGTAAATGAACAGCAGGCATTGTATATAGCTCAAAGTTTTATTAGATAAATTTTCTTATGCATCTGAACATGAGAAGAAAAAAAGGTGGTTTAGTTATGCTGTAAAATGAAATTCATGAAGGAAAACTGAGGTCTTGGATAACTCAAAATTCTTTTTGTTTTAATTAAAATCAGAACATGTCAACGTACATGACTTCTTATTAATTTTATTTAACTTTTAAAATCAGGTTAATTTAGACCTGTTGTTTTGAATTCAAATCAAAATGTTTTACTCTTGAAACATCAACCAGGATTCTTTAATGTTTCTACCACGTTCCCAAAATAAAAATTATTTGAAATAGCTTCAATATAAAAGTTGATGAAAATGTTTTTCATATGAAAACCAAAACAAGCAAATCTCTAAGCCCGTGATAAACTCTGGAGATATGGCTTAGTCTCATACAGTTTATCTGAATCAGGTCAATCAGGTCATATCTAAAAATTCTAAAAAATCTAAGGTCATATCTAAAAATTATAGGGAACAGAAACATAATGGGCAAGGGGAAATCCTGACTCAATAAAATTGTTCTGCATCAAAGGTAGAAGTTTGACAGTTAAAAAGTATTCTGTAACATGTTCAAGTCAGGTTCAAGGTCTTTTGTCATTAAGGTAATGATGAATTTCTGCTTCCTTGCATGTGAGTCCATGTACAAGCTAGCAAAACTCAATTTGGTAATGACAGCAGAGTGATTTCCAGGAATGGGAGGCAATGCTTTCTCTGCTCTCTGTACCTTGCATGCTCTCCTCCTTGTACTTAATCTAACTTCATGGTGGGACGGGAAGCATGTAGCAGGCTTCAAGAGATCAAATAAATATGCTGTGCATGGCCTTATGTTGACATTTCATGTCTTCTACATTACAGGTATTGCAGAATGATAAACCAATTGAGAATAGAGTGAGCTTCTGGAGATCACCGTTCAACCATCCCTCCTGAAGCAGCATCAGTTAGAGAAGGTTGCCCAGGACTGTATCATTGGATTTTGAATATCCCCAAGAGTAAACTCCACAGTCTCTCTGAACTACCTGTCTCGTATCTCATCCTCCCACTGGGTACCACTGAGAAGAGCCTGGCTGCATCATTTTTCCATCTTCCCATCAGGTATTTATATGTAGTAAGATCTCCATGAGCTTCATCTTTCAGCATAACTAGTACCAGCTTTCTCAGCCTCTTTCTGTAACAGATGTGTTTTACTTACAGATTTGAATTTGTTTGGAACCAAAGAATGAGAAATTGAGGCAGAATATGTTAAAGGAAACTGTTCCCTCTGTGAGGATAGGGGCTCAAAAAGCTGTAGAGGTACTTTCATAAATGCACCTTAAGCGTTAAGCATATTCTGCAGAAAAAGAACAATGAACAAGGCAAGGGGCACACAGCACCTGTCAAAGTTGTCAACAGATGATTGTAAGCTTTAGGAGACATCTGTAATCCAACCAGGCCATAATATGCAGCTGGCTCACATCTATCTAATTGCCCCAGCCAAAATATCCATTTTTAAGTGTAGGCAATTCACCTTAAAACCTGGTTTGGCCAATTTATTTATTTGGGAATTTTTAAACAAAATTTGTCCTACTGGATAGTGTGGTTCTGTAGTGAAAAAACTCAACAGTGATACTGATAAATACAAGAGAAGGTAGACTGAAATTACCCTAGGTGAGATTGGATCAAAACCAAATTTAGCATATAACAGTGAAAAAAATGACAGATCAGGAGCACAGTTAGTTATCCTTCATGATGGCAGCTCTGTCACAGTCACATATCCAATCATTACCTCCAGCCACAGTACTTCTGACTTTAAAGGCGATGACTCTAATCTTCTGCTCTTCCCCTGCACTGACTCCTGCTTAATCTTTTTTTTTTTTCTAGGTTTGTTTGCTCGTTTATTTTTTTCTAGTGACTAAGCATCTAATTTGAATCAACTGTGGGAGAAGAGAGGATTGAAGGTAAAGTAGTGCTTTTTTATTATTCAGGTTGTCATTAATTGCTGCTTTCAGTTCAGAACATTTTAATGAAATATTCACACAATCAGACCAGTTGTAATTCTATCAAAAACCCATCCAACTACCCTGAGGAATCCCATCACGACTCCTTATGCGGCAAGAAAAATTTTTAATTAGAATTTTGAAATAAGCTTTCCCCCATTTTTGCCAGGAACAAAATGAGCTGGTGCTTAGTGCCGCCATATGGAGAATTAAAGCCTCTGCAAAAATCAGCATTTAAAGAAACAACTGGAATTTAAGATTGTGATAAATGAGTCTATATTTGCACTTTCTAGTAAGTCTCAGGGAAGAATCTGATTATTTTGCAAACTACCATTTCAGCTCTGTCTGTTCATTCTTATACTAAAAAATGATGAATTTGAGTCTTAGTCACAGCTATCTTCAAAAATGTAGCTAATTAAAATGAGGTAGGAAGTAATTTGAATGAAAAAACAAAACAAAAACAACAACAAAAACACAACAACACTATTCAGGCTTTTAAAATGAGTCATATAGTACTAGCCTGATGCTTGAAGAATTTCTGTAAGAAGCCTGCTTCAGACCCAGCAGGGCAAAAAGGGTATCAATAGAGCCAATTCCCATCATTCAGAATCCACAATTCCTAAATCAGTTGCTAATTTCTAGGGGGGGGGGGGGGGGGGGGAATACAATTCAACTATAAAAAACTGAGGTAGGACAGTAGGGGAAAATTTGCATTTAGGTATTGAAGAGTAGTAAATAATGCTTCCTACTCCTTTAGGTGCTGTGACACCGGAAAACTCTGAAGGAGAACAATTCTGATACTCGTGCAGCATTTGGCATCTATTGCAACTATGTAAACACGAATACAGCACAAAGCTTGACCCAATTTGCACCAGTACCATCTAGTAACCCACTCCTAAATCAGAGCATTGCAGCTGCCAGGTGCTACATGAGTAATGAGCTGTGTGGATTTGGGGTGGAGAGGTAGTTTTTAGTTTGGTGTTTTGGCTCTTCAGCTTAGATTGCTCCTACCCTTTTTATATCCATAACTTGTTTTCTGTCTGCTAATCTTCAATTAAGTCTTTAATTTATTCTTTAACTAAAAGCTCTTTGCAAAGAAAACAGAGAAGAACACAGAAATCTTTCAGTCACCTTAAAATATAGTGCCTTAAAGACACTTGCAGACAAATGCTCAGCTCACCTGGTCATGTTTTTTTCCGGGCTTTGATGCCATGATGTGCTTTGTGCCTATTCTACCTGTGTATCACTTATTAAAAGCACAATAGGATGCCACTGTGGAGAGTATCCCAGGGTCTTTGCTCATGGCTATGCAGTCTGTCAGTGAGATTCAGTACATAAACCTCACAGTTCTAAGTGCCACAACAATTACTCCAGGCACTCCAGAAAGACAAGGAAAAGAGAAAACACAGAAATACGTCAAAGAGGAAGGAGAAGTACTACCTATCCAAAGTCCTCCATATATCTAGCTCTAAGCCATACTGCCTATTAGAGCGGAAGTGGATATACAATTAACTATATCTAGGAGGGAGAAAGAGAGAAGGAATCAGAAAATCCCCTTTAACCTCCCTTATTCTTTCCAGATGGTAAATCTGCCTAAAGAAATCTGTACAGAACAGATAGAATCTTTATCTGCAGTTGCTCCACTGGCTAGACTTACACTATCTGCTAATGGTCTGTCCTAACTGGAAATATGCTGATTTCCAGCCACACCTCTAAGACAAGAAAGTGCCTTAAGTGTATAAAAATCAAGCTTCCAGTTTTAACATTTTACTTCTGCTGCTTGGGATTCTTAGACCTCAACTAGGATTGAGACTGAGTACATACAGGGTGAGTCCCAAAATACAGCTAAATCCAGAGGCATTTCTGTAATCTGGTTCTGCATAAGAGCTTGATGGTAAGCTTTCCTAGTTTGGTTTGTTCTTTTCCCCACCATGCTTTGTAAGCCATGCTGGTACACACGCACTCACTTACTCAACAAAAGTTAGCAACAAAGTTTTGTGTTAAAGCATGAGTTACAGTCATGAGTCATCTTGCTTCTGCATTCTAGAAAGCGGCCTTCCTAGTATACACAGGGAAATGTTTTAAGTGCTGTGTATTACATAAAACAAGGATTGGCTTTTTTTTCTGAGCAGGGGTAAGGATTGTACAGCTTGGTTTTACACATAATTGTATTGCCTAGAAAGTGTATTTCTTAACAGGCAAAATTAATGTATCTGTATGGCAGCCACATGTATTAATAGAATAACCTTTCCTTCAGGGCTACTAGAATTTCACATTTCATTCAATAGTAAGACAAGTTCTTTAGAGCATGATATCTCAAGAGTTGAGAAAATGAGTTCCTACCATCTTAGTTACTGTCTATTTCACAGAAGTTACTGCAAAATGCTTAGCAAATTGGGCTTCTCCTCACATTTCAACTGTAGTTAAATTATAACATTCTTCTTTATAATACTTTGAACTACTTGGTGTCCCAGTTCAGTATGCAGAGAAGACAATCAGGTTGTAATCACTATTGTTCTCCAAAGGTTGGTTTTAATTAACAAGAGCAAAGTGATTTTAATGAAAAGGGGAAAGTTTGTTTAAACAAAAGCTATTAATCTAAAAAGGGTTCAGACATTATAATCCCAATAGAGTTCTTAAAAATTTTTAAGGAAATAATGAAGGGAAGAAGAACAAAGAGGTTGAGAATTTGAATAGAAGTCTTCTTTAAAGTTAGTGCCGAGAAGAAAGAAAGAAGTTGCATCTCTGAATTGAAAGTTCTCTACCTGTTCTCCCTTGAATCAAGGCCTCTCTTGCAGTTTTGTGTCCCAAAACTTTCAGTTTTCTTCAGGGACCCACTAGGTTATGTAGATTTAATTATCACAGTCTATCACAGTGGTCAGCACTTGACAATTATAATAGTGATTTTTAGGAATAAAGCAATCTCAAGAAACCTTAAGTAGAATGACATACTTAGTCAAAACAATGAAAACCTACATCTAGCAAACTAAATCAAGAGCTTGTTTTTTTTTCCATAATCTTTTCTAAAATCTGCAGTATTAAATGGTAACAAATACAAAATCACTGTAACTACCATAAGATATTGGATCAATATTTTTTCCATCCTTATATATCAGTGGCTTTCCATTGTTATAAAAGGGATAGATTCAAAGTTCAACCTGTAAATGCAGCTACAGTCAATAATGCTTATTTCTTCTCTGCAGTGATCTGGATCACTTATCTTCAGGTAATATAATGGAGCAAATGGTTGTTGTTTTTTTATTTTTTTAATAGACAGAGAAAATGCAATTTAATCTCTATCAGTATACTAAATTTGGACTGGACACTAGTTGTAGCAAAAACACTTTTTTAGGCTGAATATAAAATGTTTTCTTGCCTGATTAAGAAACTTTAATCTATTCCTTAGTTGTCAGTTCATACTTGCCTCATTAAATATAAAGCAATAATAGTGATATGCCTAGAGATTACCATGCAGAGTTTCTTTGACAGCTGGGAACAGCAGCATTACAAGCAAAGAAAGTGCAAAAGCAAGGCTGTATACCTAGACCAATGCACATCATTTCTTCTCTGGAGAAAATGATTTCTTCTGCTACTTCCCGTTGCTCAGCTTACCCAGCATGTCTCAAGCCATATCTAATTACCATTTCCACCTTTCAGTCACACCAAAGAGGCACAATTAAATCAGACAAAACATGTATCCTATTTCTGCATTATTGATAGAATATTACTTTCCCCCTTCTGTCTGAGCTCTTACTAGATCTATTTCTTCAGCTACGTCTCACTTCACTCACTGCTTTGCATCTGCATGCACATTTCTAGCTAACTAAAGAGGCTTCTGATGCTTTCTTATGACACTTGCCAAATACATTTATTATTTATGGTTCTATTATTTTCTTGCTAGGTTTCCTATGCTTTTTCTATTTCCACCTATCACCGGAATGGAAACACCTTAGGCATCAAAACTTGGTCTTATCCATTTCTCTCAGAACCATGCTATTCAAGTGTGACTTGACTAGATGTAGACAATAGATGTACGAAATGGGAAATGCATATTTTGCACTCACTCTGAAACATAATGGAAAGCATTTCTTTTTCTGAGTATACTCTGTTAAAACTATTTCTCTTTGTAAAACCTTAGCTTTCAAATATGCAAGGCCAGGACAGCTTTTGTGTCTAGGAAAGTGGACAAAAAACAACACAGTGTAGTGCTTCTTACAGACTTTATGTTATTTCTTTATGATGAATGGCATTATGAATATATGACGTTATGAGTGGAGTATATAGATCAGAGAGGACAACCTATGCATGTTGACTGCTTTGAATAACTCTCTGTGCTGCCCGGGTCATCACTCCAGATTTGAAGTGGACAGATCTGAGACATCTCACATAAAAGACAGGCATATAAAGTTCTGTCATTGTATTTGAAAAGGAATGCCGATTAACTACTCTTTTCCTTTAGAATTCTTGAAGTACTCTCTGTATTGTCTTTTAGTAGTTATAGCTGGGAGAGAAGCCAATAACGAAGACCAAGAAGAAACAGGAACTGAAAACCATTTTCTGACTCCAAAGAGCTACTGGCACTGTAAGAATTCTGCTCTGATTTACTACTGGAAGGCTGATCTATAATGCATTTAAAAAAGGGGAGAGAGAGAGAGAGCACTCCATCTTGCCCTAGGTACACAAAGGATTGGAAGCAAGGATCAGAAATGCACTATGAAGCTGCATCTTTATATCTAGTTTATGATTTTAGATTCAGCTCTTTTCTGATGAATTTTTGTGAAGTCTTCATTTTGCTTCCAAATAATTATTTCAGCAATAGCACTTAATGCCATAAGTACCAAGAGACATTTTGACGTTAGGCAAAATCAGCCTTAATAAATGCTCCTACCTCCAAAGTTACCTTGTGCAATTTCAGTTCCTTAAGCTGAATGTCTGGTCCGTGCTAAGCTCTGAAGCATCCCTTGAATCCATGAAGGGAGGTAAACGCCTCTACACATTGGAACACTTTTTTCAGGAGAGGTAGCCATCTAAATCTGTACAGACTCAGACCACTCTGCACATATGCTAAGTGACAAAGTTATGGACTGTAGTCCTAAATGCTTACATGTATTTAAGATGGTATCAAAGAATAAGCAGTTTTAGATATAGAAGTATACCACTCACCCACAAAATATAAAGAAAGGGTGGATACTGTTGCCGATTTCTAGAAAAGTTTTAATACAGTCCAACTAGCACATTTGTTATTGAATTGTTAGAATGCTTTGTTCCCTGACTACTGACATTTTAGGAAATTCTGGGTACATAGCCTTCATAGTTCAGGGAGTGTTTTGAAGTGATCTAGCTGATGACAAGTAGTAGTTTCAACACCAGTGAGAAGGCAACTATTTCAGGGATGATAGCTGCTTGACCTCCAGCTGTTGCTGTTCTTCAAGTTATAGCTGTTTTCATCAAGGATGGTAGCTGACCTCTAACTCTCTGAAAGGAAATCAAGACAGAAAGGAAGGTAAGTACACTTGTTTCTTAAATGGATGTATACCACTATCCTGTCTGGATAACATAATAATATAAGATAGAAAGTAGAGTCCCATGCCTATTTTGGTAGTCCTTAGCTAAATCCATAAGGTTATATTTCAAAACAAAAATAAGGAGAATCAAGAAAAAGAGTCTCATATGCAGTAGGTGCTATAAAGCTACATACTACCCAAAGGTTCCTGCTTTTCACTAAACATGCATAGCACCATATCATTTTTCTGTGGATATGGAGAAACAAGTCACAGAAAACTTTTTGGAGTGGTGCTGGGCAGACAGCATTAAACACGTGATCTGAGATTAGTGGGATTGATTCATTTTTGCCATGCAGACTACTTAGCTACTATTGATATCTGTGCATAATAACAAAAGTTACAGTATTAATTTTATTCTTGAGTTATGAATAGGCTATACAATCACATCAGTATCATGACTCAAACACCCAAGGAATTATCTAGTCTTGGCCTTCTTCTTCCCAGAGTCCTAAATGTCTTAATAACAAGTGACAGGAGGCAGGGCCTGCATAGAAATTTTGTGGACTACAAAACAGTGCAATGTCTAAAGCAAACATAAGTGTATTAAGAGTTGTTTCCCTAAACCCAGGCATAAATAAGACACAGATTTACAATTTTTTTTTTTTTTAAGCCTGATAGCATGCTTTTCTCTGTCTCTAAACTGTAAGTGGGCTTGGTTGGGTGAAGTTCAGCAAGAACAAACCTGCCCTTATTTTCTAATTTTGTAGCTGCTACATATGTACAAAAATTAAAAGTCATTTCTAGGAACTCAGTTTTTCCAGTTGCCAACAGCATTATCTTATGAACTGATATTTTGACTTATGTTAATATCACTTACAACTAGAATAGCCTAGAACTAAAATCTGTTGTTGTTGTTTGTTTGTTTATTTTTAATACATGTTTACAGTTACTGACTCAGTGATGTTGGTTACTACTACTGTAATGTGCAATCAGTGCATACCCAAAAATCAATTTTTTTTCTTCTTTATATCAGTCACATAAATACAGCAGCATGTAGGAAAAGCTGGGAAAAGCACTGTTGGAACAGAATCCTCTTAAAGACAAACAAACAAGAAGTTCTTGCCTTAAAATTCATTTGCATGCTCAGATTTTAGTCCTTTCATGTCTAACTAGTGGGATGTTTCTCAGACCTGCTGATCGTCTCCAGCACCATAGCCTAGTAAATTTAGATCTGACAGAAATCTTAGAAAATAAGATACACCTGTTTGAAAAGATATCACTATTAAATAATCTTTAGTCTGGAAGATATATGGTTTAACTCTAAGTACAACATTCTTGATTTTATCAGTCAGATAGAAAAAGTACAAAGAACAAACAAGTATTATTAAGTGTAACTTCTGGTCCTGGCATGCATACATTTAACAAGTAAACTAAATGGAAACTGAAGAAAAAGCTAATTGTTTTTCTGTTTATTTTAAAATATAAAAATCAGTTTTTAAAAATGTACAGATTTGCCCATAGTTCTACAGCAAAACTGAGATAGGGCTCATGTAGAGGATGTTTAAGTGCCTAGAGAGTAAAAATCCCAGAGACACATATTGGATATGAATTTTGGATAAGAATACATAATACATCTCAATTTTCTAACACAATACACTCAGTCTATTCCAACACCTGTCTTCAGGCCCTGTCTCATTTTATTAGCTTTTTCTCATGGCTGAAATGAGCAATTCTTGAGCCAAACAGCTGTCTTAAAACTCTAATTATCTTCAAATTTAGGCTAACGTCTTTATTGAGGTTTCTAATTAAAAACAAAACAACACAAGTACAACCAAAACGTGAAGATTTAGGGAAATTCATTCCATTTTTTTCAGTTGAAATTTGCTATGACAAGTAATATTTTATAGCTATTTTTTTCCCCCCTCAGGCACCTGATTGTTGAATAGACACAAGCAAATTTGCTAGGCACGCAAGACCACACTATTCAGATCTTTCACCACATTAGGAAGATGCACCCACTGCACTATGAGAAAGAGTCAATTATGAAAGGAAATTAGAAGCTGACAAAGGTTAGAAAGTAGGTGAACAAGGGAAGAGAAGTTCTGAAATTACACAGCTATTGCAATTAAGGTCCGATGGTCCTTCTTTTATGGGTCATGGGAGCTGTGGCAGTTTTGATAAATGATTTAACTTTTATAACAGATCTATCTATCTAGCAATGGCAAAGAAAAGAGTTCTCTGTACAGAATCACTTACAAGAGAGGAGTCAGTTTCTTCTCATTGAATCTGAGTAATTCAACTGCCACTCTCAGCTTCAAAGTCCTTGGCCCAGGAAGACTTGAAATATTTGCCATATCACTGAATGAATCTATGTACTATCACATTTGCCATGAGATTAAAAGTTTCAAATCTCAGCATGAGTGACTCCTCACTTAGGATGAAAAAATTATGAAATGATACATCACACTAAATTTCATCTAGGACAGTTCAATGAAAAAAAATATATCAAATCCTGCTGAAATTTTAAGCACAAATCATATTCTATACCCCCACGTTTCAGTGGTATGCTTTGATCACAGTGTTTCACAAAGAAGTAATTTTGCTTTGTTTAGAATGGGTAAAGCAATACCAAAAGTGAATGCTGTTGTGCTAGTAAACAAAGCACTGAAATGAAACAAACATATAGGAAAACCACTCCAGTTAAAAACATTAGTATCTTTACACTCCTCCAGTCCATAGTCTTAATGGGATTTATATCGCTACTGGAAGAAACTGGTCACTTTGCTGTGCAAGGGACTATCCTTTTCTGAAACAGACCTGAATGATAGAAATAAGCAGGTAGGGAGAAAGATTACAGTTAATGTTGACGGAAAACAAAGAAGTAAAAAAATCCCATCCCCTCCCAAACCTTCTCCTTTCCCTTGTGGCTAAACAGAATAATCTGTACACTTCATAATAGCTGTATTACTCACTCCTGCAGAATAGATGTGTGGAAGTTTACCTCCTGAAAGCATCAGACAAACTCTTAACAGAGCAGAATCCAGGACTGTATTTGGTAAAAGTCCCTTTCCTAGTAAAAAAGGAAAGTCTGTCCAGATAAAGCATAGAACATAATGCAAGACAAACTACTAAAAAACAGATCTTGACTAAAATGACAGAGAAGGCATGTTGCATGGTTGCAGAAGTATATTTGCAAAATAGATGGAAATTTGATTGTTAATCAGAAGGCAGAAAAATAAATAAAAAAAATTCATTGAACTTACAGACTTCTCCATTCACTGAGACCCTAAATTCAGTGATTTTTTTTCTAAGAGTCTTTGAAACTTATCATTTGAATTCCAGAATTTGGTTCAAGTCTGTCTGGTCCTAAATAGATGATTGACAGGGTTTTTTCGTATGTTTGCATACAAATAGCATTCTCTACTGTGAAGTAGTAGACCTGAGCTGATTAAGTTTGAGTGCCTTAATTTATTGAAGTTAAGAGTACTGCCTATTCTCCTCATACCTTCCAGCATTCTGGGTGAACACTAATAGACACAGGAAGGCAGAAAGAGTACTCATCCTTACAAGGAGCTGCCATCTTAAACACCAATGCACAGAAGAGCTGAAAAGCACTTCACAGCTCATTCAGAAGTTCAGCTGTCATGTCCGTGGACTTCTGCTTATTTTATCTCCTTGTTGTTTTTCTTCTTTGACAGAGTATACAACTTATCTTAAAGCCTTCTTTTTCTCTCTCCATCAGCCTAGCATGTCTCTCCCTAGAGCTCTTTCTCCCCAGGAAGATGGCAGCAGCTTGCAAAAGCCCTCAAACCACATCAGGGAGATGGGAGATTAAATATGCCCTGTGCATGACAAAACCAGGGGCAGGGAAGGGCATTTGCTGTCAGTAGAGCCTGCAAAGCGTCCAAATAAGAGTTCAAATGGGGAAAACAAGGAACAAGCCTTCATATTTTTTCAGATCTGCTGAGACTTCTGGATGTACTATCAACTGTGAACACTTCAGAGAAGGGGGTACAGCAGAGGTGGCATTTGCTGTAAAAGTTAAATTGAGCTTCAGAGGACAGATGAAAATGTTAGCTAAAACAACAAGGTGGGATATTATTCACAGGACAGCCACTCCAAAGAAAAGTTAGAGGAAGATTTCAGAAGTAGAAAAGGGATAGTTAGAAGGGTAGAAGAATGGTTAGAAGGTCTTACACTCCAGCTGCAGACAGATGGCTGTCCCCACTGTAATGGCAAAGTAGGGACAAGAGAGAGGGAACCACACAGGCACAGTTGGAACTATAACCAACTAAGTTAGAATTCCAGAAAGTTCATCCAGTAGTTTTTCTTCAGAGCTTAAGTAGAAGTTGATTTCCTGCACAAAGTCTTGGTCCCATGTTTTACTCCTTATATTCCTTTTTACTCTTTTCTCTTGTCCAAGGCACCTCAGTCACACAGCCTGTGAACAAAGAATTAAATGTAGCATTAGCCCTACATCAGAAAGCTACAGTGTTTCAATAGATAGTATTTTCTGCAGCTCCCTTGCATCTACTTTGACATTGTTCATTCAGTGTTTAAATTTCTAGATCCTCCTCTCTCCAAGAGTTAACTCTGAGTACTAACATGCAGCCAGAAGAAATGAGTATTTAAATTAAAAGCATGTTATGACAGGCATGTATATGGACGCACACAGTGTAAATCGTTCTGAGCATTGGATTCCACCACCCTTCCCTCTCCCTTATTTGTGTGGTTTACTAATGCTGAGGTGTGACCATGTTGTATCAAAGCTGGAAGTGCTGATCCTGTGCACTTGGAACTGGCTAAATAATGTCAATTCATTCGATGGGCCAGTACCAGAGTTAGTTCTCATCCCCACGGACTACAGACCAGCACAGTTCATCAGCTCCGTAACTTCAGTTAAGATTTATAGATATTAATGACAACAGGGACAGGAGGAAAGTATTCAAACTACTATATGGAAGCCTCTTAACCAAGCTTTAAATATACCTGTTCTCACATAAAATCATTAATATACTGAGAAAATGAATCCTTTTATAACTGGGCTTAACTGCTAATTCAATAAATGCAGCTCTTGGGTCCATGGTTACAGCAATGGAAATGATTTTTACTTTCTAAATTCTGCAGAGGTGGGAAGCCTGCTGACATCTGTTCAAAGCACTTCACCTCTCCGGGACTCAGCCTTCTTTGTTCTGTGACACTGGCTGTCCTCTGATGTCAGAAGGGAGCAGATGGATTTTTTTTTTTTTTTAGTATCAAAAACTGGAAATTTTAAATCAAGAAAAAGCCCATACACTTTATCATGACTGCTGTACAGTAGCAATGAAGTTTTCTGTCATACAAAATAAGACAACTACTACTACATTGAATAAGTCAGAAAACACAAAGAAAAGCATTAATTTTTTGTTCTCTGGTTAAAACCAAGATCATTGTGCATTCAAGTATTCATAATGTGGGAACGTAGCGTAACAGACAAGTGCAAATGAAACAACTGTAATATTTGATTAATTCTGTAACTGCAGATGAAGAAAACAATAAAAAGGATTAAATTATTCTCAATGGAGCAGTATCCAGGAAAAATTAATGAATACTAGGAAACTAGTAAAAGCTTTGCATTTTGAAATATTCACAGACATCACAAATTTGAGACAAAAGACCTATTCCTACTAAATGTTACAAAACTCATTCTGCATTAAAAACAAAACAAACAAGAACATCTCAACAACCCATACACAGCCAACTAAACACAAGAGCTTTGCTTTTAGCTCAGACATCTAGCATGTTGTGAAAAGCGCAGGAGCAGATCAGATCAACACACTGCAGTCATTTTTAGGCAGGTCACTCCAAAAATAATGCCTCCTATTTATTTCCATGGAAACTACAACAGGTACAAAGAACAAAAAAACCACTGATAGAGCAAATGCTCAGCTACAAGATGCTATTTTTCAACATAGCCACCACCACTATTAGCTGTGTATTTTCACCAGCAGTGAATGAGAACCTGCATGCTGTGCACATAAAGTAGACAACTCAAAGGGAATAAGATGCACAACGTGGCTCTTTTTAAGTGCATACAACTGTTTCCCTATAGAGGTCAAAATCTGTAGGTGGCAACATACAAAATGACCACTAGTAGAACAAAATATTCAAAAAAAAAAACAACAAATCAAACCAACAAACCCAGTAGATTTAAGCTACTACTTGTGAAGCATATCAAAATAGTCATTCTAATAGTACTGTTAGAGCAAATCAACAAGATGTTACTTAGGCAAGATTAACAGAATTCCACATTCTTTCAGTTGGAGCTGCTAATAAAGAACAGCTAAATGAATTTTGGTGTGTACACTATTATGAACAGTGGTTCTTTGCAATCTCATTTAGCAGGCATCTGAGCTTATAAACAGCCTGGCTTTATACTGAGTGCCATAAGTGTTTCAGTAGAAACTGTATCCAGGTACTTGAGTAATTGCTTGTGGCAGAGCAATTACAAGTGAACTTCCATTACTGAAAGAATCAGAAAAAGGAACTATTAAACAGAATGATCATGATATGCAATTATTGACAACATCAACAACGAAAAATCATCAACAAATTTTCCCACACCAGAGAAAATATCACTCACTGTGACATTTCTTGATTTCCAAAAAGCTGGAATTTAAATGGGCAAAACCATCTAACCTGCTCCTTTAACAAGTCTGGGTCAGCGCTAGCCCTCTAGAGATACTATGCCTGTAAACAGATGCAGTGTTGAAGAAATACAAAGAAAGAGCAAATAACTTGCACATTCCATGCTAGAGAAATGATTATCTTTTGAAACAATTGGCAAATAACAGCCTTTATGCAGGAGTGAGCAAGACAACAAGGCTTCAGAAAAAGAAATAAAGAAACAGCACAAATACTTCATCACTAAAATCTGAAATGGTATAACCTAGAGAAAAGGCTGGTCTTTAAATGGGACATAATACAGAAAGGAGTGGAAATATTCTTAATGCAATCATAGTGGCTGGCATCTACTACATGCATTACACCAAATTTAGACATAAAATTATTACCCAGAGTGAAAACCTGCACAAATTGAAAAAAAGTCCTTGTAGCACTACCATTAAATATATTTAAACAGAAATTTAAGGCTGAATTAAAAAAAAATAAAGAGCAAACTCTTACAGAATAATATGAACAAAGCCTCTGTGTGGAGGCTCTAAAGAACATGAAATGAATGCTATACATAAAGTAATACAAAGTGGAGACCAATACTGATCAAGAAATAACATTACTCACTAGTTATTATCTGATATACCTGATCAAGCTTTTGGTTTATCTAGCCCAGTAGTATGTAGCTGAGACACAGAAATGCCAAATACTTAAAGAAAGATAATATAATTCTGGTCTTAGTAAGCAGCTATATGGTCACCCAACTCTGATGCAAATCTCAGCCTACTTCCTGAGATATAATTTTTTGACTCACTGCAGCATTTCACTGGTTGCCAACTACTAATGACAGCAGTAGAAACTTATGTAGGAATCAAAGTATTTTGCCTTCACCCTATTCCTAACTACACTTTCATTTTCAATTAAACCTTAAAACTTTCTTGAACTGAATTCTTTTTTATTTGTTCCTACAAGCAGTAATAGAAGGTCACAAATCATACTGTCATCAAACACATACAGATCAAAAAAGACATTTCCCTCTATTATGACAATTGTCTATGCTTCACGTCTGCATGGCTCTGAAAATATCATCAGCATCCTCCACACAAATCACATAAAGGAAGTAAGTACCTGCAGGTGTTCATCCTTTTTTGACCACAACCTTCATACAACAATAAATAATTTCTTTCTTCTTGCCCATGAAAATGCCCCAAGTAGCATGCAGGACTAGAAAATGCTCTGGCTGCACCATTAGCTCTTAGAAGCACAGTATATCAAAATATTTTTTTAGTCTATAATTCACACATTAACAGAAGATCAGGTAAGATTATTTATGGAATCTAGATCATTTTTCCCCGTTTTTGGCAGTTTATACAACAATTTCAAGCACCTACCCAGTCTTGTAAGAATAAACTTTTAATCAAAATTTCTTCATACAACCAGTATATAATGTTTTAGCAGATGGCAAGATGCGTGTATAGGGGTTTTTTTGCTGTTTGTTAGTGGGTGTTTTAAGGATTAAAGCATCTATAATATGTAAGAGACATTCTTTCATGTCAGTTAGACTTTGATTTTGAGGATAGGCTTCTGAGAACTTCCTACTCTCTGTCCCTTCTTATTACCCCCGTCAAAGTGATAGAGGCCTAACTTTTGTAAATAGAGTCAATGGATACCCCTTGCTGTGAACTACTGGACAATTTTGCTGTAATACAAAGTATGAAGCTTTCTTGTTTTCCTCCATAGTGTAGAAGAGAAAATGCAAGTCATCAAGGAGTTGAAGAACTTTATCTGATGAAATTGCAAACCTCTCTTTAAAGTCTTAAATCAGCAAAATGAGGAAAGAACAAAGTAAGGAGACAGAGACAGTAATTACCAAAAGAATAATAATTTAAACAAACCGAGATTGCTTGAAGCAAACATGAATACACTGGTCACAACAGGTCCACTAGGGCAGATTCATTCATTATTAAAGTTAATGAATTCATGTTCTTTTCAGGAGAGCCTGAGAGAAAAGCTCAATGCTGACAGTAAAAAATCTGATATGGGAGTGAATGGATTTGAAGGGATAGGAGTACAGTGAAACTGGCTTATGAACATGAAGACAGCTATAGCTAAGCCCCAGTATTGGACCTAACTATAATCAGGTCCTTAGTCCCAGGGAAGAACAATGGTCCCAGACCCATTTAGCAATTGACATTCACCTGATTCACAATGCCCAGCATGACAGAAGTAATTAATTTTCTATAGTGGGCCATTTACCTCACAGGTATTTTAGGTAATTGACTCCTGCACAGAGCAGGCGCACAGGCTCTGGCCACCAGTTCACTCTGGTGACTCACGGTGGGACTTCCAGTTGTGTCATTTGGCTGCATAAAACTCTTGCCTTAAATGGGAGGAAGAATTAAAATGAATGAATATTAGTAAAAAAAAATAGGTCATAGGTCACACAGGATTTCCAAAAAGTGGCTTTGCTGAAAATTTTTACCCATATGCTCTCAGTACAGATTTTACTGGGAGTGCATAGAGACACACACACAAAGCACATGCAGGCGGCACATACACATTTCAGGCCTTCTGGAATGCGAAGTTAAGAGAAAATAGAAACAGGAATTCCAGAAGTCTTAGTTTACACAGTATCTTCTACCGTCTATACCTCAGTTTCACTATCAAGGAATTAAAAGTCTTTTATCAACTTTGCAAAACAGCTAATAAATCCACCAGTGATGCCAGTTGAATACATTCTATGAGGACACAGACCTAGCTTCAGATGCACTTTCCTTGTGTGGTGACTATTAGGCTTACTGATTTCAGCACAGAAAGAGGCTACCACTGGCTTTTTTAGAGCAGATATAGCTAAGAGAAGTAAACCTGAATCAAAACAGCTATTTGCTTTCACACACTCGAGTGATACTGCTGTGCCACTGGTGTCACTTTTACAAGACAAAAAGTGTTTTTTTTTGTTTTTAAATCTCTGATGTATTAATGGCAGTATGGTACTGTTTGTTTTTAATTTGGTTTGACTTTTTTTGCTTGGTTTACACAGAAGAAAAACAGCACTGAGCAACCAGTGGTTTTATCTCAGCTAGCTAAAATACCAAAATTGCTAATCCCCATGCCTGCTTTAAGGTTTTAGCAAACAAATGTTGGGTAAGGCTAGAAGGAAATAATAAAATAAAATAAAATAAAATAAAATAAAATAAAATAAAATAATCCCCCAAATCTGTTCAGCCTGGTAGATTTAGCTTTAAAGGGCCTGAATCTAGGGCAGTATGCCTTAGTAACAGGTGAAAGCCAAAGAAAAAGTTCAGCTTGAACATTCAAAAAAGCCAGCAGGAAAAGCAGCCTTATTTTACTTCTAAACTGAGCACATTTCTTTGAGAAACAACAGACATGGAAACTTCAAAGCCTTTCTATTTTATTTTTGGAACACAGCCAAACTTTAAAGTGTCGTTCAGAGACAAGAATGGTACAAAGCAGTGTAGGGTGGCAAATCACACTTGTTTTGCCTCCCATATGGCTATTGAGGCTTCTCTGGCCATTCCAGTGGCTTCTTGCCTGCAGTCTGCCAAGGGATGCTTTAAGGCAGTCCCACAACAGCCATAGCTGCTTCCATCTCCATTTGCAGCCCCATCCAGAGCACAAAAAGAAGAAAGCTCAATTCTCTGGGACCCTCCTGCAGAACTTCCTCACTGCTTTGTTGCTTCACATAATCACTCCTTTTAGGAGAGAGCAGCAGGAGATAAAGAAGTGTATAAGAGGAGAGAGGTCCCATAAAACTTCACATACCTTCTCCAGATCTGCACAACTCCTCTTCATCACCATCCAGGACTAGCTATTATTATTAAATATCTTGATGTATGAATTACTTTGCTAAATCCTAACAGAATGCTGTAATCTCATACCCCTGTACAGACCTCCTGCCCTCATCTAACTTTCCTCCCCTGCCCAGGCCCTGCACTCACCTCAAACTCTACTGAGCCACACCCGCAGCCTCTCATTTACTCAGCTCAGCAGTTCACTCCCCAGGTACCAACTGGAGAGCAAACCTGAGTGCTGCTCACCCTGCTGAGAAGCCTTCTGCTGATCCTGGCTGTACAACCTCACTGACACATTAAGTAGAAAGAAAAAGTAGAAACCTTTGGAAGAGAATATTAAAAATGAGATACATTAAAATAGCAAATGTTTACAAATCTTTCTCTTCACTTCAGTGGAAGCCACTTCTGCTCTCATCAGCAGAAGATGCAATCAGTGAGTTCTGTACAAAACCAGATTCCCTTCATAATTATATTCAGATATCTCCATTAATGTGATGGAAATGCACTTGGTCAACTGAGCATCTGATTGGTCCCACAGTATTTTATTTTCTCTTCTTGGAAAAATTACCTTTATTCACTGCTTTCAGTATTATCAAGACAGAAAGCTGCCAAGAACATTGTTTAAGAGCATTCACTGTGAAACTTGGTCCAATACTTACATATCAGTAAGTTCGAGGCTCTCAGAAGTGCTTCTATCCTAGAAGCCATCTGCCAGAGGGAATGAGACCTGGAGACACCTGGTCTTTATATCCTTCTGTCCCGCAGCCATTCTCAAGATAGCACCTGCTTGTACAGCACACAATAGTAACACCTTGCCTGAGAAATACATAAAAGATTCCTTAGCTTACTTACAAACCCTTTTACTTTTCTTCATTTTAATACACTAATGCCCCAACTCCTTTCATCAGCATGCTAAATCTAGGCGAGATGTTGTAGTGTACCCTGGTAGCCCCAGCCAGCTGCTCACAGCTATGTCCTCTCCCAGCTTCTTGCACATTCCTAGATACTAACCAGGGGGAAGGGGCTGAGTGAGAAAGTCTTGTTAAAGCACTGGTCAGCAATAACTAAAACACTGGTGTGCAATCAATACTGCTTTGGTCAAAAATCCAAAACAAAGCACCATACTTACTGCTATAAAGAAAAATAGCCCAGTATGGATATCTTGTACCATCATCTCCCTTCAGGAAGTGGAACATGAGGAAACCTCAGCACATAGTTTCAGCTAGGAGTTAGATAGCCAAGCAAGAAGAAAATTTGCTAGGAAAACATCATGCTTGAACTTGATCATGTATGGACTCCTGCAGAGTGTAAGCACAAGGGAAGGTGAAGATCTTTTTAACTTATTGCATATTAATTCACCCTAATATAAACAAGCTTATAAGAAAAGCTCAAGGAAATACACACTGAACAGGATAGGCTCTCCTCTTCTATTGATTATTCTTGTCAGCAATGACTCTAGAGCATCATGGAGAAAAGCTGTGTTCTAACAAGGCACATGGAGGCAAGTGCATCCAGTCCAGCAGATACAGAACAGAATAGGCCAGAAGACATGGAAGAAGTTAAAAAACTAACCCTAAAGCCAGTAAGAAAACAAATAAAGGTATTCTGTAGGCAACTCACAACAAAAATGCTATTTCTGTGTAACATTCAGTTTGGAAGAATAGAAATTAATCATCCCAATTCCCTTTCTGCAGTTCCTATTTTTCTTGAATTCTAACAGTCTCCTGCTTGATTTAATTGAAATTTCAAGCCTGCAAAGACAACTGAATACTACATCCAACAGGTTTTAGTGTACATCACTATCGCTATCATAAAACAATACTGATACTTCACAGGGCCATAGTACTGCCAAGTCTAAATATTTGCATATGTCAAGACCACCGTAAAGGTTCTGTGCCAGCACTCAAGTATACATTACTATAAGTTAAAGTAAGAAGATTTACAAAAGTTGAGTTGTGGCACATATGACAGCTAAATAGACTAAATACTGCTTAAATATTCATCGTACAAAGGTAAACCAAGCGAGCTGTCATTACAATAATCACAGAATATAAGACACGTTCCATCTGCACGTGGAAAAGTATAGCAAATTCTCAGAGACATCCACACAAGTCTCATCAAAGGCCATACATACAAATTTCTTAATGACACTATAAACTTGTCTGAATGACAGGTGCTGAAAGCTGCCAGTACACACCTGGCTGGCAACAGGACAGCCTGAGGGCATAGGAAAATTGGATCCTCGGAATCTGAACATGCCTGCCCCAGCCAAATACATTGCCACAGTGAGGCTTTCTCAAACACTCCTGAGGGAACATAGTTAAGGTCTGGAAATTCAACAGAAGGTTTTCCCACCCCCTCATGCACCTGACAGGAAGCCTCCATCCACACCTATGCGCATTTTTTCCCCACTGGTTTCTTCCATTGCAATGCTCTTTTCCATTATTTCCATATTTATTATTGGTAAATTAATTTCATCTCTACATCCTTTCATGGAGAGGTCGCAACTAATAAAATACTTGCTGCATTAAAGAAAAAAAAAACAGTTAACATTAGGAAATATTGATGTAACTCAAAAATCTTAGGGTCATTATCAAAATATTATTATGAAAAACAAAACTAAAATTTATGTGAATTTATATTGTTTATTATACCATATACAATCCAAAAATCTAAACTTTGGGTTCTCATTCTTCTGTTTTCTTCTTTGGATTTGCTTCCTATCATTCCTCTTCACCTAGCTTTTTATTCCACTAGTTCTAGTTTCTACCCTGCAGATTAATTCATTTGTGTTCTGTATGTATTCTTTTTATATGAAAGAACAAGATGCAAAGGTAACATCAAGCATTTCATATTCACTCACTGTTGTCTTTGCTCTGGTCTGTTTTTGTAAGGAAGGGAACAAATCATTAAGAAGGGTGGGAGAGTTTCATCTTCTCTCCTTTTTCACGTTGTACCACATTTGCTATACTTTCATATTGTACTTAAACCCTAAAGCCTTTGGGCACTTTACCCACTTTGCCATGGATCTTCAAGACCCAAAGAACGGTTCTTGAAAAGTCTGAACTAGAATCAGGGTTTGAGTTATAAAACACTCTGAGTAAAGATCTGGAAATGTCTGCAAAATACCATACATCTCTGTAGCACTGTTGGAATAATAAGAAAACCAGTGCTCAGAGGAGGAAAATATAAGCTCTCTCTTTAAAGCAGGTGATCTTCTGCTCTCAAGGTTAGGGAAGGATACAGGCGTTAAAAAGCCAACAAACAAACAAATCCCAGCAAATGTCACCACAATATTTACTGAAGAGTTGTGTACATATTATTTATTGTGCCAAATGCACTTCCACAGCAGATGCTGTCTATGATCAGTTTACTCAGCCACATTAAAATAAAATAGTTACAGTTTCAACCTTCTAGGCAACATTACCATTTACAGGTCTCCATAAGGCCAGTTCATTCCAACACCAGAAGAGCAACTCAGCTTGTTTATCTATGATGCCCTTCAGCCTTAATTCGACTATGTGGACATGTTTGCCTATGACAAAGATAAGAAGCAGCACTTGGATGAGACATCCCAACCTACAGCTTCAGGCACAGACCTTTTTATATTATTTGTCACTCTAGAATCTCATATCAGAGCCACTCAGACTAGCTCAGCTTCTGTGATTGGCATCTCAGATACTCATAGCCAACTCTTAGAGAGTTCAGGTTTTGGTTCAAGCCCCAAAAGTTTTGGTAACCAATGTAGAAGCTTGCCAACACAACCTGAAGCTTCAAAGAAATGTAATTTATCTGACAAAGATATGCCAGACAACTACCAGATTCATTTCAGTGTAAGTAGTACTTGTAGTCTCTTGTCCTAATTAATGTGTCCTACATATTCTATTTATACGTTTAGAGCTTAGGACTAAAATTGTTCAGACAGTGTAGCTCTTTGGACAGGGATTTGTGCAACTGGTATATTTTTTACAGGGCCCTGAAAGATGCTAGCCTTGAGTGACATAAATATTTTTCAGTTGAAAATCCTGTTACTTCAGGGAAATCTTCTGGAGAAACACTTTGAAAGGTACACAGGTCTACAACTTTCCTTCATAAAGCCTAAACAAAATACCATGACCTGAGCCAAGTTAATGCAAAATGAAAGCACTTCTTTTTTTTTTTTTTCCAAGTAGATTCAGCTATTAAGTTTTAAACAAGTTCAATATTAATCTAAACTTGTTTGAACACATTGGCTCAGTGACAAATGACCTTGGCCATCAGAGTCCTGTCTCTCCTTTGCTGCACAGACACTGTATGCAGTAGCTGCTATTCCCCTTCCCTTCTGAGCAAGGGCAAGATAGAAGGGAGATTCCACTGTCATGAGGCACCTTTTTAAGAGCTGAGCTCTAACTACTGAATACCAAACCCCTGAATTGTGGACATAAAATAACAAGTTTTTTTTTTTTTTTTTAAAGTTATATTTTTAAAAAATTCATAAATTTTATTTACAGTATTTTTAATTTTACTGCCTCCAAGGAAAGCAAGTCAATTTTAAACTAGTTTTATTTAATACCAACAAAGTTACAGGACCTCACTCACCAGAACACATTATTGTCACTTATGCCATTAATACATAACAGCCTCTCAACTTATAAAGTCTTCCTTCTTCACTGAAATCTAGTTGCCATCTATGTAAACAGAACCAGATTTCCTTGAAAAGAAGATCAGACAGCAACATCAATAACAGGAAGAAGCTTATTTGTTCACAACTTACTAAGGAACTTCAAGACATGTTTCATTCTCAAGATTCTGAACTAAACTGCACACCACTCAATAATCCTTTAATCTGAATAAAAGTCCTCATGGCTGGTGACAGCATGAAGGCAGGCACCGTTCTATCTCTAGAGAGCACGAGTGCACAAGAAAGTTGTTGATTTGTTGTCTTTACCACAGAACTGCCTTGATCTACAATTTTGAGAGACAGTGGAGAAGCTGTCATGCCTGGTCTGTTCTCCTTCCTGTGGATGACCTCTGTGACTTGCTGCCAAAGATCAGAGGGGTTTTTTTTGTCTCTTCTCACTCTGCTTTTGACAATAGCAACCCCTGCACCGTACCACAAAGTCCCAATGCAGCAAAGCATAGCATTATCTCACTAACTGTATGCAGCACGGGCTCCAAAGATTCTTTCAATCTGATTAGACTGTTTTTTGTTCTTGGCTCTACAAATGCAACTTCATCTTGATATTATTCCCTTTAGACTTCTCCAGCCTGTTCGCTTAAGCCTACAGTTTCCAAAAAATGTATGTCCTGGCTTCAGATGCTTGAGTCCTCTATTTAGAGTCCAAACTACATACCTCTGTAACCCTCACCTATCAGACTTCTCACTCATACCAGGACTGAGCTGCTGTTGCTGTTGTAGAGGGCAAAAGGAAAGAAAGAGGGAATTAATGTTATTTCTATGGGGAGTTCAGCAGAGTTATGTCTTTGAAAGTTTCTTTAGTCATTTCTTTTTGTTTTTGATTTTTTGTGGTTTTTTTTTTTGGGGGGGGGGGGGGGGGGGGGGGGGGGGGGGTGGGGAAGGAGATTGTTGGTTTGGGGGGGATTTTTGTTTTGTTTTTTCTTTTGTTGTTGTTGTTGTTTCCCCTCAGATATGCAGAGGTATTTATTATCAATTAGCAGAGAAGAGACTATCAGGCTGGTTGCAGTTTTGAGCCTGAAACTGCAGTGAGACAACTGAAGAACTAGGTAGGAGCAAGCCCTAAAATATGGCTGTCTTTTGGATATAAATTACAAGATGAAAGTATTTGGGGGACATTTAAAGCAGCCAAAGAAATCCTGTGGATCTGCTGTTAGCTGTTTTCCACAAAATTCAGATTGAATACTTCTGCTAAGACTGAACATACTCCCCTCAGTGTGCCATAGACCAAGGCTAAGATCAGCAGTACAAAAAGCAGGTTGAGCAGATATGAATACACATAATACATAAAGATTTGTAACAAGAAGTTTTACTAAATAAAGATCATCTATTACAAAGTATCCCTTCATTCAACAGGTTAAGAGAACGTCAGAACAGTCCAGTTCACTCCTGCTTTCATAAAGCAGATAACTTGAAAGCATTACATGTTTTTATCAAAGTAATCGAGACATGGTAGAAATGCTGATGCTCCTCACTCCACTGTTTCCAAATTGGATCAACTAGGAATACAATAAAGGCACCCAGAGCTAAGCAAATCTTCATAGGAATTTTCAGGTAGGATCAGATATAGCAGATGTAGGCAACCAAATATGGTCTGAAGCAGCAGTTTCAAGAAGAATACCAGTACTTGTCACAAAGTAAAATTATTCTTTGTCTTACAAGAGTTCTGGCTTGCCTTCCTTCAGTACTGGGGATATCTTGAAGCTTTTTCTGAACTTCACTGACTTAATTAGTTAACGAAGAATCATTAAGAATTATGATAATTTTTTTCTGTTCAGTCACATCAACGACAGTAACTAAAGACAGATGAGAGAGAATTAAATGAAGAAGAAAAGTGTTCCATTTACCTAGCAAGATGAAGGTAATGGCCTGCAAATGTAATGGCCTTAATTATGCCAGGGAAAATTCAGGTTAGATATTAGGAAAAACACCCTTAGTAGGAGTGGTAATGCATCAGAACAGGCTGCTCAGGGAGGTAGTGAAGTCTGGAGGTGTCCCTGGAGGTGTTCAAGAAATGTGTGGATGTGGCACTGAGGGTTGTGGACAGTGGGCACAGTGAGGATGGGCTGATGGTTGGAATAGATGGTCTTAGTGGTCTTTCCCAACCTTAGTGATTCCATGATTCTAAGTGCTCTACTGGCAAGAATTCAGCAGTATTGAGCACAGATCTGATCTTCTGGATGAAACACTTGAGGGTTATTCTCAGCCCTTCCTTATAACATTTGTGTTTCAGAATGGCAGAAGCATCTCTGAGATGTCTTACATGTTTATCAGAGAAAATGTTAATCTTTATATTATCTGAATCCAGACAGGCTTGAAATCTGAGAAAGACCACGAATGAGGCTGTAAGACAACTTTTAAACTATCCTTCATATTTCCCTATCAACATTTTCAAAACTTAGATCTTATTCCTCTTGACACTGATTATGACATAATAATAAAGCAGTATCTTTCTCTAGCAGCTTATTGCTCTCTCGCTAAGGAGTCTGACAGCAGCAAGGCTTCTTGTCTGAGTGCCTGACCACATTCAACAACTATCCAGAACCTTGAATTAATAATGGTCTGTTTCACTTAATGAGGTGCAATACAAATTGGACACCACAACTTTCAGAAAACATTTTATAGAAGCCCATTTCCTTTGCCACCTTTCAGTATATAATCACTTAGAAGTAGACACCAGAAGGTTTTACCACAGAGCAAAGTATTACAAGAATTCTTGTAAATTCTTGATGAGGAGTTGAGAACCATAGTGCACCTCATGCATGGCCTGTCAGTACATACCCAAAACCTATGTATTAAACAGCAGACAAAAGGCATTGCCATGTACATGAAATATCCATTAAAATTACTGAGCTTCCTAGTCAAACATTGGTTTCTATCATAGTAAAATGCTTTTCAACATATGGGAAGCAGATACTGGATATATCTTATGTGTTTATACCGACCATCTAGTACTCAAAATTTATTTTCTAATAAATGAACTCTATCAAAAAATCTTAAGTATTTTGAAAACAGCTGAAATAGATAAAGCTAAAATTCCCCTCATATTGATTTCAATACTGATAAGGATGTAGTCAGTTTACATGAAAGATCTCAAAAGAATAAAGCTCACATACACACAAACCCCTATAGCGCAAGACATGAGGATGGCAATTCACTAAGCAAACTATTTTCCTTGAACACTAAAGTGGATTCCCATGGAAGTTACTGGCTGGTAAAATTCATGTCATTATGCCCACTTTCTCATCTTCTTTATTCAGAAAAGACATTTAGGCTTTATCTGGGATAATAATGATTTTATCCTGTCTGAAAAATCTGCCTCAACCTTTGCAAAAACACTTGCACTACATACAACTTTATTATAGGTCTAGCTAATTTTAAAATTATTTGAGACTTTCTGTCGCTTGTAATCACCTTATTCCAGCTACTTGACTTGAAACATTTTTTTTCCCCTCTCAAACTGCTTTTGGAAAGTTACAACCACGTTGTTTCACCCATTTCTGAAAACAAGGCCATTGAAAAAAGCTATTCTGTGCTTTTAAAATCCAAGGTGAGATAGGAGTGCAAATTTCTGCTTTTCTCTATCACACTGCAAACAGCCAGCAAGACACATGAAGCTGTATTTTTGTTGCACTGAGCACTACTGATAAAGCCTCATCTGGAATATCACCAGCAGTCTGGGGAAGGCACTTCAGGAGTGATAAAATCTAGTCAAAGAATATCCGGTGGAGGGAAATGAAAATGAGAGTTAAAACACATCACTTGCAAAAAAAGCAGACTGGACAGATAAGAGCCATACTGCCCTAAAAGACTGGGAAGGGAAGTGAAAATTCTCTAAGATAGATAGCCTTTTTTGTTGTTATCAAAAAAGTTCCCAATGTTAGCTTAATCCTGTTTGACTTGTCCTACCCATTACTGCAAGAAGAGTGAATCAGGTACAAAACTTGACTTTTTAGAACAAAATAAATAAATAAATAAATAAACAAACACTGCAATAGATTTCTTATGGTGCTTGAAGGATCTGGAGAACAAATTAGACAAACATCTCCATGGCTGATAAAGGCACAGTCAGTGCTACCACGTGGCATAATACAGAACAGATTTTATCTCACCTTCCTCCAACTCTATGATTATTTATCTGCGTATTGTTCTCTTAGACTCTAGATGCATCTCTACACAGTTTGTACTTTTGCAAGTCAGACCCTGGGTTTCATGATTTTCTTTGCCTAACATGCACACAGAACAACTGATTACCTCTGAAAAGCATGGTCTAACTGAAAGGCTTTGTATGACACGGAGATCGCAGCTGAACGTCCTGGTAGTTGCTCAGAACAGTTTCTGAACAACCTCCCACATGCTGCTCACTTGCTGTAACAACCAGCATTTATTACACTCCCAATCCATCCCTATATTAGATAACTGTTGTGTATAGGCTAATGCAATACTCTACAGGGGAACAATGCTACAGTAAATACAATTAAGGATTACATTGAGAAGAATACACTCTTACAGGTCAAATAAGATTGTAGAGCCCCTCTTCATTATGGAAATACCTGTCAAGGTTTGGGCCACACAACCTCAACAGCAGTCTTTGACCAGACTGTTGCTGTGTATTTGTGATACAGCACATTGTTACCACTCAGCAAGATCACTGTTTCTGCTTGCAAATTATTAACTTCAGGTGAAAAAGATAGAAATTCATCCACTTCTTGACTCTGGTATTATTTACCTGGAACTTAATCTGGCCTCTCTTGTGGCCTGTCTTTACAGCAGAGCACAGGTGATACCCAGAGAATCATCTTGGCAGCAATCAGTGGTTTATAGGATTCTGTAAGATTATGTACAGTGTTTCCCATTGGAGTAAACTTACTGATTTCTCCCCCTTCTCCATAGAGGAATTTGAAAGAGCATTTCCTGAAAGTGCTAAGGCTAAGCTTATCCATTTTTGTGGATGCTGTTTACTTAAGAGAGATTAAATGTCTGCTTCAGAAACCAGATGCAAAGCAAAACAACTGTGTGCATTGTCAGTGATACACAGAGAAGAGCTGGGACTACAGATTTTTCTGATAAGCAAGTAATGCATCTCAGCATCTGTTTATATAGGACTTCACAAAGCCTTGCAAACAGAAGAGGGAAGCAGGGGAGAAAAATAAAATGAAAGAATGATCAAGTAGAGAGAAATTACGCATGAAGGGAGGACACCAACAAAGGAGTTAGCTATGGTGGAGAGCCACAAAAGTATTTGAGTGGAACTCAAAATAGGCTAAGGGTTAAACAGAAACCAGTTTTCAGTGGTATCCACATAAAAGCAAAGACAAAAAAGCATGGAAGCTCAAGATATGCTATTGCCCCTGAGGTAGCATTACAGAGGCACACTTAACCATAACTTGCCAAAAAATGGGTTCTACTGCAGTTTTCCATACTAGATTCCTCTTAAATGGGCATCTTATAGCAGTAAAAAATAGGAAACATTTCTGACGTTTCTGACAGGCTGTTTTCCCTACAACATTTGGCAAATGAACCCATCTTGATCAGAAGGTAGTTTATTGCACACTGGATTTCAGCAGGTGCGATCACTGAAATGACGGCTCATACTACAATTTGGGGAAATAATAGAAACAATAGCATATTTATAATTACAGATGAAAATGACGTATCTGATGTAAATGTTTGCAAGCAGGTTTTGTTTGTTTGACTTTAAATTGCCAATAGCTGATAAACTGAGGGTCCAATACCCTCAACAATCACAACGCTGAGATGGACAGCCTCCTAATCCCACAGGTAGCTCACTACTCAGGTAGACTGAGCTTTTAAGTAAGAATTCTTCTGTTGAGTCAAACTTAGACTCAACAGTGCAACCCAGCACAGATTTTAATTAGCTCGTTTGGGCAGTGCTAGCAACACACATGTAACAGCATGGACTGCAAATGTAATGTAAGCAGCTGAATAAATCCTTAGCAAACTAGCCAGGACAGCTGCAACTGATTTAACACCAGCTTTGCAGCATAAGCACATTTGCAGAAGCCTGGCTTTGGAGATGCACTGACTAGCTCAGAGCCTCAGCCTAGACTGACTTTCGTAGTGCCACATAAAGTAGAAGCCACCAGTGAACAAGAGATACTTCATAGCTTTGTGTCAACACATGCTTATGTCAATTACTTGTTAGAATACCTCTGAGACACTTCCCACACACAACCCCCATCTGGTATTTAGTATATCCCCACTCCTAACACAACTGATTTCCGAGGCCCAGTTAGCACTATGCAAGTGAAAACCATTGCATTGCCAGTAAGTGCACAGCAGTAGCTGATTCAAGCTTATTTGCTGCAAGGAAGAAATAAACTTGCATAAATGTTGCTACAGAGCTTTACACCTCCCAGACACACCAGAGTTTTGAAGATAGAAGCCTTATAAAAGAATAAGTAGACATTTCAAGCTATGGTTTTCAAATAACACAACTAACTGGTGCTGTGGCCTCACAATAAATTTACCAGGAAACAAAAATGCATTTCCTATTGACCCTTTCTAAATCTTTAAACAAATATCTTTGTCATCCTTTCCAGCTATCTTAAGAGAAGCTTGTTCCTTTATTCTATTGCACCAACTAAAACATGTATAACCAAAGGCAAAACATGTTCACAAGACCAGAGCAATAGTGGTGCAAGACATAGACAAACAGAACATGGTCCAGATGCTATTAGCCAGCCTGACGGCTTGGCATGAACAATCCTGTTTTATATGGATAGCCTAGAATTTAATAAAAGCAAAGGAAGTAGCATTTTTATTTAAATTTCAATTTTCTGGATATCTACAACAAAAAGCAGACAAAAACCACTTGAAGATTTCTGTCCACTTGCCCCTATTAAGACAAGAAAGAAAAATAAACCTGAAATGAAATGTGAAAGTGAAATGACAGAGAATTAAAAAATCCTAGAGCATGACATTACCAAAAACATCTGTAGACACTGAAGCACTTTGCAGAGAGGAGTCCCACTGGTATTACTCAGTTGATGGCAGACAAAATTAATAGATAGTTCTCTAAAAAGCTGAATGTCTGATGGATCTAGCTTACAAGGCAAAATAACAAGGGCTTTTCTTTAATTGCTATAAAATTAGCCTACGCCTTTTCTATAGAAAAGCCTATAAACAAAATTGCCTTGAGTATTCTTAGCAATTTAACTAACACCAGAGGGGAAAATGAGGTCCAGTTACTTTTGCTACCAGACTACGAAGGACAAAACCAGAATGAAGAACTAATGTAAACATTGAAGAGGAGCAAATACAAGGTTTTTATCATCTTGTTTTATTCATCCAACTACTGCTATCACCCTACATATTCCAAAATGTCTCAGCAGCAGTCTCGGTCACTATAACCACTTACAGCCCCAACATAAAGCCAAGTAGGCAGCCATGCTCAATTTTGCCTGTGCCTGAAGTTAGCGTTGGGCATAAGCAGAAGGAAAAGAACTGACAGAACCACTACATTAATGAAATGAATTCAAGAAAGGAGGCAGGAGAAGAAGAAAGAACAGCAAGTAGAAAACAGACATGAAATTCTGAGCCTTACCTTTTGGAATAATTAAGCAGTACATTTGTTGTTCATACTCAGGCTCCAATAAAATTGGTATCAAACTTCAACTGAGCTTAAAGAGAGGCAAGATTTCTGATTCTGTCACAACTTCCTACATGTACCTTTCTTCCAATCAAATATAAACTGCTTCTTCACTAGAACAGGTTGCCTACAGAAACTGTGGATTCCCCATCACCGGAGGCACTTGTAGCCAGGACGGATGGGGTCTTGGGCAGCCTCATCTGGTTTGGGGCAGCCCTACCCACAGCAGGGGCTTGGAACTACATGATTTTTAAGGTCCCTTCCAACCCAAGCCATTCTGTGATTCTACATCAAGGACAGATACAGCTGCCTTTGAAGACAATCCTAAGAATTCTAGGTCAGAACAATGCAACACAACCTAGGAAATGCCTGTTCACCAGTAGTCACGCACCAGGTCTTTCAGAAATAAAATTTCAATGACTGTATGCCATCCTGTAACTCCAAGCAGCCACCAAACAGACATCTAAAACAAGCTTACACATCACAGCAGCTGTGCAAAACAGCCACAATACATTAGGAAATTTTTAGCATTTAAAAGAGAGACAAGAATTCAGAAATAGCACTCCTTCCACTTCAGTACGTTAACATGCAGTTGTCTCAGGAGAGACAGAGTACTTACCTCAAGGCACTCACAGGAGAAAGTAGCTATCTGAAAAACATGGAAATAGTAAAGAAACATCTTACCTCAAACACTGCCCAGCACTTGGCTAAGTTACAGCTGCTACATAATCAACCTGGAACAGATTAACAGTCCTTTTGGAGTGTTAAATTCAGTATGCTAGCATCACTCATACTTATCACTCATACTTATCCATTACTTGAAATGAAGGCAGAGAAACACAAATGAGCTTAACGTGAGAAGTGTACGTAGGCAACATTAAATTCATATCAGACAGAAGGTAGGTTCTTGTTTTCATTTGTTTTATGCATAGTTGGTCACCTGCTGGGAGAACGGGTTTTATTCCTTATACCCGTGGCCTGAGTTTAGTACTCCTCACACCCCCACCCTATTCTAGCCAAACAGTGTAGCTGTGAGATGGCTGTCTTCGCAAGATTTGTGCTATGTTACACAGGTTTGGTTTTTTTCCTTCCTATTTCTGATATTGTTCTGAGAGTATTTCTAGATTTGTCTTTCCAGGCCCCATATAGGAGAGTTTCTTGCAATTTAAAAAATTATTACTTCTGTTTTATAAGTTTTCTTCAATAGTTTCCTTTTATATTATGCTGTTCTACTTTCTAATTAATATTTCTAAGCAGGGTATGAGATGTTTCCTATTTACATTGAGCAAATGCATATTCTAATTCGAGCTGAAAACATCATTTCCCAATGAAAACAGTACCATTAACTCACTGTTCTCACAGGGCACTGTGGAGAAGATAAATAAAAGAAACTCAAAAAAACAGTAGAAGGCACTCTAAAAGCTCACCAAACAGCAGAATAAAACTGAGATCACACAGTCAGGATTTGTTTTGGGTTCTAAAGCACCGGGAGAATTGCTCAAATGTTTCTGAGACCTCATGAAACATTAGCTACTTCAGTAAAAGATGTGAAAGCAAGCTAAGATGTTATGAACCAAATCTCCATGGTTTTGTACTCCTCACAAGGGCGAAGTCCCATACTTGCAGGCAATTAGCAGCGGTTTTATTTCATGTGAATACAGCCAAGGCAAGTATGTTCGAGGGATGGTACAAAGCACCTATGCATGGTGACCAATTCTCTCCTTTCCCAGATGAAGCTGCATAAAACAGTGCAGATTGAGATGTACATTCTGATTTTCCTTGGTTTTTATATTCTAGATAAACATTTACATGTCTGCAAAGAGGCTATAAAGACCTACTGAAGCAGAATAATTACTTCACAAAAACTCTGTGGAAAGGCAGTTGGCTGTCACCCGGGAATAAGAAATTTGGTTGTTTATGCCTCAGCATTTGTTTCTAGATCCTGTCACAGGTTGCCTGGTGGAAGATCTAAGGAATTTTTGCACCACAGAAAAACAGCGTGAACAGCTCAGAGTTTTCTAACCCAGACAACCGCATAATACTCCCCTCTAAGGCACAGGGCAGACAACTGGCTGCCTTTTCCTTGCACCTCAAGGCAGTGTGAAGGTGGAACAGGGTACGTTATCATCTCCTTGGTTTTGATCTAGCCATGCTGTCTTCTCAGAGTGGAAAAATCTCCATTTACAGTGCTTGCAAGAACTCAGTGGGCCCTACTGCAGTGCCAGAGAGCACAAGGAACTGCTATGGGTCCCAAACAGCTGCCTTTCACAGGTGTATGAAATTACTAAGCCTGTTATACAGCAGCTGCCACTGATTTAGGTCACAGGATTTCTCTCCCACTGTGTGTTATGGTCTGTGAGCCTCACTGAGTCCCAAACTCACTGTAAGATGCAAATTCCTGCTTTTTATTGTACTTTGATTCTGAAAGCAGCAGCTGTTCTTTTATTTATAGTTGTGTCCAGGCTCAGAAAGGTCACCCATTTCTTGCCCGTTTGATGTGAAAGCTCTACACTCCCCATTACTGCTGACCTCAGCAGGACTGCAGCTCTTCAGGTGAGGCTCTATTCAGCTGGGAATCATTTTGCATCTTTTCAGTACAGCTCTCAGGTTTCTTAAAACTGCATCCCACTGCTTATCTTTTCTTCTGTATGTCTGAAAGCATATTTCACACTTCTATATCTCTCACCTAAGAGCTATGAATAAAACAGTTTTATGACCATCTGACTTAGTTTCACCTATAATTGAAGTCAAAAGCTGCTACAGGGAAGTAGTCCAATTAGCAGGTACCTATACAGTTTCTTACTGTTAACGTTTTGAGATATTTTTCAGATTTGTCTTAAAAATAGTCATGTGGCAATATCATCAAGCAGCATCTTACTGTAAAGCTGAAACACAACAATTTTTCAGAATGCTGTCATGTATTCCTCCTTATCGCAGACTTTGTTCCACTAGTAACAGCTCTGAGAATTTCATACAACCTCATTAAGTAGTTAGAACAACTGTTCACGTTAGAAAGACTTACAGTTTAAATATAAGCTTTCAAGCAGGCATCCTTGAGTTGATGGGCACCGCAGACTGGCTATTTCTGGTGCACTTAATAACAATATTCCACACCTGTGCTATGTTACTGCTGTCCTTAGCCCCAGCATCAGGTTCTCAGAAGACACTGTGGTGTGCACACAATGGGATACAAAGCAAAAAGTCATTCTACTGGTATTAAGGATTTTTTTTTTTTTTTTTTTTTTTTTGCATGTAGAAACACATATCCGGGGCTGGCAGCACAGCTCTGAACTAGCTTCTGTAGCACATCCCTTTCCAAATGTTTAAAATCTAAGATCTCTGCAGAAAAACAAAAACAATTACACATTCTTAGTAATAAGATATGTTGTTAAGACAATCGATAGGACAAGTTTTTTTAAGTTAAGAATAGGTTCTGAACCCCTCCTTTCACTTTGATGTGAAGAGTATTACGCTGCCACTGAAAGTCGTGAGCTTGCCTGGAACCTATGCCAGAGCTACCATCTGGAACAAATGTCATAACCTTCATCAGCCTCAGCCTCTAGGCTTTGTGCATTAGGGTTTTGATCATAATGCACGAGGTCATGTAAGGTGAAGCCTTTACATTCGTTGGTTTAGGTGCACAAACAGGCTGTAAAATGTCCCTGAGAAGCAAAGTAATCACAGACAGAATTCTTTGCAGCCGCAGTCAGCTTTCTTGGTTATCTCTGTGGGGTAGGATTTTGCAGGCAAAAATGTTTCCATGTACTTGCTGGACCCAGGCTCTTTTCTGTCTCCTGCTAAATGCTGACTCCTCTGTATACATAGTTTTTCCACAGAAGTCAGTGCTGCCTCTGGCTGACTGCTCCCCAACACCTGTGTCAACATTCTGCCTCCTCATCTGCTGTATCTTTGTACACTGCCAAGAGCTTTGATCACAGTAAACCTCCCTCTTTGCAGTAACATTGCCTACAGTAGTCTGGTTATATGTAGGAAGTCACATGTTAGTATCTCCATCCTTAGTTCATTAAAGCCAGGTAATATTTTTTTTCCGTTGTAAGGGAACTGTTAGGTCACAGCCTAAGCTCATGATGACTGAACATCTGGTGGAGTGGCTGCTTAGGGAGCACAGGTGCAAGCAATTTACCTGTGCTTCCCACATGACCAGAAGGGGTGGACCCTGGGTCTACTCCTTCCCAGCCTCATTTACGGGCAAGCCACTAAAGGAAGAACATCTCCTGGCAAGGAGTGTTCTGTTACCAGAAATCCTATGACTAGATAGGAGTGTTAACTTTTTCCTATATGCGATTAATTGATGTTCCCAATAATGCTTTGCCTAGAATCACAAAGAATTTATCAGAAGCAATTTTGCTGCTTCCAAGAACCAACATCTACATAGTAAATGGGAAGAGGCATGAGCTGAAATCTGTAGCACAGGAAACACTGATCTAGGTTTCATGATGTGCTACTGCTTGTCCCTAGCCATATACACCAGAGAACTATGTAGTAATCTGATCACACTTTTCTGAGTAGTCTTCTGCACACTACCACAATTCAACTTCTAGTTTTGAACCTCCACACAAAAGATCAGGGACACCTCAAGGCACGCAATTTATTAAATACAGTCACATCTTCATCTAACTGAAATGTCCATGAAGAGCAAGCACTGAGCTAATAGTCTGATCATCTCACCAGCCATGTATGCCCATTACAGTACAGCTGCACAGGTCTCTGGTACCCTACTGAATAACATCTTTGCTAGCACATCCGTAGGGAATACCTTCCCAATATTTAAAGCTATGGTGTAATGGATCCTACTTTTGAAAGGTAAACACTGGGGAAGTAGATGATCATTTTCAGTCCTTAACAGCCCTGCTTTTAGTTATTCTGAGTTTCGAAATGCTTATTTAGAGCTCAACAATAATTTAAGTAATATGCAGTTGCAAGTAAACCACTTTAATCATTCTGAGTATGTAACAACAAACAAAATCCACATAATGCATTTATTTTTGTTTCAGAGGCTAACACTCAGCACAGGTAAAATGTCAAAGTCAAGTATGAGCCCTTTGAAAATATTGTTCTTAAAGAATTATACTGTGTATTTATATTTGACTGTGAAAAATGAGACATTAATACAAGGTTATTTCCTGTCTACTCACAAAATCTCACATTGTAGAGAAACTTAATTCATCTTTGTTCAAGACATTCCTCTGCCTTCTCAGTTATCCTCAGAACTCCTCAGGAGGGAAATAACACTTCAGTGCTGTCTTTTTAATGTTCCTGATTTACATAACTCTAATGATATTTAAGCGCCTTTGGCTGTGCTTTCCTTTCTCTGTTTCTTTACTCCCAAACTCTCAAGGCAGATGAGGTAACAGTTGGCGGCATCCTGCTTGTTGCAGTATTGCCTGTGCTATTCTCTAGTCACGCCATTGTGGCTGCAGCTGGCTGAGTGGCTCTCTTCTTCTCATATGAATTCCAGTTTTCTTTTGAGAAACTACTTATGAATAAATGTCTTCCCAAGCAGGGAAAAGAGCTCATCCTTGGAGTTGAGCTATTCCTCCAGGATGAAGGGCTGGAGGAAAGGAGAGAAGTTCAGCAGATCAGGCCAATTCTGATTCAAGACTATCTCCTACCTTGGAATGAACAGAGATGAGTCCTACAAGCCTTTCATCTGCACCATCCACCCTGTAGGAGGAAACTCTGACATCACTCTGCCCAACAAGGCCAGGAAGAGATGAAGACAGCAAACCCTGATTAAAAAAAAAAATAAGAGAACTGAATGGACAGAAAGCAGGACAGACTTGAATATGGGGAATTTCTTATAGAACAGAGACAGGCAGATGTGGAGTTGCAGACAGGACAGAAGAAATCTCAGTAAATACATGTGATCTTCAGCTATGCTGCTCTCCCCCACTCACTAAAGATTAGACATGGGACGGCCGCCTACTAACCTTTGATTCTGTTCCTGCTTGGCACACTAGCTCTTTCCATTTTCTTTTTCCTCTGTACACAAAAGAATTTGAAGTACGAGAAACAGAAGTAACTTCTTTTTTTCACTGCTTCCCTGATAGTCCATCTGGTGAGGGAAAAAGGAGAAACAGGAGTGTTCTCTGTCACTCCTGAAGTTGAGTCAGCAATTGCACTTCTGCTTTCTGTCTTTACAAAAAAATCCTGGAGTCCTTACCGTGCACAAAGGCAGAAGACATGAATGACACCCTCTGCCCCACAGACTGACAGCTTCTGAAGTCGTGGGCACCAAATGAACTACCACAGCCAATTTTCAAACTGTTTATAAAGTGCTACACAAAACACCACAGAAGTACCTAAAACTGTTTTTAATCCGTACTTAACCCTTTTCCTTTTGGCTCTGACAGCCATGTGCCAACTTTTGCACTGATGCCTGACACAGCATTAAAAGCTTTTGCTGTCACTGTGATACAGCACAGTTCTCCTTCCCTGACTGAAATCCAAGCAAACAGCTTCTAGGAACATGAGAATTACTGAACTTTTTCTTCAGAGAAAGGTGTAAGGAGTTCAAGCTTGCAGTAGACGTCGTTTGGATTTTCTCAAATAGGATAATATCACTAAAATAGAAAAGCCTTCAGAAACAGTTAAATTCACATGATAAACCTCTATCACTGGATACGCTGCATACCCCCTTTACTGCTCTTACAAACACTTCCCCCCTTTTTTTGACCCAAAGCAATCACCAAGAAGCATTCACCATTTTACCAAAAACATGCAATGTGCCCTGTGTTAAATAAAAAATAAAAATTTACTGTTCCTTTGCTTTCAACCAATCCTTGCAAAACGCTGTCTTCAAACAGAACAAAAATGCTACCTTGTAATAGAAATGGGCAATCTTCCATGTAAAGACTAATAAAGATAAAGACTAATATATTCCTTTTATGGGTCACAGTATCACCTTCTAAAAATCTGTGAGGACTGGTCTACTTTGTGTGGTTACATTTAACCAATAAAATTGGTTGAAAGGGCCATCCATCTCTCTCAGAAGTTTAACTGGAACACGACCCTGCTGCGTATTCACTACATTGCCTTTTCGCCATTGTAAATTTACTATTTGGTCTTGAATAGATCATTGTGGACACACAGGGTGTTTTTCTTTCCATTTTCAAAGAAAGGAATCTGACACCAATGTACAGTTGATACTAATAAAGGCTGAACAATCCTGTAATCAACTCCATATTTTGGAGTGTCCTCAAAACCATGACAAAGGTTCAGTCAAATCCATATATTCCAAACTTACTATGGAGCCTTTAAACCTACTCACCTCACCAGAAGGTCGTTATCTGCTCACCCACTCTTCCAGTAGATGCAATTGTTTGGTTTCAGGACATTTGTAATATTGTATGCTCCTAGGCCAAGGCTGAATTGCTAGTCGAGCTCTGTCATGACAGTGTTCTGGTTTGGGTTTTTTTTATTTGTTTTTGTTTGTTTGTTTGTTTTTGTAGTTGTTGTTTTTGTTAGTTTATTTATTTTAAGAGCTATGTCACTCTTAACAAACAGCAACTGTATCTGTTATCACAGCTCAGTTTAAAATAGAGGCACTTCCTTCATTCCCATCCCATTCACAAAACAATTCCTTTCCTGTAACAGATGTCAAGGTGTTGTCTGGGCACATGCACTACTACTACCTGTGGTAAATGCATAAGCAGTTTCATTGCCCAGAAACATAACTAGGTTTAGGCAGAGCTTCCAATAGTTCCCTGAATATAAATATCAAACATTCTCCCACCTCAGCATTCTCACACTGTTTTCTGAGAATTAATACAAGGCAGCTTCACACTTTTCAAACAATTATGAAGCCTTTCAAAACTATCACACATTTTTCTCAGTGCAGCATGCTGCTGGTACCCAACACCAATCTCATTTTCTACCATGGCTAATTTAGTTCCTAGAGAATGATTTCCAGCCTAAAAGAAGATTTAAGCACCTACGGATCATAACTGTAGAAAGACAGAAAAAGGGGCTGTACCACTGTAGACAGAGTTCTGCCCTGCCCTAAATGTAATTTCACCTCCTCGAGATGAAAGAGAAATACTCTGCAATTATACAGACTGAGTGGCTTCAAGTATGGCTTCAAGTCCCATCTGATTACTATTACTAGTTGTTATCCCACGAACTGGCTAAATTCCATCACTCCATCACATTCTGCTAAAATACCTCTTATTTTTCATTTGAAGAGGTTTGGGTTTTTTTTTTTTTGTTGTTTGTTTGTTTGTTTTTCTTTTTTTTTCATTTCCAGCCTGTATTTTTCAAGTAAATGCAGTGAAAAATAGCAGAAATTGATGCCCATCCATAAGAATTGGGAGTGAAATGAGTTTAGATAAGAAAATTTTTAAACAACCTGTGAGGTAAATGTTAGCATAGAACTGGAAGACACAAAGACAAATACATATACATATATTTAACCAACTTCTGGTTTGTATTTAGAGAAAACAATTTAATTCCCTTTATTTCATTTTCAGTGCAGTACTGTAATAGTACTCTTCCCTTGTTGCTTTTGTTCTTGGAACTGAAGCACCACAGAAGCCCAGCAGGACAAACTGTTCTTGTGAAAAATTGTTCTTTTCTCTCATTTCAAACAATCTAAGATGGACAGATTAAGTGTTGATCCTCTGCTCTTCTTCTTCCCTGTCTCCATGTATACACTTCACTCTCGCTAGCTTGCTGACCAGTCTTCAAATATACTGCTCGAATGGCCCTATTCCATTAGGGAACTGACATCTCTCACCTTGGAGTGTTATTAATATCAGTCCTTGAGAGCATTTAACCAATGACAGTGTAACATTAGCTCACAATGGGATTTAAAGACATTGCAGTTCATTAATTTATTGTTTAATGCTGGCTTTGTCAAATCTATTGTCCTTTCTCATGACAAACAGCAAAACAAGTCCATGTTGTCTGAGTCTATGAAGTCCACAGAATCCTACACAAAATGCTTGAGTAGTTGCTTCACTTATTTTATATCAGTGCGATCTATGTACAAAAATTACATCAATTTTGCAAGTCAGTTGCCAAAAAACAACTGCTGGACTTCTGGTAGATACTATTTTTGCTTCACTTTTCCTCGTCTTTCTTTCTGCATGAGTGGGTTAGATGTTACATTTTCCCCTCCCATGATTTCTCAGTAAAGTATGAGAAGCATAATAGATTTTAGTCAAACACAATTGAATAAATGTGATATTATTTAAATCTTTCATATGAGAACCTTCCTGAGAAAGAGGACAGGTTAATAGTTAGAATTGATTTAAGACATATACATAGAATGATATTCAATTCTGTTGTAACTCTAGCTCATTGCAAGATTAGATCAGTGTAATTGGGTATTCATTGCACAAAGAAAACAGAAGGAACAAAAAAAAATACGTCAAAATGTCCTGTTTGGAAATTGGAATAAAACATTTCATATCTTCACTTTCTAGTTCTGAACTTTCCAGCATGCCTCCTAGCAAGCAGCAAAGCTGCTGTGCTGATGAAGTCCAGGGAGCCTTGGCGGGCAGCATGCCTCAGCAGCAAGAAAGCCAACAGCATCCTGATCTGTGCTAACATCAGCACAGATGGCAGATCAAAGGAAGCGATTATATGTCTCTGCTATACATGTTAGACCACATCTACAGTGCTGACTCCAGTTCTGGTTTCTTCCAGTGCAAGAAAGATAAACGTGTTTAGTAAAGGGCTACGGCAATTGCAACATTTATCCTGTGAGGAGAGGCTGAGGGAGCTGGGCTTGTTCAGCCAGAGAAGAGATGGCTTCAGATGACTTTGCAGCAGCCTGGCTGCTCCTGCAGGAGGCTATGGGAAAGACAATCAAATTCTTCTCAGTGCTGCATGGTGCAGTGAGCTGGAGTAAGAGACTCAATATAATGAAAAACCTTTTTCCAAGAGGTTAGTCAAGCAGCAGAACAGGCTTCCAAGAAAGTCTGTGCTTTCTTCATCTTTTGAGGTTTGAGACTTAGGTTAACATCCTAGCCCAATCCAATAAAATAAAAGCTCAGACCCCGCTCTGAGTTGGGGGTTGGACTAGAGATGTTCTCTGCTGCCTTACAATCTGAATCGTCTATGATATTACAGACATAACTGAGTTCTCTTGCCAAATTCTATTACGTATGCTGCACAGATGAAACTCTAAAGAAGCAGGGCCTGGCACTGAGTTTCTCATGAGAATAAGATCAGTAAGATATTACATTTTTCCAAGGTCAGAAGAAGTATGGATCTATCCTTATCTACAGAGTATCCTTTTTTTTTCCCTCTTAATATTTTTATTACATTTTGTGTATAATTGTTATATTTAATCCTTAGAGATCAAAAGTATCTACTTTTCCCAATTTTGCAGTGTTTGAATTCTGGGGTTAATATTTTCATATTATGAAAGGTAATGAGGAATGACAGATTTTATTGTACATCCTGATTTTAACTTCATGTCAGCTAAGATACTAGAATGTTAATTACTTATTAGCAATGACAGCCGCAGGCTTCCAGACAGAACACAACCACTGAATTAAATGCTTCCTTAAAAGTAGATGAACATTTTAAACTTAATAAAGTTAATAAAGCATAAAATAGCAGCAACAAAAAAGTTACTTATAAACACATTTTCAATATATTTTGTATTAAAGTAGGCCCCTAAATTATTATGATGTGAATCACTCTTGCAAAAATAAGATAACATTTTGATTGGAAGAATGAGTTTACTCAGCAAGATTTAGATGTGAAGAAAACAAACTAGTGGTTACACATTAGTATAACTCCATACATTCATAAAGTGCCAATTATGTTTAAAACTTCAGTTGCTTACTCCACAGAAGATCAGTAAAATGCACAGCTAAATGGAAATGCTTTTTCTTAATAAAGGGAAGCAGAATTTGTTTGTGAACAATTTGGAGCAATCTCCTAGGACTACCCGTACCTTAGTAACAATGGACTCTAATACAGGTTTCATTGCCTTTGTTACTGTTTTTCACAGTTTATTTTCCCCTGTTCTGATTAAAATACATGTGTAATGAATAATTTATAGCATTACACTTTTACCCTTCCAGAAAATGCAAACCATAACTGTATGTAATATTGATGATAAAATGAATAATCAGATAAACTAAAAAGAGATGTATAGGAGATGCTCACAGAGCTTCATCAAAATTATCATACATCCATCCTTTTATAATCATCTTGTACTGCTCATTGCAGACTACTTTAAAGTCTATTAACATGGCAAAGCTGGGGCTGTAAATGGGAGAGCTTTATAAATTTTTTAAGAAAGACCTGTCTGTACAGAGAAGCCTGAGGAGAGACTACAACTGAAGTACTAAAAGGCTATCTTCCCTTCCCCATCAACAGCTATATATTTGATATCTGTTTGAGTTTCTATGCCTTTTTCTAGGACTGGTTTCTATGAGAAAGACATGACCACAAAAAGGCAAGAACAACAAAAATCTGTATGTTCTGTGTTTGCTAGAAAATAAGATGCCCAATACGGATACATACAGAAGCCCCAGACACGCAATAGTCTATAACAGCTGCACATTATCACACAGAACCTCAGTATTTACCTCACATCAGACAATGGAATTATAAACTGTTCTGAAACAGCTCTGGGTCATGTTCAATGTCAAAACTCTGTTTTACAGAAAGAAGGAGAAATAATTAAATGGATACTGGGATATTCCAATCTAAAAATCAACAGATCTAGCCATCTGCCTCCATTCTCCTAACTGCTGTAACAGCAAGCAGCAAGGTCTATGACCTTTCTGAGGGCTTCCCACAAAGGAAAGATCATATTGCCCCTGCCCTCAAGTGCAGTGAATCACAGAACACGTATTCTCTAACCGCTGCTACTTTTCTTGAATTACTGATTGAATGACAAAAATGGAGTCAGTTATTTATGGCATCATTATGGCAAAACTGGATAATTAAAACAACAACAACAGAGAATAAAGTAAACAGTGAATAAAGAGAGTTATGAAGAGGACAGAGGAATTCAAGCCTCTTTTCCTCTGGGATTCTTATGCAAGCAGCACTGACTTAAGTGCTCTTAGATTAGCTTTTGTTAACAAATCTATAGGCAAGATGCAACAGAATTCAAGGTAATAATTTCCAACATTAAGATCATGTTAATAGTGATTTCCTATCCAAGTGATAGTCTGTGATTTCTTACTCCCCTCTAGGATCCACCATTGGGCTTGGGATGTCCAATGCCACTTTAAGGACTATTCTACTTTTGAAGTCTTTTTCACAAAAGGAAGTGTTTACAGTCTGCCATCAAAAAGACAACTGGGTACCCCAGTGAAACTTAGAACTGCATGGTCAGATTCAGATGAAAATCTTCAAGCAGCTGCCTTAAGGACTACACAAAAGAATGTTTGTTTTACAAGCAATGATTACTGGGTTTTATGGCACATACACATATCTGGGAGAAAAAAAGAAGTTATCACAAAATCTATTTATTATCATTCAAAATCTTCCTTAAAGTTAACTGTATGAACTGCTAAAAATATACTATATTCATCTAAGAAATAAAGCACGAAAAATCTGCAAGCTTTTCTGCTTTACAGAAAGAAAAAGTCACAAAAAGCAGGCAAAAGAGATAAAGGGAGACAAAGAAACAGAAAATTTAAAAAAAAAAAGAAGATGGGAAGGAAAGGGACTGACTGAAAAGGCATTTAAAAGAACAAAAACAAAACAAAACACAGTTGTAGCTTGAAAAAAACAAGAACAAACAAACAAGATGTAACTTTGGAATGAATCTTCTCCGTGTTTCTTTTCTCTTAGAGAATGCTGCTGTGGAAGCAGCTCAGTGAGACAGCTCCATGAACAGTTGGGAGCTGCTCTGATTCTCGGGAGTAAGAGTGAATACAAGCAGGGAGAACCATTCAAACATTTTGCAAGTCAAGAGCAAAGTCAAAACTTTATCCATATTTGGAGTCCCAAATAGAGCATCTCAAAAATTTCTACTGCAGAGTACTAATCAGTAGAGCTCCCCAGACAATTTTCACTTAGAATTAAGCTACAGCAATTACCATTCTAGTTTCCTCTTATGAGTTAGGACAACAGTTATGCATCCCCATGTTGAATGTGGTTAATTCAATTATTTTTCTATTACTAGTGAGAATATCAACTTCATAACCACATAGGAAAAATAAAACTACTTTCAAAAGCCAGTCACTCATTTATACATATAAAAATTAAATTCAAATGTGAAAACATCAAAATAAAAATAAAGAAATTAAATCAATATTTCTGCAGCACTGAGCTACTGTTTGCCTTTTTGTTGTGCTTTAGAACTTTTTTGAATGTCAGACTTTCCCTACTGATTGTTCACTTTTAAATCATGACTTCTGTATAAATTGCAAGTATGAAATCTTCATCATTTATTTGGCAATAAAATGAGATGACTGGACCATAAAACTGCATAAGATTTTCTAGACTACTATCCCACATGATATCTCACTCAAATGCAAATGTTTGCTTCTCATTCCTACATCTGTCCTTACATGACTTAAACATAAAACAAGCCTTTGTTTATCTCCTTTAATAGATTTAACTGGGATCTTCCAACAGATATTACTGAGGAACTTTAACACAAAGTAACACTCCAATAAACAGTGGCAAAAATAGAGAAAATCCTGATGTATCTTGGAAATATTATTCCTGAAATACTGAGCAATCAGTCTGTAAGTGCTGATGAGGGAGTCCACACACCACTTCACAACATTTCAGAAAAGTATAATTCTTATCTAAAAATTTCATCAAAAGGAAGGAAAACTTCAAACAAATTTTATTCACCAGCGTGTGTTCAGTTTAAAAATACTTTGACTTCAGTGAATAAAACTGCAGTAACTTTGTTCAGCCACTGGTGGTTTTGTGACTAAAGCAATCAAATTTAGTGTTACTTCTAAAAGGAACAGTGTCTCCTTCGCTTTCTGTCATGTGTTCGCTTTTCTCCCACTTGCCAGCACTGATCATCTGAGCCCCTGTAAAATCTTCAGATATTTTCTGAAGAGGAAATCTGAACCCTACTATTTTTTTTTCTAACCAGCTAACTCCTGAAATAGCTCACTGTGGGATAATGAGACACAATAAAGACACTGAATGTCCCCCAAGAGGCTTGTAGGAACTCATATACTTTTACCTCCAATTCGTATTTCTCTCAATTTCTTAAAGTGTGAGAAACTTACTCAGTCCATGAGTAAGCTGAATGTAGCAGCTGAAACAATATTGTCCTTGTTACAGCAGATCTCAGCAGACTGTGGGCTTGCTAAATAATGTTTTTGTTAAGGCTGTGTTTCACATTAAAATTAATTTCTATTGTAAACATAAAGACTTCAATGAATTTATATAAATTATATTGAAATGTGTAAGTATAATTTATACAGTCAATTCCAACTTACAAAATTGGATTTAAAATTAGAGACGCTTAAAGGGAAAATATATGACTTGTTTGAAGTTGCAGTGATTACTCCTAAATTAAATCTTTCCCCCTAAATTTTCATTTTGTTGTTCCCCCTTTTAATTTCAGATGATAGTCATATTCCAAAGGCATCTGGACTGTGCTGCTCCCTAGCTATGCAGGGTAGCCCGTTCAAAGTCTCTCCTCCTATCTGTAAGGTGGTCAGTGCCCATGCTAAATGTTGCCACATTCCAGGGCAAATGCAAGGCCAACAGTCCACGGCCACAAGAACTCAATACATAATGGAAATATCACCCATACAAAAGTCAGAGGACTGTGCCACCAACTGCCAAAGACATCATGGAATGACTGTTTTCAGCTCCAACAGCCACTCACAGATCTGTGATCTTCCTTCTCAGGAAATACGTTACAGGATCCGCAGTTGAAGAGGCGGTCCAGTTTTCTCTAAACACCCTATGAAAACAGGAACAAATTGCATGCATGATATCTGCTCCTACCCAAAGGATGATAGAGAAGCATCTGTGTCTGACATTCATGTTACCTTCCTTCCTGTGAAGGAATCTTAGTTTTGACTGAAGTTTTAACAATTGTGACTAAAGAAGAACAGAATACCATCTGTGAATTTTAGTTCTGGTTGAAGAAACACAAACAGAATGATTAGCCATGTTTTTGGGAAGTCACTGTGCTGCAAAAAATAAATCTGAACAAAGTCAGATTGATGTGCAAATCTCACACTAACTTGTCATATAGGGGTCAATTTTACTTTACATTTTAGGAGTAATCACTGGAACTTCAAAGAAGTCATATATTTTCCCTTTAAGTGTCTCTAAAAACAGTTTCATTCTCTGAATAAAAGTGTATCTGATTTTAGCCACAATTAGGAGTCATTTTATGTTTAGTCAGCTACTTAACAATACATAAGATTTTTCTCAATTAAGGCACCTATTCATGAGAAATCATAACAAAGACTGAATGCATTTCTCTTTATAGAAAGCTTTAAATTTGGCCTTTAATCAGAAGATAAAAAAATGTCTTTCAAGAGCAGCTCAGAATTACATCCAGTGACATCTGGAGAAACTAAGGTGAAGTGTTGGAAATGATTTTTTGTTACCATGCTTCAAAAAAGCAGGAACTAAACAACAATGTCCTGAAATTCAAGTCTGATATCAGGTATTATATTACACTGCTTCCCAGGTCTCTATGTGGTCTACTCCTCCAACCAGAGTAAGGACTGATGTACACAGTCAGTTCGCTTTGTTCTAATGGGCTACTGTGATTCAACAGAACAACAGTGTGTATTTACCTTATTTTGTTCTCAACATGAGGAAATCTGATTCGGTGTAAGATTCCTTCATTGCTGACTAAATTAAATCAAATTTGCTTTTCACATGCTAAGAGCACACTCATAAACAATACTCAAATCAGGCACGACTGTAACTTGCTAAATCACGGTAATTCGGTCGTTAGGATAAACCTGCATTTCAACGGGGGAAATTACAGTAATGTCACTTTGCCCAAGACCTAAAAACTTTCCTTGGTAGAAGACTGATGTAAACCAACTGCTGACATTTATATTAACTCATCAACAGACCACTTTTGATCACTGATCTGCTGTCTTTCCAAAATATGTATAATGAATACAGAATATACATATATAATATGCCCATCAACACATAAAGGGAACTGGAAGTCTCAGATCTTTTATGCCCTTGTGTCTTACAGCCTTACAAAACAAGGAGATATTCCTGCAGAGCCAAAATATCAAGGTGGGGGAAACAACACAAAGATCCAAATCTTCAGAAAATTTATAGAACAAACAAGGCAAGAAAACAGATTATAGCTCCTTTCTTCCTGCCACCCAAGTCCATTCAATTTTCCTTTCTTGTTACTAATAATACTGAAGGATATTGAGAGAGTAATGTGCTATTTTCTAACTGGTTCATCTCCGAAATAAAAAAAAATACCCATTTATCCATGGTTTCAGGCTGTAGAAGAGCCTCCATAGACAAGCAGTAAAAATTCTGTTTCTTGAGCTCCAGGCTGGACAAGGAACAACTCACACTGCTGGGGCTCCAGAAGACAGACTGAACAGGATGCAGGCCACTGTTCTTTTCTTTATGATGGATGAGTAGGATTGTTTCAATTATATTATTTGTTCCAGGAGCAAACACAAACACAGAACAGATGTCAAAAGAAAACACTTTTCTTTTTGTGCAGAAACAGCAGATGGGAAATAATCACAAAGCCTTCAAGGTAGGGCATTCATTTATTATCAGCTCATACTTCTTTGTCATGCTTACGCTTACATCATATCACCTCATCTAGTGTTTTTCTTACCCTGTAAAGAGTATTTTAATGTGATGATCATGTAGAGGCAAACTGCTCACTGAATAGTTTCCTATCACTTTAATTAATGGACACAACACTGTCTGGATTCCAAACTGTTAGTTTCTCCTTATTGGGAATCCTTTAATCCTCAGTAAGGAGGAATATTGTCTGATACTCTAAAAGTGAAGTGGATGATAAGAAGAGCATGATTAATCAGAAAGTATTCTGAACAGATAGCTAGACTCTTGGTGACAGGCACATAATCAAAGAAGAAATAAGAATCTGCACCAAATTTTGTGACTAACAAATATACAGAATTCTGGCCACTGCTGCATGGAAAATAAAATGTTGGGAAGGACAAGGGGATAAAAAGTGAAAAAAAATTCTTCCCATGATTTGGCAAATGAAATCTAAATTGAGAAGGAATAAAACTGCAGTCACATTCTCTCTTCAGTCTACAAGAACAGTAGAAACACAGTCTAGTAAATAACTATTTACCAATCCCAAAACTGCTGGTATTCCATATTCATTCCTTTACAGCTTAGAATATGTCATGCAGTAAGAATTCAAGAAAAAAGTTTTACGTTTAGTTGTAAGAAAAGCCAGTCTGAGCACAGCAAGCAGGCACTGATTACAGTTAGCTCGCAAAAAGAGGTGTGTCAAGGTCTTCTAGCTACAACAAAAAAGACACCTCCCTGTGATAACCTGATGACTCTTCTGTTACCCGTGTCCTTGATTCATTTCCATTAATTAAATAAGATGGTGGATTGTCCCGCTGTCTTCTAGTCTGCCTAGCAGAAGTATTGGTTCTTTTAACTTGTCAGGGACACTTAGATTTCTAGCAGGTAAAATTTACTGGTATCCTCACCTCCAAGAAAGGCTTATTTTATAAGAAGAAGTAACTTGGTAAAGGATCAAATACCAACATTTCTCTTGAATCACTGAACTCCTGTGTTCCTCATCATCCCTAAAACTCATTATTGCTGCAAGAGAAGTACATGTAACCACTAAACTTATCAAAATGTAAGACAGGTATCAAGGAATTACTGCAAAGTTATGCTACAGTATGACTTTTTGCACCTACAGTAATTCATATATGGTGTATTCCTTTTTCACTGGCAGATATGCTACCTTACAGTGTAATAAGGGGCACAAATACATGTAACTAGTGAAGTAAGTAGTGTCCTGTAAGTTTGTATCATAATTAACAGCACACTAACCTTTTCATCTGCTATGGTCTAAGAAGTAGGTACTTGAAAATATTACAGATACTTCCACTATTGAACTAATAGATCTATACCCACAGGCAAAAATATCTTGAAAATTAAGACAGACTCACCACTGCTGTAATCCTTCCATAGCCCTTCACACTAGTTCATAGAACACAGCTGCATTTTTCAGCCACTTTGTCTTCATTTTGCACAGATGTAAATTACTGCAAAGGTGCAGAGCAATGGAGAATCTGTCACTATATAAATATTAATTAGCAAAGAATTACACTGCCCCTTCGTGGTGCTAAGCATTACCATTCCCATTTTCTAAATGGTGCTGCAGTCACTGAACAAGGTTAATTTACTAGTTCATAATGGTATGAGAAAACGACGGAGCCAGAAATAGAATCCAGGCATCTCACAGCTACTTGTTAGTACTGAGAGCCACATAGTTCCACTTCCATGCATTTGCATTTTTAGGTCTGCCTGTCTTACTGTGCCTGTTCTCCAAAACAGCTTAAATGACATAATATTGCTTTCTCTTTACCTGGGGAAAATAAGTGAAGATTCCCTGCAGCAAAAAGCTGTCAGTGTCACAGCACAATCAGCCAGGGATGGTTCCCCTGTGACAAGAGGCATGACAGCCAACAAGCAAAATAGCAGCTCTGAGGGCTTTTTGTTGACAGAAGGTTAGTTTTAAAATAACTGTTGTCATGTTAATTGTAATATTTCCACTGACTTTCCAGCTTTAAAAGGCATTAGAACACAGCCTCCACATTCTAATGACTAAGATCTGTATTATAAATAGCAGAGAAATCTCAGAAGATTCAAAGGGCTGATGGAGAGCACATAGAAACCTTGATATTCTGATGAATCTTGGATTTTTACAACTGGCAATGCAAATCAAACTCTCCTGTTCTCTGGCCAGAAATAGAGGTTTAGTTTTGTGCTGTTAGGTACAATTTCCCTAGCTCTTTCCTGGAACAAGTATCAGGACTGTCCAGCATTTTACTCTGCAGGTACTCCCCATCATTATCTAAAGAGTATTTGGTCTTGTATTGAATTGAAGGCTACCAGTACTTCAGTGAAGACTGCATGTCTCTCTGAGCTGATGAGAGTTACTGTGATTTAGACAAACCCCTTGTGAACTGCTCTACACTTTTAACAGCTAGGGCTTCTGCACAGCCAAGATGCAACTCCATAGAATAAAAATGCTTATGTGCTTGTGTTCTAAATCTCTGCAAAGACAGTGCCAATGACCATATGGAGAAAACATGAATACGTTATACCAGGAAGCAGCTTTAAGCGTCCTACGTACTAGAAGATACTACATGAGCGCCTGTGACTAATACTTTGAGGACACCACTGGCCTACAGAAAAACATCAGAGCATTCACAGTACCATAATACACAAGAAGAGTTTGCACTGTCACCTTTTCAAATGCAGAAAACTGCATTGCACAAATATTATTTATTTCAGGGTTGCACAGCCTGACAACTTTTCCTGGATCACTCATGGGCACAAAGCCTCTAGAATAATTATCAGGATAATTTTCTCTTCTTTTAGTAAGGATATTAAAAATAAATATTGGCTGCAGATCTACTCAATATGAAAAATGACAGTCCTTTGCTTCAGCCAGAAGCAGAAACAAGCAGATGGTAACCTCAGTATTTATGTCTCATAGCAGGCAAAACTCCCTTGGCACAGAGGGGTCTGTGACATAGCAAAGAGCTGCAGCATTTCATAAACCCGGCGTTGAGCACCACAACAGTGTTCTTCACTCTGTGCTAAGGGGAAATTCATCAGCTTAGGACAGTGATCTAGACGTTTGTATTTTCCACTCCATGATCCCGCATCTGTCTCACTTCAGTTTGTGAATGCTGGTATGTCTCATTTTTGCACACAGATAAAACACAATGAGATCCGCAGTAGCAAGAATGATCAAAGGCTATGACTGATCTACTTTCTACCAGTATTTGACCCAAAAGCAAAATGGAAACCGGACTCTACATTACAGTCTAATACTACATTCAAGGTGAGAAACATTGCAAACCATGAAAATTAAATGATGCAGAAACAATGCAAATAACTGCAACCCTGCAATTTTGGAAATGCAGCACCACTTCTCAGAAATGAACTTCCTTGACTGTAATTGCTGTTAATAGAAGCAGTCACCTCTCAACAGAATACATAATTTTACTGCTGAATGAACTGTGACAGGACCTCCTTAACTAGCTACTGACATGCCAAGGAAAGGACGAATAATGCTGTCCTTCCCCTTCCTCATTCTTCAGTTTTGCTTTACACATACCAGATATTCAAACATTATGAGCGTCTTCCCCTGCCTCCCCTAAATGTCATAATATCAGTGATAGTATTACAGTGTAAAAATGGTTTTATGCTTCTGAAATGAACTTTTGGCACTGGTGTTACACAACTAGTGTGAATGAATTCAATGAGAGAACAGAGAGGAAGGAAAGAGAAATCTTATCAAAACTTATTTCACTCTCAGTCATTCTCTCATAGATTTGACTCAGTCATTATTTTAGACTCACTCTTTCATATCCACATAACATTCACAAGCACCAAGTATTCTGGCCATGATGGAAAAGGACAGCAGTTGTTAAATCCTCGTAACATCATCCAACTCCTTCTTAAACTGGAAACCATTGTCTAATATTTGGATCTGCCTTTTATATGCTTGGCTTAAGGCTTGTCAACCTTAAGACTGACAATGATTGGGAAAAACTGCCTCTTCATTTTGTCCCACTTCTCTGAATTGATAAGCAACACTGATAATTTACTTATTGTTTTTTCTCTCCATATTCTGGACATTTTATACTTCTAATTCTTTATCTTTGTGGTGTGTTTTCCTTAGAAAATAAAAGCTCTGCAAAAATATACTTAAAGGTGAGGAAGAATCTTTTTTGAAAGGTCCTGTGAAGGGAGCTTTGCAGAGAACAGCAAACAATAAGTACACATTGCTACAGCTCAGGGAGAGTGCATGGCTTGAAAGAAGTCAAGGAAGGAAGAATTCTCCCACTGCACTTTCTGATTTGTTAGTAATTATAGTTGTCAGTCTTTATGCCAATCCAGTTCCCAAGCACTAGGACCAAATGTGCTGAACGCTTGTAATTCTGAGACCACCTGCCAGCAAAAGAATAGAACTACCACTTGTTGAATGAGACAAGGGCACCAGCTGATAAGATGCACTGCTGCATAACAAGAAACTATCCCACATTTCCTACAGCCCAAAATACTGTTATGATCTAAAGAGCTTCTGTGAGTTTATTGCATGCAGATTTTTTCACTTATGAGTCATTATGCAAGTCTGTAAATGCTAAGATTGGGTGTGAGAAAACCCAGAGCTGAGCAAAAAGAACTGGGGAAAGCAAGGAAAAATCTATCACAGTCCTAAGTCACAATATAAATACTTCTATAGTTCCACAGATGGCTGAGAAATCTACCCTCAAGCCACTAGACTCCGTTTCCTCTCACAACCCACACATCTTGGCAAATTCTGTGAAGTAGTGGAAGAATTCTGCTGCCCACAATCACTCAAACCCAACTGTGTTCTTTACATCTCTTCCTACTTGCACCATAAATAAAGAAATTGCATGTTTCAAACAAGCTAAGTCATCAAATGCTTTAAGAGTTACAAACATTAGTAGAAGAGTGGCTAAGAGTAATACAAAAGCCAGAAAAGAAGAATGATGCATTTTCTGTAAAGACTATTGAAACAAGATGCAGTGCTGGTATTGAGGGAAACACTAATATAGCAGAAACTGCAGAGCAAAGGTTTCACTTTCAATAAGTTATTGTTAGTTCTACAGTCATGCCAAAACTATCAGCAAGCCACACCAAAGATCAGCTGAGGGTGTCCTCAATAGACAGGACCTGTAAAGATAGTTAATAATCAGAAATTATTGATTTGAAGGAAGTTGATATTGGTTAGAGCTTTGACTTGGATCTGCTTAGACCTTTATCTATAGCAAGACAACTTCAGACACAAAATGGAAAGAACAAGTTTTATATAAATAAAAAAAAAAAAGAAACACAGATATAGAGTGCAAATAAGTTCAGATCAGTTGCATCAAACAGATAGAAAGTAAAACAATCTCATAAATAACTCTGTTCTCTGCCTGTTGTGTCCTTGGAGACTGATCATTGCTTGTAGGCATAGCTTTGGATAACTCTATGGCTTTCTGAACTGCACTGAACTTTGCTAGTCTCCCCTGATCACAAAAAAGTTCATTTTGTTATCTCAGAGATCTGCTGTCTGCTCTGAGCAGTCTTTCAGTCCCTCTAGGCTGCAGCCTCCTATGCTCACATCAAGACTCTCCTACTGTCATACCTTACAGCCCTGGAACCTGCTCCCCAAACAAGGCTCCTTTCTCCCCAAAGATGAATCCACTCCCCTGTTGTCATTTCCAAGAGCTCCTTTTACATCTACTTCCTGAAGGGACACAGCAAGCAACTGAGAACACTCACCAAAAACAAATACCATCTGTCACATTTGGGAATTTTAATTTGTGCATGCATTGACCTGAGACAAGCTCTGTAGGCAAGAACTGAACTAGATGCAGTAAAAAAATTGCTTCCTCTAAGCCACTTTCTTCAAATCTCCTAGTAAATATAAGAATAAAAGTTTCTGCAGACCTTATATTTTACAATAGTATGGGTTATTTTTAAAGAAAACAAGTCACATAGGCTTTGATGGAAGCACTACTACTCAGGTGTCCCCATCCATCCCATTACAAAGGCTAAATGATACCACGGTTACTCGAAAAATATCAGCATATTCAACACTGATCATATGATGGAAAGTATGTTGATAATATATGTTGGTAATATAATAAGCATACAACTAGTGGTGCATTGAGAGTGTCCCTGTGACATGGTTTGAGAATCAAGTGGTCATACCACATAGCCAAATCTGCACCCAACACTTTAACTGCAATTGCACTCTGCCATGTCATTCCCCATATGATAGGAACAGGAGTAGGATCAGCAGCAAGGTTACTAAAGAACAGGATAACAGGAAATAAATATACTGCCAGCACAAGTAATTTTGACTGTAGTCCACTGCCTCTTGTCTTCTGAGGGGCCGCTGAGAAGCAACATGGCGGGAGCAAGCCAGGTTAATTGTTCTGGCATGACACATCTGTCCTGCACAATGGAAGATTCTTGCCCTTCCCTATAGTGAGTTTGAATGACCTATAATTCAGTATGAATTCCCCATACTGTACTCAATGTCATCTACTCCCCATTAAGTTCTCAATTCAATAGAGGTACAAAGTAAGGGAAAAAGCCCAACAAAAATAACAGACAATCTTAAAAAGGAAGAAGGTCCTTCAGATTCGGGGGTCGGATGCTTATAGCCCTAAGAGACCTGTCATTAGTCCCCTGCCCCCAAATACAATGAAAGATATAATCATTTTGGAGGAGCTGGGGTGAGGAAGCCAGTACTTTTTTGAGATGTTTTAGGTGAGGGTATACCTAAATACTCCTTAAGTTAGAAAACTAAAGCTTAGGAACACTCTATTCCAGCCCATGGACAGCAATGACCTACTTGAGTTTGAATGCTTTCAATATCAAATTGGTATTTATTTTTGGATTGGAGGACTTAAAGGTAAATACTTTTTATTTGTCACTATTTTAAACTGCCATAGCAAACTCAGGGGAGTGTCTTTAACTATACATCTGAGAAGTTTCACCAGCTTTTTCTACCCAAATATTTCTACTTAAAACTTTGTTCACCTCTATCACCTGAGAGTCACTAGATAAATTAGATTGAGGCCTAGATAGCTACTGCCATTCCTCTTAAAACAACCCTATAAACACTGAGATGTAACAGACAGATTTTAGATGCTAGTTTGTAAAACATTTCCAAGATCAGCTACAAATGATGAGCTTTTAGGTAGGAAAAGTAGGAAGAAAAATCACCTAGAATTCAGGTGCTTCCTCAGACAAACCTTTTCACATAACAGACATATGACAATACAGAGCCAGCTTGCATCACAGCTGACAACAGATGATTGTCTGATAAGCTTCACATGAGTCTTTCTTTACAGTTAGCACTAGTCTGTAACTAGTAGGAGAGAAATAAAGGAATTCTTCCATCAAAAACAGAGCTAAGAACAGCTGAGCAAATGCAAGAAAGAAACAGGGCTGCTCTGAGGGAAAATGTAACATTTTCATAACATCTTACCTGAGACACATCTGAAAAGTTAAAAATAAGCATCACTGAAAACTGCAAGCTATTTTGTCTTATCTGTTTTTGAAATTGGATATATTATGATACAATCAATCACAGAAGAGCAAATGTTTTACTAGCATACCTTTTCAAACAAGTATGGCTATACTATTTAAGAGCTCAGAAAAAAACAGTGATGCATCAGTTTTGATCATATGATATTTGCCATTTTTAAATTATTTGTAATTTTCCATAGCAATCTTTCTGACTCTAGCTAAACTTTGGCTAGCCATGAAGATGAATCCGTAACACTCAACTGCCTCTTCTTTGAGATACATGTAATTACCGTATCAGGTGACAAATGAGACAGTTATGTTGACATTACAGCCAGAAGCAGTACAAACGCCCCTGCAGCTAAGTCTGCTTTTCACTTGTTGCTCCTTATATTACACAGGAAGTCAAAGAAATTTGAAGATTCTGTACCGCTGGCAATGAAAAATTACTGACTCAACCAGCAAGTTCTCAGTTCAGAAATCAGGCAGGTGGCTTGGCTATCCAGTTCTCATTAATCTGCCTTCTGGCATGTGTCTGCTCTGAGAGAATTTTGTATTATGCTTTAATAAAGCCTTTCAAGATACATTGAAAGTGTAAGTGATTTTTCACTGAAGGATGTTTGTGTAGTAGTCCCTAGACAGAGGCTAATTATCTTTTCCTTGAATATATTTTAAAGAGTAGCTAGCTTCAACAGTATAAGAGTGGCATTTTGACATCACTCAAATTCACGTTATTAGGTTTGTTTGATCTTTAGAGGACGAAAAACAACACACACAATTCCTTTTAGAACTTTAAATGAACCAACACCTATAAGTTATTTTGCCTGTGTTCATTCACCTACAAATTCCAAAGCAATAAATGAATAAGAAATTAAATTGGATAGAAAAAGAAGTTAGCTCTCTCAATTGAAACTCTGATGAATATATTTAGGATAATGTTATTTTTTCTTATTTCCACAACTGCTTCTTTATTAAACAATTATATCAGTCTCTCAAAATGGTAAAATGTCTCTAAGAAGGAGGGAAATGAGGAGACGATTCTCCCCATTATGTCCACGGGGATGCATACAGTATTTATAGCTCAGCTTAGGACTTCCCTAAACTAACTGTAACATTTATTTCCATCTTCTTTCTATATCATTATCTGAGTCCTGCTAGAAGAAATTTAATGGCACTGTTTAGAAATGTTCCGCTTCCATGATTTTCCTTATTAGAACTGTTGCCCTCTGCAGAATTATTGGTGTGATTCTAATTAGCATGCAGTGCCTTCAATTAGAGAACCCATAGTTGCCTTGGTTAAAAATATAATCCTGAATCTCATCACTTAAAAGATTAATAAAGCCTCAGAATTAATTCTCGTTATGTCTTTTCATTCCCAATATAAATTATATTTGATATGGAGAAAGGAGAAGTGTGAAATCACAAAAGCTGTGCCAATTCAAATGTCTGTGACACACACAAATGAAGTGCCAGATAAATAGCCTCAAAAAATTCCAGTGTTTCAGAGAGGACACTTTGCTTCTGTTAATGTGTGGGCAGCTTGCCTTGTAGTAGAGAAAAAGGAAATCAATTCTTAGAGTATGAGAATCACCTGAAGAAAGAGATGACCATTCAGCACTTCTTCCAAGAAGGAACACCAGAAAGAAGGATTCTGAAGATCTGTGTCATTTTCTACTTTGCAATTGTATTTTCTTTAATGGGTATACTGCAGGACAAAAGTATTCTATCAATTAACTGCAGATCAAAATCAATAAATAAATGTACTTTGAATTCTATTCTGTTTTGTCTGAAGACTTAGAGGAACTATACATCCACATTTGAGTCTTTGCTGCTTTTCTCTTAAACCTGTTTTGTCATTCCTCATAAATGAACAAAATTAGTGCTTCCTCTACAGAAGCACGTCAGGCCAGACCATGACAGTCAGAATGTTTATCATGTAGAACTGTGTCATATTAACTTTACCACAGCTAAATGAAACAGCACATTAACATCTGTGTAGCCCTTAAAGATCTTAGGCAAATGTAGCATAGAAATGATGACAACTGATACTTCTGTATTTCCTCTCTGTGTTCCCCATGATCAAATCTTTGAAGAAACTCATTCTTACAGTTCTTCTCTTTTTCCTATGCTAGAGATTTACTATACTGAAAAATCAATACAGTGAATTTTTGTTTTGTTTTGTTTTTTTTCTCTTAATATATGCTTTGAAAACTGATTTAGGAGAACACTTCCTTTTCTAGCTTTGCTCCTCTAAGCAGTAGAAAGCAGAAGTTTCAAAAGATCACCTCTTTCCAATATCTAGCTCCCTGTTACTGTTAGCAAAGGACTGTATTATTGAGCTAAAATATTGTTAAGCTAAACATTGTTAAGCTAATGCTACTGGTTGACAATATGATCAAGCAGGTCTTAGCCACCTGTTCATCAGTGAGACATTCAACTGAGTAATATTCGACCGATGTTCAACCAACATTTGCTTTGGAAATGAGGGGGATTAAAAATAAATCAACATTATCCAGACAGTGCTTACTCTCAGATCTTCACAAAGTTCACACAATTTGTTGTGTAGATGGACGTCCATCATCAACTGTTTTACTTTCTGTAGTTCAGACTGCATTATCAGGTACAGGTTCCTTTCCATCCACATCTCATATTAGCAGGTCTGCTCTCAGCTTTTCATCATTTTAGCTTTCTCTCCTTGACTCAGGAGATTCATCCTATCTGAGATTTTTTTAAAAAATATGGCCAAGTGTTATCTTTTGTTTTCAATCTGACAACACGTCCTGAAAACCTCATAGAAAAAGAACTCTGAAAAAAATTACAGTCTTGCTGTTAGATAGATTCTTCATCTTTAAAAACACTCCTGTTCATATCTGTTAATTGTTCCTTTGATATAAAACGTAACATCAGGCATTTATGTGACTAAATCTTCTCCTCTGCCACAGAAAGCACTGAAAGCACCTCAGAATAGCTCCTTTCAGTAAGACGCTGGTAACAGTAGACAGAAGATGTAATTGATCTCTGCCCCATTGATTAATGTCCTATTGGAGAGGTATTCATTATGCAGCCCTGTGAACCGTATAGAGGTTTGAGAATGACAACAGAATTTAAATAAAAAGGTGCAAAGTTTTTGTGGTGCACTTTGGGTGGAAATCTTTCACTGTTTCCCTTAAACAACACACTGCACATCTTGTCTGTTGATACAGAAATTAGGCACATCTACTGTACTCATTTGTAATGACATCTGGAAAGCCATAAAGTGCTTAACCAGAAATTGTAACATATGATAGTTTTTAGGATTGCTTATTGTATGAGAATAAATAAAAGGGAATAAACTTAAATCTTAAGGACAAAATATAAGATTGTCAGGTACAGATTAAAATCCTGCAGAATTTAGCCAGTATATTTTCATTTAATATTTGTAAGTCTCTGATATCCTCAGGCAGACAATGCAAAGAAACACAGAGTCTTGTACTTTATATACTGTATATGTGTATATATATGTGTATATATATATACATACACACATATTTGTATTGTGCATGATATTGTTAAGATACATCCTAGTGATTATGCCATGAGGTATAGTAATAAATTGGTCTTATTAAAATGTTCTTTCTTCAAAATCTGTGGATTGCATTAGAACTGGTTGGAGTTCTTCTATTTGTCATTTATTCCTTCTAGAGAAAGTGAGAAAGTCCAGGCATTCTTACTATATGGCTAGTACCCTACTGTGATAATTATACTAACTTAATGGGTTTGAACAGTAGAAAAAGAAATTATCCTAAACTGGTTTAATTTAAAATACACAAGTCATTGCAGTATCAGCAGCAGTTTATAAAACCAGTGTCAGAGAAGTTACCGAATAGTTGTTTATTCTTAAATAATCTCACTTATTCAATTGTTATGCCATCTAAGGACAGAGCTCTTGTCAAGCATTTTTGCACAGAATTTATTTACATAGATCCATACCATGTTTAGGACTATTATTTCCCTCAAAGTTCACAATAGATACTCAAGGCTGAATAAAACAATGTTGTGATGCATTTTCAGGTCAATGTCATAAATTATTTATTTTTCACATTTTGAGCTGCATAACATAAAAAAAATATATGTATGTACATATGTATACATACATTCTTCAACCTTCACTGTATCTGCATCAAAAACAGAGGCAAATGTAAATTAGCAAAATCTCCTACCAAGCATGACCCTCTCTCTGTTTTCTCTGCCTAGATGCCGTTAGACAATTCATAAAAATTTTTCAGTGTAACTAGTGGATCTTACATGATTGTGTAAGCAAGAATTTGGAATAATGATCACTTATCCATTGCTTTATTTGCATTCAATATTCATGGACTCCAATATCAATCCTTGAAGTTGAATATTCAAGTGCTATATACCAACACTCACACACGTACCTTCTAAAAATTACGCAGTCTTAACAATTGGAGAAGGAAAAAGGAGGAGAGGAGAGGAGAGGAGAGGAGA
>JAPSGF010000001.1:12167378-12258364 GCA_035772895.1 Perdix hodgsoniae
CATTTTTACTTTTTGGCTAAAGTGATCTGTTCTTCCCTAGTCAAAGTCTTTCAGAGGCCTCCTCAGAATAAATAATTTTCCACAGCACAAATAGATAGAACTCAAGTTTTAGATCTGGTAATATGCACCTTTTGTAATTAATATGCTTTTTGTCATATTAACTGTCCAACAATATTTTCTCTATTCAGAAATTGTTACTTTGTGCCTAGAAAAGGCTCTACTTGAGGTTTCTTTTATGAGCCAAACACTATTCCTACCATCGATATATTTCTCATGTGTACATATACAGTTCTCAAAATGCTGACAGCAGGAGTCTAGGCATTCTTACAATGTAAGTAAAGAAAAAGCCTGTACTCTATGATGTCCAGAAATGCACATGGATATCATACAAAGCCTATTCTATATCCCTAAAAAAAAAAAAAAAAAATCTCGCAAACACGATTACCACCTTTTATTAACATCACTTTATAATTACCCATTGAAAAAAAATCATTCTGCATCTTCTAAACTTTCTGCCAAATACTCCAGATCCTATTAGAGGAAAAACAAGCATATCTAAAGAAGCTTTTCAAGTTAAATCCCAAGTCTTATGTGTAAATAAAAATGATGTAAACAGATCTCTTCTTTTGTGTGTGTAATCCGTTGAAGTTTTAGCGGAAAGGAGACAGGAAGAAGATAGTGCTGGAACATTTACTTTGACTAAAGTAGTTGGATGAGTGCATGTGTTAAAGTCATTGAAGAAGCAAAATTTGTGAAGCAGAAGGAAAGAAGCAGCTCCACGAGTCTATGTATGGGCTCAAACTTTAGATATTGATTTAAGAGCTTAGGATTTCTGTCCCAGAAAAGCAACAATAAGCTCTGTGAAATGTCAGAATTGCTCAAATCACTTATCTCAGATATATTAAGTTCAGTACACAGAGAAATATAGGGCAGTAATGTTGTGGTCAGGAGTATCAGTAAGCACAAAAAAAACCTTCAGATCCACTGAGTAAGCAAACTGATTAACTGCATTCCTCAGCTTAAATCAGAAACAAACTAAAGTAGAACTAGCTACAGTTCATGTGTGATCAAGACAGACAAGCTAGCTAATTGTCTTTATACAGACAGCTATTTGTCTTTATACAGTTTACAAGATGTCATGCTATCTTTCCAGGACCACTGGTAGAGGTTAATTTTCATTACCTGAATATATTTATTCAGATATAGAATACATATTTAATATATACCAGGGATTGTATTATACAAGTTTTCATCAGTGATAAGTTCCTCTAGGTTGGTTGTCATCTAAAAGAGCTTTAACAGCAAGGTAAATCTTCTATGTGATCTTTCTTGAAACAAGAGCAGTTTGCAAGATGCTGCTTTGCTTACAGAGCAGGAACAAGCCACTAACATTGTTCTAAACAACTGTCCTGACTGTCAGCAACTTTCCCAGCATGATTTTGGAGACCTTCAAGATCACGAAGATCTTTCTTTCACTTGCAAAGGCAAGTTTCAATATACTAGTTAGACAAGAAAATATTTTTGCTTTAAAAAAAAATGCATCCACTTTTTATCTTCATATTCTAAAGTTTTGAATAGATTGCTTTCTATACTTTGTCTGCAGTTTTATTTATGAAAAGTCACTATATACAAATAAACATTTCATCCAATTTCCAGTGTATAATCAGTACCAGTCTCAATGATTGAAGTAATAACATTTAAAAAAAAAATTACTATTACCAGTCAGTTTCACAGAGTAAATTCAACTTCAAGAGAAAAAGCAAATTACCCTGTAAGCAAGGTAGGAACATTTAAAAGTCCTTTTCAAATTATGCTGTTTTCATTACCATTAATATCAACAGACTTAGCACATAGATTTCAAGCAACATTTTTTAAAAAAATAAAGTGTTGTACTGTTTAATTCAGGGTACCATTTTCACTATCAAATCCCTCTAACTGAAACTTAATACATTTGACAGAAAGAAGATATTCATACCTCCAGAACAAAGGAATCATTTGACCCAACTTAACAAGGACACACTGGAAAAACCTGGAATTCTGTATTTGTGCTACTAAGTTTCAGAAGGGCCACAGTATTTAGAGTAGTAGACAGTCCCATTTCTCCATTAATTTCAAGTCCCTCTAAATAGCAGCACAAACATCTGCTGTATTAACTCTCCTTCTCAATCTTGTATTGTCTGCAAACTTGCAGTAGGTCTACACTCATTTTATAACCTAAGCCATCAATGAAAATATTAGACAGTATTGATCCTGGTACTGACCCTTGGTATACCAACTGGTCTCCAGCTGGACTCCATGCTGTTGACAAAAACAGCTAAGGTCAGCAGTTCAGCTGGTTTTCAATCCACAGTTCACTTTTCTAGTCAGAACTTAAGTTGTTATAGATGATGTAACTTGGAGACTACACAAAATCTTACTAGAAGAAAAATAACATCCACTGTTCTCTCTTCATCTACCTTGCTGATCATCCTTTCATAGCCTTTCAGTAAGGCTACCAGGTAGTCAAGCATCATATTTACTCTTTTCATTAATCCATACCAGCTACCACCAGCTACCAGTTATTTTCTGTCTTTAAATTGTTTAGAAAGTTTCCCTGATTATTTGCTCCGTGACTTCCCAGGAACTGAGGTTAGGCTGACCAATTTGTAGCTCCTTTTTTTTGCCCTTCTTGATGGTAAGAGTGATATTTGCTTTTTTTTTCTATCCCTTAGTGATCATCCCCAAATGCAATGACCTTTCAAAAAAAAATTATGAGTGATCTTGCAAAAACATCAGTGAACTTCATCAGCACTTGTTGATTCAGGTCCACATCAGGACTGATGTATGCCCAGTTCATTCACGTTTTTCCTAGCCTAGCTCTCCCCAACCCAGAGTAAGTCTTCCTTGTTTCTGACTGGTGTCAGGGGCCAGTGGGATAAATCAGTTTAAGAAAACACAGCCTAAATGAAAATAAAACAAGTATTTACAAGGGAAAAAAAATAAAGAATGGGTCAGAAATGAGATCTCTTCTGTACTGACAAAGAGGAAAATAGCATTTGCTTCATGGGGAAAAAAAAAAAAAGAGAGAGATTATTGCCACAGAAATTGATTTTATGTTCTCAGAATAATCAGAATTAATGTATTAATGTTCTTCAGTAGCAAGCATGCAAGCAATCAGAACTAGGAAAAGTGAAGAAGACTAAAAATTGTTATTTTACAAGGGATCCACAATCAAGGCATAACAGGTCAAAAATGTGTCACAGTTTGGAAAGGTAGAAAATAAAAAGAAACCAATTCTTTCTATGTCCTATTCTTTGAAGAATCAGAAGAGAATGGAATACAAACAGAACAGGAAAAAAGACTCCACTCAATCTAAAATAAAGTATAAATTAAAAAATCTTAATATTTCCCTTAAAACTTGTTTGATAGCGAGCAATCTGTCACAAATAAGCAGATGGGTAACTTTCCACTTTTGGAACAGAACATTCACTTAGAATTCTTTCACAAGACACAAAGTAGTTTGCCAAGTTCATCTGCTGTTTTTCTTTCCAGGAGACAAGAAGCACATAAAAACCTCCCTTATGGTTACAATACATTAATTAACCTATCACTTTCAGAATGTAACAGCTTGCCAGCAAAGGATAATATTCTGAACTGACTTCAATAGGACTCCCCATTCTAGATGACACGTATCATTAATGAGTTTTCAAACAGCTTTTATTAGGTGTGAGAACCAAGAGGAGCTTAAGCCAGCTCAAGAATAACTTTTTCGAGTGCATTAAAATTATGACTTCATTCTTGGACAGGTATGCTCAGTCCAGGGTTAAGAAGAATGTAGGGTTAGTTACACTATAATGACTTTCGCTTTACTGTGTTTACATTGCTGCTGTCATACCAAATTGTGTATTAAAACTATCCAAAGTATGTCTGACCATTCTGCACTGAAGTTTAGACAGTGGACCACTGAGATATAGATGTTATGATGATGAGGATTTTTCTCACAGCTTTACCGTCTTACGGCGCTTACGGAAAAAGGCACAATTAAAGCAAAACACAATTAATTTATAATTACCCAGCAATAATGATTATGTTTTCTTTTTTCTCTGAACATCTGTCAGGAAATGTTTTCATCTTCACTGAACATTAGTCAAACACCTGTTTCTCTGAGCTGTGAAGTGGTGGAGAATCATTCTCCAACTGGGAGTTTAATATGTGCTGAATTGGGAATAAGTATTTGTGATTTTATTAACAAGGAAGAATGTGATAATACAAGAAAAAGCTAACACTTCTCGGAAGCTAATATGTAAACTGCCTTTCAAACTAAATGAGATGAGCCATGTGAAGTCATTTCAAAATAAGTATCAATGCCCAGTGGCAAGGCAAGGTTTTTGATCTAAAAGAAACTGCACTGTCATCCTATCTTCACATTTCAGTAGTTTAATGCTTTCTACTTTTTCTTGATTATTATTTGAGATGCGCAATTCAGCCCAGACTTCCAAGCCTCAATTTTAATTTTGAAATGCTACCTCACTTTTAAAAGAAAGAGCTAATCATTTTGATTGAAAATAGATACAATGTACATAATTAAACTTACAATACATCAATATTTTTGTTAATTAAAACTTTTAAAACTACTAACATCAATAAGTGGTGACACTGTATGAACTCAAACACAGGTTTCTATGTTTTGCATATTTTAAGGCTTGTATTATGTACTGCCTGAGAGGGTCCTGCCACTATTCTAACTCAAATGAAGTCATGGCAAAGATAGAGATCACCACCTGATGGCATGTTTTTAGTATCAGTTACATCAATAAATATTAGCCTCTATTAATTCAACATATGACCAGATTAGGCTAATTTCCCAGCAATTATATCACTATCAATTTCTAGAGATCAATATGGATCCTGAAATTAGAGTAATAAAAACCCACAGTATGCATAAATGACAATGCAGTTGAGTAAATGATGCTGGAAAAGTATCAATCTGAATACAAAACAGACTGTGATAAACTGAGTAAAGAAATTAACATGCTGTAATAGATGGTTTGTATCCAATTTACTGACAGAAACAGCTAGGTTTATATGGTGTGAAATACATATAACCCCTAGAAGTCACAATATATTTAAGTCAGTTTTATTTGTTATGAATTAAGAGGTTACCTCAGTCACATTTACACTAAGTCACCACAGCACTGTGCATACTGCTTAAGTTAGGGATGGTTAAGATGACTGACCCCTTTCTTTGCTTCACTGAGTCTCTGCCTAATACTTGTTTTTTATTACAGACCTCCTAATAATAAATTCAAAACCCAGGCCTGCAATGAAACACAGTTCTGTAATTTAGCAAAGAAGTGAAGACACCATATAATCTAAGCCCAGTCTTCCATCATGAGATTAATTCTAGCATCACACGTGCATAACGTACTCATCTAACCATATGAAAAACAAGTTTCATGTATTACCTCTCAGACCACAAGAGTATGTGGATCTGTGCTGTATTTGGGATTTTAATTGTACAGCAAAGCAAATTGCCAGTCAAATTGTATTCAGCACATCTCCCACAGACTTGTATAGAGATTGAATTCATTTTCACATCCAGGTGGTTGAATTCTTAGAGATAATGGATTGAGCCTCACTAATATGCATTGTTTATCCTGTTGAGACAGAGAGCAATTCTGTGACTTCACTCAGCGATAAGACTGTGTTGCAGTAATAGCTACAGCTAGTATTTAGCTGATAACTGACCTCATGTAGATTCTGCAATAGTGCTAAAATCAACGTAATTAGTCTAAGCAACGATTGAATCTAAATTGTTTATCCAATCCAAAATTTTGGGACCTGTAGTTCAGGTGTAGTTGGCACTTAGTGATAGCATTATTTTTACTTTAATAAGATGGAAAAAATATTGTTTTATAAGTATTGTTTTAATAAGTATTGTTTTCAAGCAAATAATTGAGCAGGGTTCAAGTTTTTACAAGATCAAAACATGAAGCTATAGTGACCTTAGAAACAAAAGGATCAGGACTAATAAGCACCCATTATTTTTGCTGCCATATTGACATTTAGTGTGATCACTGTTGTTTGTGGATATACATGGACTTGGATAACAAGGGAAAAAATCCTAAGATAAAAGACTTGAGGTTTCTTATAAAAGCAGTCAGTATCCTCTAACAACATTTCTCAAAATAAAAGGTGTAAAAACAAAATAGACAGTAAGATGTTTACACATATTCTAGAACTAGCATACATGGACAAATACTGCTAAAGTCAGCAATGGCTGAAAAAGATGTAATTATTTATTTGGCAACTAAATATTTGCAGAAAAGCACTACTAGTTATCCCATCTCTTAGCCTATACTGGAAAGCAAAGAACTGACTAGTTTTGTCTGCATGCCCCAAATCCTCAGAGACAGCAGCTGTAAGAGTTGACTCAGTCCAAAAGCTCAGAAGATAACTAAAACACCCATGACACCGATAACACATTGAAGAGCAGAACATACATGAAAGACAGCCACTGAGAGAAGAGAGATACACTACCCTCTTAATATTAAAACCTTAATGATTAAAAAAAGCACATACCTCTATAGATGCTTATGTTTTCCAGGTGTACTGCTGCTGTGTACAATCCAGTGGGGCTGGGCATGCATTCCTGTACCTGAAGTCAGAGAATTGAGACCCCTCAGTTCATAAATTCACAACTGCCATTTACACTTGGTATAAAGGAAACAAAACACTGTCACTTCTTCTCCATTATAGATTTCCTGAGGTATAAGCAAATTTGAAGCTAAGGGAAAGGTTGGATGAAGGTAGAATATCTATGGGAACATACGGGTTACAAAGCTTTTAGATAGACAATTAACTTTTTCTTCAAGTGTCTATACTTATTCAACTGTCATTTTCTCTCAATCAATAAATGACTGTGGTAAGAAATAAGTCCAAGCTAGGAAACATACCCAGAAAAATAGTCATTCAAAATGCTTTGTAAAATGTCTGTGCAGAAGTCTACGTTATCTTCTTGTGTGCATCAATGAGTGAAATTGTTTAAACTACTTGAACGTGCTGTGACTATATTCAGCACTGGTATCTTTGACAGTTCATAACATTGCACTCTGCTGCATATCTGGGATATGTAAGTTTGAACATTTTTGGTGCAAATTATAGAACTCGACAGTCTCTCAAAATAAGCAAATTCTGAATAGCTTAATTCAAAACCAACTAAAGATAATGGCCATTATGACAACTGAGCTGTGTATATTTTCTGTGGTTTTTAGTGTCTTCATTTCCAAGTTAATGGAAAACTTTTAAGGATGAAACACGGCACATGCACAAGTGTGTCAAGACGTCTGATGTGAAAACTTCCAAATAAATATTCCATATATTTCAGTTTTAAAATCATACAGATAAAAAGAGATTAAGAAAGGCAACACAATGCATGAAACACATTGCAAAGTTCAATTATTTTAGAAATTTTATAAAAGAGTGTAAAAATGAAGGACACTTCCTTCTAAAGGACAAAAGGCTCTAAGAAATTGCAAATACACACACAGTAAATACTGGGAGAAGCCCAAAGCTTACAAAGAAAACTATAGCCATAACGAGCAGGAATTTAAAACTTAAAAACATACACTTTTACATATTTAAATTTTCTTTGTAGACTTCTCTCTGGCATTCAAATTGAGCATTTATTGAGCACAGTCTGTCTAGGTGAGAAATGTATACTAAAGGAATTTTACTATGTACAACTGGAAAAGATTAGAGTGGGAAACTAATACTTTGTCTTCAGTCAAAAAAAAATCACCCTACTTGAAGAATATGTGAAGGAAACTGTAAGGAAATTTGCACAACCACAGGAACTAACCATAGCTATCAACAGATAGTCTTGACTATATTCACGTTACCAGAATCCAAGATGATTTAACAACATTTTTGAGAAATCTCAAAAACTAGAGAATTGTAAAGAATGCACACATCAGCACACGTGACTTTGTAATCAAAAAGGGATCCTGAAGAAAACAGATACTAATCAACTTAAAAAAAAAAAAAGTTTTATCTCCTTCCAATACAGATTGATACTCAGTACTACTACTCCTCAAAATAATAATGAACTCTAACTGGTTCAGGCAATTACCATTTATGCCTCCTGGAAAGGTTTTCCACAACTGCAAGAATGCTAGAAATACTTAACTTCAATATTGACATATTGATCTGAAAACGTATGAATAAATTCCATTGTATTAATATCACTGTATACAGAAAGGAAAAGCATTTGAAAATTTGGAAAACTCTTTTTTGCTTATGTAGAATACTGTTGCTATGTTATTGCACATAAGTAGGATAATATTAGGAAATTCTGAAGCATATGGACAATTGTTAGGAATTCTGAAAAACCGTTAAGATCAGGGTAGCATAAAATTAACACATCCTCAAATATACATTAATATGAGAAAACATAGGTACAACACAATGTACGGTTCTGATGCACGCTTTGAAACTCAAATCTTCCCTTGACAGTTATTTTGTAGAGTCTTGAGCAGGGAACTCTCTGAACTTTGTACTGGTGCTCACTGTATATTTTGGGGAGTTCATGCTGCATGCTGCTGCCAGGCAGGACTAAACTATCCTTTGAATCTTTGTGTGATAACATATGGTTTTATTTATTAGTTTACTATTAAGTCTTTGAGGGTGTGACAGAATAAGGACGTACAGGCCTCAAATCAAGATAATGAGGAAAAAAATGGACCAAGATTTTCACAAATCGTTCTTCAGCCTTAAGGAAGACCAGTATAGTCATGCAACTTGCATAGCCTGTGACTGAAATTAAAATGATTAATTAACATGACAAACCAATCTATTGCCCCATGTGTAAGCAGACATCCCTACTCTTTCCAGATACATATAAATTTCTATCATTCATTGTATGTATCACTCTAAAGTAAATATGTGGACCCTCAAGATGCAAAAATACTAAATGCAATAATCAAACATCAAGTTCACTTTTATATTATGATTAAGAATGTCTTGAGACAAAACTTCATGCAGTTGCTCTGATATGTAGTCTGTATATCAAATAATCTGTTCATTTAGCAGATGAAAATTAATGCCTATTCCTTAAAGAAAAGAAGCAACTTGGATGAGGTAGCCAAAACTGAAGAGAGCCAGGAATAATGTAATTCTGTATATTGCTCACTCTGCAGTAAGAGCAATCTTCCATGCAGTTCTATTTTTAGGAATTTAACAGAATTTCTACTTTTTAACATTTGTATTGGGAAAGGCTTCTCTCCTCTATGAGCCTTTCTATTATTTACTGTTTAAGAATGATACACTGACTTTTGAGAAGTAACATTTTTTTTCTGCTTCTGATAGCTTAAAAATAAATTATATTAAAAAAAAGGATATATTAAAGAGAATTTGATGAAAAAGCAAATCTGTTGATAATATAATTGTATTTAGTTCTGTTCACTCTTTGTACGTATAAAAATCTTTTCTTTTTCAGAGATCTGAATGAATAGATTAGCAGAGCATTCTATGTATAAGACACAGAGATGGAGGAAATCAATTGGAAAAAAATAAATTAAGTTGGCAGCACTGATAGAGAAGTTGTTGGGGAAGAAATTGCATAAATGAAGAGATTAATGACCATTGTTGTGCCTTCTACCAGCAGCATACTCAAAAAAATCATTTACAACTGCCTTTTGAGCACAGGCAACAGTATTGTCACATCCTTCTGCAACTGCAAGATAAACTCTAAAGCAATGCTGGATAAAAAAGTATAAGGAAAAACAACGATAATACTGGTAAGAAGTACATGACATAGAATTAGCTCAAACTGCTTTTTGAGGATTCTGTATGTTCACTGTCAAAGGGGTCACTGTCCTCTCAGACAGCAGTAACTCCAAATTGTTGGCTATAGATTATACTACTTGCCACAGAGAGGAAAAGCTACGTTGTGATTTTCTAAGACAACAAACTACAAGTACCTCAGAAATAAAACATGAGACACAAATAGCAGGACTTTTTTTTTTTTTTTTTTTTTTTTTTTAAACCCAGTGTATGTCTTTCTTTCTCAGAGTAAAAAGGCTTCCAGGGAGACTTTCAAGGGAGATCAACATGAAGTAAATACTGCAGTGAAAAGCTAGACTTGTTCACTATATAGAAGAGCAGAGCACCTACATTTACAAGATGCACCTAATCAGAAAGGAACAGCGTGTTCTGGAACCAATATCTATCCAGCATGACTGAATATTGTCTTAAATTAGTTCTGACAGAGCAGTCCAGAAAGATCAAGACCTTCAGTCAATCTCATGTCAAGCCAACCATTACTTTGGTCACACCCTCCTCATGTTCTGAGGTTTCTAGACTCTTCAACAGATTTCATCTCTTCCTTTTAGATATGTATGTCTGCAAAGGCATATCATTTTTTCCTCCACAGAACATAGAACATTACTGTAAAACATCCTGAGACTGAAAAGGGGGAGGAGAGGAGTAAGCTCTAGCCAGTCCAACAAAGGGTGGCAAAAGCCTATTATTACATTTGTTTTTGCACTGACTCTCCTACCACACAATTTTAAAAGCATGAAAATGAAGGCTATACCTTCATGTTTACTTCCGAAACTCTCACTAACCCAATCAGCAGTGGCATAAGTGAACCTAATTCAGTTCATGCTGAAATACATTTAGCATATGCTTGGTCAGTTGCTAAGATACAAAAGCTGGAATAAGAGTAAACTAAGCATGCAGATAATTTCTTAAACCACTGTGTTGTTTCAGAATCAAACATATAAATATACTAACAATAACAAATGTCACCAGCATGTCAGAAGGTACTAAGAATACATCCTGAATCTGACTTCTGGTATTTGGGCTAGCAGTTTGGTCTAAGAATTTCTTTTCATACACATGACAGTAATCAATATAAACACCTAAACAAAATATTAATGTAACAGAAATTAAAGCAAACGCTACAAAATCAAATACAAAAGAAAAAATACAAGTACAAAGGAAAATAAAAAATACATATACATATCCATCAATCCTTAAACTATTATGTAAAGATTCATTAATTCTAGTCTTTGCACAATATTTTGTTAAGCTCATGTTGAAAATGGTCAACTCACTGAATAACTGAAATACGGTCACAGAAATCATTTTCAGAAGTGTTAGTGTACAATGAACTCCATCCAAGGCAGGAAGAAATACTGTTTGGCAGTTTAAGCCCATAAATCTGAATTTATTCCTTCAATATAACAATTTCATTCTCAAGTGAAATTGAATCAAGTTTTATAGATGTTACAAAGAGACCACAGATTTAAAATTATAAATTTATCATTCTCCAGCACTAAGTTGAAGCAGTGAGACAACTCGTCACTTTCTTTCCAGCATCTTGGCTGGACATAACAGATGTCAGATTCCATTCATTCATGAAGAATTAAGTCTTGGTTTCTGGTCACCTTCCACACCTCCAGGCTGCAAGTTGGGAAAGACTTCAGCAAACACACTTGGCTTCTTTCAGAGACAGATCTTTTGTAGACGGCTGAAATGAACAGTAGTCTCCATATTCAACGTGTTCTTGCAGACAAGTATCTAATATTCTTGTGGTTCTACTTCTAGTCAAGTAATTGAGAATTGTAAAGCTCTATTATAGCAGAATAAATGACAAAGAAAGAGCAGGAAGCCTAAGACAAAGCTAAAATAAAGGATTTTAAGACTGAAGAAAATAATCTGATTCTTATAGTTCTGAAAAAGCCTGCATTCAGATTATGTTCCTTATCACCTGTCTACACTGCAAGTGTTACTGTATTAGAAGTGCTACACAAATAAAAAAATAAATGGATCTGGAATTCTATGTGAAGACATCCTTCTTCTGGTCAAGAAATTTGCCATGGTACGAGTAGCAAGTATTCTCTTCTGATTCAAATGTGTTTTGCAAATAAATAAAACCACTAAAACAAAAAATGGAAGAAATAAAAAACTAAATCTTCACACTTGCTGACCCCCTTGCTTTTCTGGTCAAGTACCAATCACTAAGCATTAGCAAAAAAATCCAAATACACGAAGCAAAAAGTTTTGATAAAGGTTCATTCAGAACTATATAGATCAGGCTCAGATGCAAGTAGTCAGCAGAGTTAATGGAAAAGCAAAAAGATGTCACTGCCTTCAAGAAATAACAACCTAGAAGGTTCTACTAGAATGCTGAGACTGGCAGATGTCTAGGATAATTGGAGGAAATGAGTTGATAGATTCATTCAACAAAACTTAGGATAGTTGGGATTTTATCTCACCATGGTCAATAAAACACTTCATAAATAAACTAATATTAAAAAATATATATTTTTCATCCATTAAAAATGTGAAAAATCATGCAAATATGAAAGTAAAACTTGTATGTGTCAGCAATTATATAACAAAGAACTGTCTGAGCCAGCAGAAATAGATCCTTCCCTCACTAGTCTTTCCTTAGGATTCAGCCTTAGAGCATGGAGACAATTTTAAGAAACTGTAAAAGATATTTTGGTGCAAATTCTTGACACATTTTTGAATAATCCAAACTTGTTTCAACTGAAGTGGCAACAGGATTCTATCAGCAAGTAAGTTATGTCAAAGGAAATAAACATGCTAAACAAAGGTTCCACTGAACAGCAAATGCCATCAGTAGCATTAGGCGCTTGTACAAAGTACCACCAGTAGGAAAGACCTTTTCATTGCAACCACATTGTGGCAGGGATTCTTCCTCTTGTACTGCTGAAATACCTCTGCCTCATGTACTTTGATTCTGAAATAATCTTGTAAACAATGAATGCAACCAGTAATCCAGGCAGACACTACCAATTCTTCGAAGGCTTGGTAATTTTATACTACCCTCTTACTTCTCTCTTGTAATGTCATATTTCATACTTTTAGAAATGAACAAAATACTACGAAGTCTAGCCCAACTTGTTTGTGGTTAACATTTATACATTGTTTTTTTTTTGCTTCAGTCTTGCTCCATAAAAACCTGCAATACTTAATGTGGCCCTTGACATAAGTCTGCAGCCTTTGAAAAGAATTCTAATGGTGGCTTCAGAAAATGGAATTTTAGTGAGATTTAAATGTAATTTTAATTCAACACAGTATGTAAACCAAATAAAACTTAAGTCCTTTAAGAGTGTTCCAGCTAGCATTCATCAATAAAACAATAAATAAGTAATATAGTAACAGCCAATGACCAGAACATAACCAGCACAATGTTTATAAACATGACTAAGACTTGTACTAGGCAAAATAAAAAAAAAAAAAAAAGGACCACAAATTAAGTATTTATGGCAAGGATCTGCTGGCAGAGATCATTAATCTCTGAAAGATCTATTTGTATCTTGTGGCTTTATAAAACTGATCCAGCAACTTAGAAGTATAAAATTGTATTAGACTTATTCCCACCTCACAATCTACGCAAAGGCCTTTCACATGGATTCTTCAAATGTTTGAGAGATTACATTGCAAAGAATCCTATGAAATGAAAAAACAAAAGTTCAATTCACTGTTCACTAGAAAAAGATCTACATTGTAGGTGCTACTCCATTGGCATGAAGGAAAATCATCCTCCCTTTAGCAAGGAGAATTTATAATGAAAATTTTCTATTTTATATATTATTATGATTTTATCTCAGAAGCTGATACTGACATCTTTTAACTGCAAACTAAAGAAACAAAAGCCTACTGTGAAAACAAAACATGTTTCAGTTTTGGAGGAAGCTTTCAGATTACAAATCTCTCTCCATAAAAGAAGTATGATCAGTTCTCTTTTCCGAAAAATCAGTAAAGAAGATGAATCTTTCTGATAATCACAAGTTTCCTCGAAGTCCAGTGGTAGAGGGGTAGACAAAATATTTCTCTGAAGAAAAATACTTTAAAATTTTGAAATAAAACATCATCTTTCATGAACAAATCCATAATACTCTGCATGTTGGTAGAGAAAATTTGGGAATTCCATGCGAGTGACTGCAGGCTGGGGTGAAAATAAAGAACAGAACTCAGGTTGGTGTAACTGCAGCAGTGAACTGACTGCAATCCCAGGCTACAAGGTGCACCACAGTCATAGAAGACTAGTTAACTCAATGGCAGAATATATTTCTTAGCCCAGCTAGTGAAAATTAGAATATTTTTTATACAGAAAATACATTTACCTAGAAAATAAGTTATTACAAAGAATGTAACAATTATAAATTAAGAAAGAAGGAAACAGCATTGTTTCTTGTTTGTTTTTTTCTTTATGAATACAACATACACTCACACATGCACAAATGCTTCTTAAAGAGAAAAAATTTAATTAAATATTATCTTGGTTGAGAGACTATAAGGACTTGGTAGTTTGGTATGGGGCAAAAATTGTTGCAGAGCTACAAAGTGAATGAAACAAACAATGTGTGTAAATGCCTGCTTTCAAGCATTCTGGATAGTACCTTAATGAGTTTAAAACTTCCAAAAACTCAGCGTTCTTTCAGGTATGTATGACAATTTTTTATTCCTGTTATTTCATTTTTTGGTTAGCTACAATAAAAATGTGGAGGTCTCATCTTCATTTAACCATAGATTCCTCTTGTCTATACTATCTTAATTTCCCTGTAACCGAGAATCACTTTTAACATCCCAAGGTCCCAGGACTCTAAGACATAACTGACTCGTAGTCTTTGGGAAAACATCCCTAGAGACAGATACATCCAGCAAATAGCCTACTGCTATGATGCTTCCTCTGAGAAGCACTGCACTGTAAGCAATAGAGAATCATATGATCCAATGGAGTAAGGTCAGAGCATTTACATTAAAACATGTATTAATTATTATTAATAATTCTATAATTTCATAAGATTTAACCATCATTTTCATCAAAGACAATAAGAATTATTTATTAGGTACTTGGAATATGTAAGAACACACAAGCACCTTGCCAATATTTTGTCAGCTTTACGGTTAATTAAGCAAAAGCCAAATTATATGGATATTTACTCCACAGCATCGGTGTTTTCAGTTCTATGGTCACTACATCAGAAGATACATTCCTGCCTTTGTGTTCATCTTAAATATTCTGTTATTTCTCCTTTTTAGTGATATTTTCTATCAACTTACCTGACTACATAGGATTTCCTCATATGTTAATTCATTTATAGTACTTCTGTGTCACTCAAAAAATGAGCTTGGAACTATGATGTCTGAAGATGTAAATAAAGAGCTTTGAAAATCAAACATTTTCAAAATCTAAAATAACAAATAGATAATGCAATACTTGTGTGGAAATAGTTAAAAATTACATTTCCCCAAAACAAAATGCATTGACTTAATCACTGAGGAAGATATATTTTTGACTTTGAATATGTTCAAGTTGAAAATTAACAACAGTAATAATAGCTTTCCATGGACCATAGAAATTTAACAAAAAGTTGTGTATTATCTTTCCTTTCTGCCTCCAAAATATCACAAGTTTGGCTTACACTGGTGGAAAATTTGTCAAAATCACTTAGATGATAATCTAACACCAAACAGCTTCCTCAGTTCTTTTAAAAAATACAGAAATACTAGTTAACTCGAGTCAGCTTTAGTCACAAATATTCATCAACTACAGCATTTCTTGCCCACTCTTTTATTCATTTGCCTTTACTCTTCAATTATTCATTCAAAATATTTAGTAGCTATTCTATTTTTTACCAAGATCTCTGTTTAACACTAGTAGCAGGTAACTTATCTTTTTGCTCCATAGCAGTTTTAATGTTGTTCTTTTTCAAGAGACAATAGCTTTTCACTTGAGGAACACATAACTGCAAGGGATCTACAGGATCTGCCCTGCAAATAATGCCACAGAGAACTAATTAGTTAATTCCATCATATAACAACCGTATTCCACCTAATTCATCATTATTTCAATTAGAAAACTATTGCTAAACTTCACAGCTCCAGGGATTTCCTTCCACTTTACAGTAGAAATTATTCATGATCAAGTGCATCTGTTTGTTCTTGGGTCAAAACTATCCTTAATGTCTTCATAAATATAATTAAATATCTTTTTAACTGTTAGCTTTTAAAAGCCACATTTTACCCATGTGGCATTTTCTCAGTGTCTGAAGAGTAAATATTTTCTTTACTTCCAGTATTCCAACTTTGACAGCACTAGAACCTGTACAATATTATACTACATTGGAAATACTCTTAATATCTTGTACATTTATATATACACACGCATATATAACCCTCAAATCTGCAAATCTGTTTGTAAAATTATTAAATTCTCTTTTCCGTATAGACTAGCAGCAGATCTCAAAACACTAAGAATTACTAACAACTTAATATCATGCATAAAAATGTACCCTTGTGCATATTTTACTGGAACCTACTATTTTCTGGGTAAACTTGGATTTTTTTACTTTTTTTTTTCTTTTTTTGAGTAGTAATGCAGCGAAAACAGCATAAACTCCTTCTAAAATCACATGTGTGTTGAAGGAATCTAAAAATAGGAGACCTGGAGTATTTTTGCTTCAAATCAACTAGATGCAATGCCGGAACTGTAAACAGCTACCCTAAAAAATACTTTCAACTGAGAAACATAGAGGGTAAAAGAAAATGCTTGAAAACAGATGTAAGAAAATAAGCCACTGGAGTCATCCTGCTAAAACCCGCTGTCCACAGAACCGAGAACCACTCTGCCAGCACCTGTTGTCATTCTAAGTGCATGTACATTTGATGAAACTCCAGTTCTGCCACTTTTTCCTTCCTTTTTTGTTGTTGTTGTTGTTGCTGTTGTTGTTTTGTTTTAAATCAAAAGCAATGTCCAAAAAACATTCAGAACTGACAAGTTTGTTTATGGCATTGTTTTACAAAAGTTCCTAACAGACAGTGACTATTTCATTGTTGGATGTATCCTTTATTTTATTAATCATGAGAAGTAATCAATGGAACGCTAAAAATAAACTTTTAAAGAAATCTAGTCTGAAATTTGAATCTCTTTGAAAGCAAATTCAGTGATCATGGTAACAGTTGAAAACTGACTCCTGCGCATCAGTGAAATAGGCATGGCTCTTTTAAAAATGTCACAAATCTTTCAAATATAGGCACCATGTTTTAAATTTCGCACATACAAAATATGTTCATGTTACTCAAATTACACAATATGGCAGTGTTATAAGTCTGAGCATTATTGTCATATAATGGCAGAGAAAAGAGCTGAAAGCTCACATAAGACTACTGACTGGGACAAATCTTGAAGAGACAAAAAGTATAAAACAACAGTTTTCTGCTGTATGCGTTTGTATGTGTGCATGTGTGATAGTGCATATAACAAAAAATGTTTAGGAGTGAGTTCAGATAACAGCCCATCCATTTGTTCTCAGTTTCTTTTCCAGTTTCATTACCAAAGGCTTTGATTTTAAATGCATGTTAAAATGCAACTTCAAATCCCATATAAACCATTAGTATTTGACTGATTTGAGTCAAAGAAGTGAGAATTACTGCCAAATGTCTTCCTGTTATTCTACTTTTCAGCCTCTGGGTATGTAGGGTATTTGACTGTCTCAATTTTCTCCTTAACTTTATAGGACGGGTACAGGCCTGTTTTTCCTAATTTCCTATTGATTCCTTTTGAATAACCATCCCAGTGATTTCCAGCTACTCCAATTATATCTCCAGGTTCCATAGGAATTTCATCAGCAGTTCGTGGATGATGAGCATAAACAGCAATCTGGTTATGTGCATTCTGTCCCCCAAAGTAGTAGATATCATCCAAAGAATGGAAATATGCTGAAGCATCTGGATGCAATGTCTGCATAATTTCATAGGCGACTCGACAAACCTTGGAAATAAAAAAAAAAAAAAAGAACTTATAAATACTGTGCGTGCCTAAAATATATCACAGTCAGTAAACAATGTGTAACAACTATATTTTACAAAAGGAAGAATAGGGAATATCCAGTTTATATTTTAAGTAGTATTTGAAAACACTATGTATTTGCTAACAAGTGGCATGGAGCTCAGAACTGGGATTCTGTATAGACATACATAGCAAATAACTACTTTCAGTGGTCTACTTTTCAGTAAAAATTGTGAACTCCCAGATGAACACAAGCCAGTCTGTCTTTTAAAATGAATAACTTGCAGCTAATCGAATGTAAGAGCAAATTTGTTTTCTTTTTTGACGAAAGTATATTTTACTTCTTGATGAACTTTTACATTTTCAAAGTATACTCTGTAGTAATGATGGTCCTGGATCTTCCTTTTTCCCTTCCTAAAACATGGGTGTGATGTTCCCCTTTTTCCAGTCACTGGGGACTTCATGCGATAGCTATGACTTTTTGGATATGACGAAGAGTAGCTTGGCAATTACATCAGGCAGTGGCCTTCAGGACCTTGGGATGCATGTCTTTGGGCCTCGTGGACACACGTTCAGTCTCACATGTCAGATGCCTGATTTGGTCACTGTGATCTCTCTGACTTGTAATCTAGATTACTACATCTTTCTCTGATTTTGATTACCATTACTTTAGTAAGAGGTTAGTTTATAGTTTGTGGTTGTTTTTGAAGTTTTGTTCTCTGCATGTGTGTACCCAATAATGAGGAAAGACACACCACACTCTGAAAGATTTTAAATCTTTTCAGTATGAGTCATTTTTGTAAATCCTTCAAATCTGACAATGCAGTAATTACTTCCTTTATGGCTGTGAACCTAGAAAACTAACCTGCCGACAGCAGCAAGCAAAGAATCCACATAAAGAATTACACATTCAGCTAAGTAAGATAGTCTCTTATTTTTCTTCATAGATTTATTTGCTTTGCAAACTATATACTTACAGGTATAATTAAAAATATAGGCCTGAAAGAAAATGAGATTATCAGGAAAAATAAGTCTCGTAGACAGAGCTACAACTTCATCTAAATGAAGACTGAAGAAGACAAAATAGCTGTTTATTTAATGTACAACCTTAATTCTGCAGTTATGATTTGTTTTACTATGCTGTGGCTTTTTCACACATTTCAATTAATGTGAGACAGAACAAACAGAGTCAAGGTAGATTTTAGCCTTCTCTTGGCAGGCCTAATTTTTAAACAACGAACTTCTACTCAATACTCATTTAGCTTTCATAGCACAAATAAGAACTAATATAGGATATTTCCTAAAAAGTTTGATCCTATTCAAGTATACAGTAATTTTCAAAAAAAAAACAAACCTCTGTAGTGAACACTGATTTTTTTTCCCCCTCTCAAGGAAAAAATGGAAAAAAAATCCAATATAGAATAGACAGTCCAAAATCACTCTGAAAATAAATTCCCACCCTAACTTTCTCTTCACACAGATTACATACTGGAGAGTCAACATTAGCATGGTTTTGCTTACAGTCAAGCCACAGTGTCTGCCAAACTGTTTATTTCATTGATGAAAGGATAGTGACAGTATATCAAATGTTAGAAAAGAATTTTTAATTCCATAAAAGTGAAATACTTCCCAACATCAGAAAAAAACTGCAATAGATCTTAGAGAAGTACAATATAAGAAAACACTGCAGATATTTGCATTGGTATATGTCCAGCAAAATTGAGGAGTATGAATTATTAAAGCAAAAGAAATCACAAAGTAAATGAGGTTGGACTAAATTGCAGTCCCAGCTACTGAAAGTTATAGTTTAATAATACAAGACTTTCTAGACTTCCGCAGAATTTTACACTGCTGAGAACTATCATCCAGCAAAAATACCTACTGTTAATGCACAGAGATGGAGAATGAGGATAGAGCTCAAGGATACTGTGCAACTCAAACGTACTCTTAAAGGGGGGTTAATACCAGATGACCTCCAGAGGTCACCTTCAATCTTTATCACTTTAAGTATACTAATTTACTTTAACATATGTTCTTCTTTTGAAACAGCTACAATTCTTCTAAAATATATTCTATAAAAGCAATTCTAAAACCTAAATTGAACATTGTTCTTCTACACTTATATCCAGTATGTTTTTAACATAGCTATCTAAATATAATAATAGCAGATCACGTCATAGATTTCTCCTTAAGATGAGGTTGGTTTTTTGTTTGTTTGTTTTTACCAAAAAGCACATAATACTTGCTTTAGAATGTGAAATATTTTTTTTAACCACATTTGACATACACAGTCCTAGGTCTTAGCTGATAATAACCTTGTGAAAATAATTCAGGTGAGTTGAGCATTTTTTAGAAGTGGATGGCTTCTCACAGACTTTTCTTACCAGGATTTTTTTACTTAGGATTTTATTCATATCTTGCCATCTGAAGTAGCCAACATTAATAACCTTCTAAATATGCTTTTTAAAAAGTAGTTTTCATCACATGGTTTAGTGAATAGTGAGAAAAATGCAACCATAAGCCCAACTAAGGGATAAAGGACTTTTCTACATTTTTTTCTGGTTTTGCTGTCTTCTTGCCATAATAACACAATTATGAATTTTGGCAGTCAACGTGAGTAAACCATTCTATTGATCATATATTAATATTATGTTGATGTATTTTTCATTATAGTGCAGAAAACAATTTACATTTGAAGTTAGAGAAAATTTCCTTTTGAAGTAATTTTTTAACTTTCAGTTTTTGTGTCTACTTCCACATAATAGAACAATTGCATAAGATCACAATATATTACCATCTATAACTGAATTCTGTCCTAAACAGAGAGCATATTTGACAAATGTAGGTATAATATATTCACTGTTTGATTTCAATGCTATTTTGCTGTACCTCAATTAGATGGATCACCACATGCAAGAGAAAACAATTTTCTGTTTTTTGTTTTATTTTTTAAACCTTCTAGCAGCTTTTTAAAACTGCTTTTCATGATATATGAAATTAATATATACTATGGTGTAACATATGTAATACAGAAGATAACAGTAACAGTTACATGATTCAGTTTTCCTAGACTCCACCCATCTTGCTTCAAGTTCAAAAACAAGAAAAAAAATCACAGACCATAATCATCTGCAACAGGAATTCTCTACAGATTGCAGTGGCCAGAATTCACATTTACTATCCTGTCCCTGGATCTCTAGAAACATAACAGTCTCTAATAAGAAATTAAATTGCTCCTTTCCTTGTCACTCCTGCTATTAAGTCAAGCAATGTTTTTGCTTGATGATAATGAGCACTTTGAATTATAAGGATGAACGGATACAAGATAGATATTAACTCTGCATAAAGTTCAGAGTGTTAAATGTTCAAAATTATTTTTACTTACTTGTATGCCTTAACTAAGCTGTGTAGGAACAAATGTACAAGTTAGATATTCAATTTACATAAAACTAGAAAACATTTTTTTTTCTTAATTGAAATGCCTTAATTAAGCCAATAACTTCAACAGGGGAGAAGTAATCAACCAGTGCGAAGTCATCTAAATTTTCACATTTTATTTAAAACAAACAAAACAAACACAATAGTCCCATAAAATTTTCATGAAAGAGAACTGAGACCAAGATAACAGAAGCAAGAAGAAAAGGAAGATTCAGAACTAGTACATATATTCTATATTGTATTTATAGTTCAGTTTACCTGGGATGAAAATGTACAGACCAGGAAGTCTGCCTGAGACAAAAAGTGGATATCCAGAATAACACCTCTTAGGGAGTTTTCAGTGTATCGATTATGAAGTCCCGCTGACCAAGATATGGAGTTATCACTGATAAATTCATAATTTGGATACCTATGAAAATATAAAACACTGTTAACTGTAGTGTCTGGTGTTGTTAAGAAGCATAATCTTTGCTGTAAGTAATAAAATGTTACCATGAACCTCAGGATACTGAAAATACTGAAAATTAATTTTATAAACAGCACCTGTTTCTTTAAGTTATTTCAAATTTAAGGTTCACAATGCACCCCAAAATTACCTATACCTTATCTTACATATACAGTTAGACAATTTTCCTTCCTCCTTTGATTCAGGACATGGTATTCAAGTTGCTCTTAAATCTGGACTCCATTTCCGTTTTGTAAAGTTGATTCTAAATCATTTAGCCATCAGTTTTCAACCTGTTTCTTGAACACAGTCATTCCAGCCTAGTACTGATCTACTCACATACTTAAGTTTTCAAAGAAGTACTTTTCGTAACCCCTGACCAATTTCTCATCCTAATGATACATTCACACTTGGAAAAAGAGGATTCCTTTAAACATCCTAAAATGTGAGTGTAATAGCAGACACAGGCAGCCAGAGCAATGAGTCTTCTAGTCCTGAATCCTATTTCCAACCGGGCTGAAAGCACAGCATAAAGAAAAACAGAGTAACTGCCCAAAGCTTGTATCTTCATAAGCTTAGCCACATGTGGCCCGCAGTCTGTCTCCAAAAGGTGAGGTTTAATTCTCCTTCCCACTCACTACATATAGTGCTTTATACTCAATTTGAAGTTATTCTTACCATAATAACTACAAAGAACAAAGAAAAATGGAATTTCTAAAGCTTTACAGGTAAACTTTTGCTTCCTCCTATTTGCTTTCCCACCTGTATGTGACAATTAATGTTACACATACATTGTAAGCTTTTCTGGATTCTTTTTTTCCTTTTTAAACAGAAATCTGGCAATTGCTATTATAAGTATTCATGAGATAAATGAAAAACAAATAATAAGATGTCAAACTCTTACTGACAGAATCATCTATACACAGTATACATCCCTCAAACAGATTCATATGTAAGCTAGAAAGGTGCTGAATATGGTTCCTGAATACATCACATGCACGTTCAGCTGCAGTATTTTGAACACTGCACACCTTAAAGAAGATGCTGTCAATAATAACGTAGACCAGAAATACATACACTAGAAAATCCGTGAGTTTGTTATTGAAAACCATTTGGTCAGCTAAAGGACAAGCATTTTACATCAACCCTATCACTTATCTGTGACAAATATTATAACCTCTTAAGTACTTTAATTCCATAATCGCTACAGCTAGTCTCTAATCATCTTGTTATACATCATCCTAAATTTGAAAACATACCTTTTTTATTTTTAAACGTGACTCCGAAAAAGTCAAAAACACTCATAAATGCTACAAACTGAGACTGCTATCTTTACTACCTTTGTTACCATACTTGTATTGTGCAGATATCCACCTGCAAATCAGAACAGTACTGTTCTCATGACTATGAATAGTTTGAAATACTTCTCTTGATATAAAGAACATACTTGTGTGTATGTTAGCAGGATGTTCATTATTTAAATTCCAGTATTGTTCGATGGACAATCACTCTCATGTAGAGACAGAATTTCTTCTGCACCCAAAATCAAATCCAACGTAAGTTACTCAAATACAGCAGGACAGTTGCTTCTACGAAAGCAGCATGACTAGAACTTTATTTGGTTGGGTTTTTTTTGTTAAGTGTAAAGTAATGAGTTTTCTTCCCAGGGGAAAAAAAAAAAAAGTTCAGATACCCTTTTATGATGAAACATTAAACTGGATCCTGCCTTTATCATAGGTTTCAAACACCTTCTACTCCACTGTCAACAGCTGTTGGGTGCAAGCAACATGTAACGTACACATTGAACTATCAAGATCTTTTATGTTGAATAGAATTGTTGTATTAAGTGTTGTGGTTTTTTGATTCATGTTATCAGTAATCCACATCATAACATCATGTAAAGCACTGGGAGTTAAAGAGTTAATGCTCCAGTTCTGTGGATTGCCTATGTTTCCAGGTGCTTTGTTTTCAAGAGTGAAGAACTACAAATCCCAGATTTTTTCACTGTTCCTTTTCCATTTTCCATTTAGAGGGAAAGATAAAAACTGCTCAGAAGTCACAAGACTGTCCCTTTTTCCCTTCTTTTACTGCTCATCTCCATGGTTTGTGCTCCCTAGCTTTCTCACCTTCAGTATTAGAGTAAGGCCTTTGGTTTTGGACACCTTCTCACATTTTAATCAATTTATTAGCTTCAATTCCAATTATATTGTATTATATTTCATTATCTCAAAATCTGGTATCATATGTAGTAAATTAGTTTTCTCCCTTAGTTCACTGTTGCCTTGGTTTTAGGTCCGTCTCCCTACCTTTTCCCTAATCCCATTCCCAGTCTTGGGGCAGGGGTCTGCTGGTCCCTTCACTCCCTTAGTCAGAGAATTGAGCAAAACAAGCCACAAAACTAACATTAAATCAAAATTCTCCTGTATGGTTTAGTATCTGCAGACTGGAGTGATATGTTTACATTGTTAATATATCTTACTCACAGAGTTAAAGCATACAGTGTTAAGGATTCAAAAGTTGAAAACAGGAAAAAAAAAGTTTTAGGTTGTTAATGAAGTATCAAATTTGTTATTCTACAAACAGCAATCAAAGTCATTTATGACTATGTAATTCATTAAATATTACAACCTAGCTTTTGTATTACCTGTCTTCTCATGTTCAGATCTGCACTTTAAATGTTATGCCACCCTTATTGTTTCTGCTACAGTTCTTGTCTTACATGTACAAAAAAAAAGATGGATTAGATTTCCATCATCTGTGCCACTGTATATGTTTTGTTCAGGTTTCTCCGACCTCCACAACTTTAAGCAGCAGCTTTTTACAGATATAAAAGTAAAATAGAAATCACACAATTAAAATACACAGGTTTGCAAGGCTGCAAGTAATTCCTGTTAGAAAATAGCAGTTTCCTGTTCCTTGCATATACTAAGAAAATCCAGTATGTTACATATTTTTCCAACCACTCTACCATGTTCAAAAATTGCCACTCTCATGCTATGTTTGTCTTAAAAAGGTTTTCATTCCCTTTCTTAATAGAAAAACCCACTCTTCTGTTCAAAAGACAAAGTTTTGGAAATAGAAATCAGGGTCTTTTAGTACACAAATAAATAGCACTCAAAATGACAATATGCACTACTACACTGAAACAAATATATTTAAATTCAATGCACCTAGAGTACTTATCCTAGTTTCCAGTCAGTGCAATAAGCATTTGTGAAATTGTTTATCTGCCACGAGCACCTGAAGGAATGCTATTCGTCCTTATGCATCTGCTTCCTTGTATTAAAAGGAAGTTTTTACCAACTCAGCAAAATGTAGCAAAAAAAAAACAACAAACAACTTTGTTTGTTCAGGAAAACGCAGGCCACATTATGAGTAAATGAATATATGCTGACAGGTTTGAAGGGTTACATTTGCTACAAGAGCTAGGGATATCACATAGCTTGGAAAAGTTCGTTACAGCCATGTTCTAGGGAGCTATTAGATAAAGGGCAACAAAGAGACCAAGTATCCCACATACATAAAAGACAAACCTCACATTTATTCTACATGTTATGTAGAACAAAAAAAATAAAAAAATAAAACATCTTTTGTGTAGTCAATGTACGTAATTTTTTTTTTTTTTTAAGTCAGAATTTTTTCAACTAACTTTTAAAAAGATTTCTCTGGCAGCTAGAATCATAGAATCAAGGAATAGCCCAAGCTGGACTCAGTGATCTTCAAAGATCACTTCCAAGTCATGGACCATCTACTCACAAAAAGGTAGTGTTTGGACATGTGAAATTTTATAGCATATTAACTAGTTGGCAACTTTATTTCTAAATACTTTCTTTTAATATGCACGTTCTATTAGAAGTTTGGTGTGTTTATATTACTCATATTTTCACTTCTCCTTTAGAGAGTTGGGTTGCTTTTATATAGCCAAAGATATTGCTAAACTCTTCTAGAATTAAGCTTTAAATCTATGCTTACTTGGGGGGAAAAACAGAACATCCATGAAAAGAATTTCTAAGAGAAAAATCAAAAGCACAGGAAGTTGAAATTCTTTACTGTATAATTGATCATAAAAACAAGACCTGAGCCCACAATAGCCAGAAACTGTAAACAGTAATTAGAAGGAACAAACTGCAATATAATCATAGTTCATCTTACTTGGATTTGGCCTCTTGCAATAACGAAGGGTCATCTGTAGCCAAATATACTCTCTTTTTATCAACATGCATTCTACGAGCAAGAAGTTCAAACCGCTCTTCAACATGCACCATATATTCTTCAATGGGATGAAATGCTGCTTCTGTTCCTACTTTGTCTGTCCTCCGAACATGAACACTGGAACAGGACAGAAACTAGGAATTCAGTATATAAACACAACACATACTTAAACAAGTGAAATTTTAACTTTATATTTCATGCCAATGCTGCAAATTGTATCCTTACATTAAACAAGGAATGATTAGAAGTCACCGATATCCATCACGACATTCTGACTTGAGAAATTATTAACTGCAAGATCTGAAAAATATATCAGTCTTTTTAACAACATGAAGTTTTCTGTCAGTCTCCTCTTGAATGTAATATAGGAAGGCTGCTCTGAAAGTAACGCCTCCTAATTTTATATTTTGGTCCACAATGCCAGACACAGATGCTGGTGGTATGGCAGTAGAGGCTGAACCTTCCCACCAATATTTCATTACATGTTGCTGTGAAACAGATGGCAGCAGAAGGGCAGTCTGACAAAATGGTGTCTGACATGGAAGTACGTATGAAGCAAATCTGTATTACTGAATTCCTCCACATAGAAAAAATTGCACCCACTAACACTCGTTGATGCTGAATGTTCATGGTGACCAAACACTGAACTCAAACACAGTGAGTGATGCATTTCAGCACTGGCAACAGTGGCAGTGGGTCATCTCTGCTGGTTCAGGTTTTTATGGAAGTAGCATGCAGGTTTTTGCTCATCACTAGAACATAGCTAATGGTGGTGAATATGTTGAAAACTATTGTTTTGTAGCTGAGAATTTGCCCTATCAAGTAGAGTTAACATGTCCTTTTTATCTGTTGTAGTTCCCACGGAAATAAACAGGAGGCATTAATTTTGGTGCAACCTATCTTGTAAAGAATGCAGGGAGCAACTGAAAGAAAAAAAAATGAAAGCGGTTCAATTAAAACATACTGAGTATTTCTTACCGGCAGAAATTATCAAGCGTGGTGCTTGTTTAACACATAAGCAAAATAGGAATATTTGCATCATAGCTATATTGGGACACCACTATAAGACAGGGTTTGAATGAAGGTAGTTAAAATACATCTTCCTCCTACTCTTGAAACCTAACAAGTCTTAAGATCTACCAGTAGAGAAGTGACTATCAGAACAATGGTCAAAAGTAAGTTAAAGAACTAATATTTGGACAAAACTACTATATACTAGAAAAAGAAAGATGAAGGATTGAAAGAAAAATATAGCAAAGGAATCAGCAGCAAAAAATGTCACTTCATAAGACAGTAAAAGCCTTTCTTCTACAAGCCGTTCTTCATCACACAGAGGTGCTTTCCTGCTCCCTACAGCTCCCCATACAGTCCTTTTCAATCCATAGATGCTGCTAGCAACAATTAAAGCATCAGCAGAAAAGGCACACACCATGCTCAAGCGCAGTCAACAAGAAAATTAGCAGTGGATTGCAGCATGTGAAACATACATTTTTCCCCTCAACGATAAAGGTTATGATCACTTTAAAAGAAGACACAGGTAGAAAAGTGTCTGGAATATAAACTGCAAGGCAGCTACATGAATGTAATTCAATGTTACATTTCCAGATATCAAAGGACATTTAATTCTTCTATTGAACCTACATCTGTTTCCAACAACAGGACAAGAAGAAAATGAATACTTGTGATCAATTTGTATTACGCACAGCTTACTAATAATGATGACTTAGTCTAAAAAGTACCCCCTTACACCCTCAAAATACTTCAGGCTCTTGGAACACCATTATAAAAGAAACTCATGAACAGGAATCATTGTATACATATATTAAAGCACAGACAAATCAAGAAAACTAAATACCCACCCGATCACAGGATGTTTGAAACCGAGTTTCCTGGTGGCTTCCTCTATTTCTTTTTCTAGCCAAGGCTGTGGACGAATCAAGTATTTGACAAACTGTGAGACCCACCATACTGCAGGATCCCCATGTACACGAATTAGCCTATCAGCCAGGTCTTCAGGGACAGCCAATGGTAAATAAGGTGGCCGTGGATGTAAGCTGTCAACAATGGGGAGCTCCACCACCTGTACATCCTTATCATTAGCCTCACCTGTATTAAAATACATACCAGGATAAGTCAGATAGTTTACTAATTAATAAGCTTTATCACTGCCTTGTAACATCTCAAACAAATCAGCTAAACAAAAGCTTCAATTTTAAAAACATCACCAAACCCATTCTCCACCTTTACCAGAATAGAATTGGAGAAAAAAAAAAAGAAAAAAACAATGCAGTTTTAGGCTAGATTTATTTATAAATTGAAACTAGCTATTCTACTAAAACAGTGTTGAAGGTCTTTGAATTCTTAGCATCTGTCAATCAACAAAAGCTAAGAAGTGTTTCTGTTCACATATTCATACTTGTTTTTCCTTCTTAGTAAGACCAGAGCATTATTATGGAGAGAGGTTTACTTAACTATAACTTGCTCTCTAAAATGCTTAAATTCAGTTGGCTTAAGACAAAAGTAGAGAAATAGTTTAAGGCCCAAAAAACTGTTAAAAAAATAACTATATAGTCCTACTTTTTTTTTTTTTTAAATGTAATTTTCACTTACCTTAAACTTTCTGAATACATTTTAGTAAATTCCAACTTTTTTAACATCAATTAGAACACTAATTTATAAAATAGAAAATAGAATTTGCTGTTCTACTGACAGAGACAATGCTTGTCTTGAAGAACGTAAGCTATGAAGCTAAGCAGCAAACTAAATAGATCAAGGAAAACAACCAAGTACTACAGATGTATGTGATTTACTTACATGTAAGAATTTGTTATTTTTAAATACCAACTAAAGGAGAACATACAGATGTTTTAGACGGAACTTTCACTCAAGACTAGATTACCCTTATATGTGTCTAAATAACTAGTCTTTATCCTCTGTCTTGAATTATACATACAAAATTATTACTGAACTTGTATTTTAAAAATTATAGTTCAACGAATATTTGAAAGATGACACTAACAACAAATGAACAGCTTTGACATTCTTCCCCTCTGGACAGCCCTGCCTTAAAACAACTCATCCATAAAACCATACCTAGAGGCTATGAATTCAATATTCAAATGAAGCTGCAGGAAACTTTGCTTCAGGTTTCCTGTTTCAATTCATGATTCATCCTAATGGTTTGGAGGTCGTATGGAAGGACATACCATTATTTAACCATGTAAATTGCACTGTCCATCATATAATGCAGAAGTAACTTCTAACTGTATCGTGACCTGTCCTTTATCTGATTTAATCTGTATTTCTTCTTCTGTTTATTGTTCCTTTATTTTTATTACTTAAAAAAAAAACAAACAAAAAAACAAAAAAACACCTCAGTTAGTTTATAACCCTTCTTCAATGTATTATTGGAGAATACAACCAGGATGTCACAAATCAGCAAGTAAAAATGAGAAAGGGGTCTATCCTTTTTTTAGCATATTGCAGTGATAACATAAAACTGCGACTTGGGAATTCAAAATATTATTGCTCAAAGCGTCCTCTCAAGATACTTTTAGCTTTGAGTCTTACAAAAGAGACAATGATACATGGGATGGCCATAGTCATCAAAATTCACAAAAGTAGTTAAAAACTGGAATCCAAGGATTCCTACATAGGAATATCAAACTTAGGAATTACACCGTTAACCCAAAAAATAGTTTTCAAAGTGTATTATTATAAAGTATTTGTACAGTATTTAATATAATGAAATGCTGGAACACACCAAACATTTCACAGGATAGAAAGACAGATGCAGTAAAAGGAAGAACTTTTTTTTCCTCTTTCCAGCACTGATGTTAATTTCCAATCCAGTGACAAGCTCAGAGTTCTCTTGAAACACAGTGTAACCATGTGCATGTCAGAAATGAAGGGGAGTATTTCTTGTGACTCTAGGATAAAGGCATCAGGCTTGTACATTTGATCATTCTTGCTGATGTATAACCTTAAGCATCATTGAAAATCTATAGATGAGGTGTCTGTCAACAAGAAAAAAGAACAAACACAGGAGAAAGAATAATTTCTGTCAATTCAGGATCTAAAAGCTCTGATTGTTAGCCCAAAGAGTAAACTGTATATAGCCATTAAGACGATGGGGTAGTACTGGTCTGAGGACGTCATGCTGTACCACCTGCATTTCTAGAGAAAAAAAACTGTATGCTACGAAAACATCTCATTAGCATTACAGTCTCTTATTGACGGATGTAGCCTATACAATTCTCTGTTGAAAATCTCAACATTTTTCAGATGTCCCAATGACATCAAAGCCACTTTTACTGCTGCCAACCACTTCCTTCTTGATACACTGAAAGAGAATAAAGAATAACGTTCTGACTCTCCCTTACTGAATCTATAGGCCCAACTAATCTTAACAATCAACGCTATCAGTTATCTATCCTTAAGCAGAGCTACTGAGCCAACATTCCTTTCTGGAGTAAGAGTATCATTCTATGTGCTAGACTAGTGCCGATAAATAAAATGGCCATAACCAGAAATGCAGCACAGCATCTCTCTTATTTGTTTCATACTCTTAATAGTTTTTGTCCATAGCTTAACCCATTCTCTACCCATTGTTAGAATATCTATTCATCTCCCAGTTACTATGTGGCCTATAGTTGTTATTAATATGACACATTACAAAACTTGAAATTCTACCACTAACACATTTTCAATTTTTTTTTTCCATAATGAAGACATATCTCTAAACTTACCTATTTTTAATATGAGGAGTCAGTTGTATTCTTAAAATCAACTTACTCAAACCATTATAAATTACTATTTTAACACCATTTGGAAGGGGAGTCTATAAAATCCACTTTTAAAAGCTCACAGTTGTTCACATACAAGTTATCTGTACTGAAAATTAACATAAGAAATTCTTTCTAGTGTGTAGCATAAATTCAGAAGACAATACTGGTCATCTACAGCTACTCAATTTGACAAATACCCAAAAGAAGTTTTAAATGTGTAGGAAAAACTACAGAATTATGCTGATGATTTTTAGTCTCTTATGATGTTGACTGGAAGAATTTCATTAAAATGAATGCTCTGTTTTCTTTGAGATAAAGCTATCTGATCTTCCAAACATGAATGACCATCTGAATATGCTGTTGCTTTTTTTTTCCTAGCAAAATGGTTCTGTCCAGAATAGGAATGGATCAACGTATGGATCTACAAATAGCAAGACCTTTAACTTTGCTATTTCTTTTACAACCTAAAGTTCGTTTTGAGTCAGTTTAGTTTATATTAAAATATATTTCAATATGGTTTTGTGTATGTGTGTGAATTCCCATTGAATACTATTTTCTTCATATTTATGTTATTTTTATATTTCAAATATGCTTTATTATTTTGAAGTTTATTAACAACAGCTTCTACTTAGATTTTAATTCCCGCAAAAACTGAATTCATTTCTGGCTCATAACACAGTGGCAGACTGAGGAAAGATTATATTTAAAATCTGAAATTTTTATTAAGAAAAAAATCTCTGCCAAAGCAGTAGAGTCCCCTTAATAAGAATGTTATTTTTTCAGAAGAATGAATAAATAAAATTTAAAGAACGTTTATGCATACAATTGCAGCCATAGTTACTGTCATTCATATAACGTTAAAGGAAGAGTTACCAGAATAGTCCTACACGATAGAATTTGTAATAAATAAATAAATAGAAATTGAGTGAAGTGAGTTAATTGTTACCTGACCAGTGCCCAGTGGTTGTACCAGATCTGTCAGTACAGGACTCGCTTACAGGTCTAAATACAGTCTCCCAGCCACCAGTAGCGTAGCGCCAATTCTGAGACTCTAAAATGAGCGTTCGCTGAGTGCCATAAGCAATCATGAAGCAGTAGACTACATGATGAAGCTGACAACCGTAGCCACAGCCTTTGTTAATATTACAGACAAGTTTCTTAGCTTTGCTGCAGTCCTTCGGGTTCTGTAAATATGGATGAAAAAGTAAAGTTGAGGAGCAGACATACACGAAGACATACATACATTTTTGTGAAAAACTGACAAATGTCATAAATCACACAAGTCATCCTGCTATAATACATCTCATTAAAATGAATGAGCAAGTTTCAGCTCCATGAAAATTTTATGCAAGTTTTTCACAGTGAAAGTGAACTGTTATTGAGCATTCTTCACTACGTTAATATACAATAGAATATCTTCTTTCTCACTTGTGAATCTATTGGAAGAGCTAATACTTGTACTCAGACTTCACATACAACCAATATGATTCTCTAACATTTGTACACACCATTCACATATAAGCAATATAATTCTCAGTCTTGGAATGGTCTTTTTAAAATTCTTTTGGCATTCTTCCAAGTTTGTTAGTTCTCTTTCAATGTCCACAGGTTACATTAAAAAAAAGAAAAGAAAATTCTCAATTCACCTGGCTGCAGAATAAAACATTTATTAACGGACTGCTTCCCAGACTGATTTACTAAACACCATATACAGACTACAAAACAGACCGCTGAATAGATTGATAGAAGATAGTACATACTATCAATCAAATAATATACTATACTTCCAAATGTGCATGGGATGTGAATGCTAAGTATATTTAAATATATCAACTGTTAAATATTTTTAGGCATTTGAATGAGATGGAAGCAAAATCTACGTAAGTTTTCCTTTCTGTAAAACAGATTTCTGTATATATTTGCCCTTGCATTTTCTCAATATACTTCTGCATTCCAAAATGCTTTTTTTTTTCCCTATAAAATCTCTAGGATGTAAATTTAGTTTTCAGTTAAACTGTGAGAATACTGATATTTGGAACATGAATAGAAACTTTCTTACACCACACCATCTTTAAATAACATTTTCTGTAATTCAAGCTTTACAACAAATCAGGTCTTTCCCACATTCAACAAGTACCTTTTGGAGAACAGCGATCTTTAAGATAATCTGAATAATCCAAGACCTAAAATACTTAGCAAAAAAAATAACTTTCAAAAAAAATAACTAATTCAGCTGTGTGAAGGAAAACAATTCAGATCTGAAAAACAAACATCACCATCTTCCTTTAGGATTTCATTTATCTCATTTTAAGGGAAAAGAATCTCGGGTGGCCCACTAAATGGATACAGTTGAACTATGAGCCAAATAAAGGGAATATGCTGTTATCTTGCACCTTGTAAGTGTTGGGAGATTCCAGCTCCTTTCCCAGAGAAGTTGTACAGGAAATGCAAATGGCTTTGTATATCTAGGTTACAAGAAAAGTGATAGATCCAGGTTTCCTCCACAAGAAATCTATCACCGTATTTTTTTCTTATTACTTAACAACCTTTTAATGAAGAACAACAGGCCATTAGCAGAGTTACAGAAGTATGGCTGACATCTTTATTGCAGCTGGGAAATAACTTATTACACTGCAGTCCCAAAAATTGCTTCAGTACTCACAGAAATAGTAGTGTTTAGTCTTGGATTTAATTAACATTAATTGATTTGCCTGTTTGAAGGAATAACCTTGAATAGCGTCTTTTAAATTATCTGACTTAGGCTGTTACTTTCTCTTACTAAAAATAGCTCTCCTGAATTAATTTAAAAATTATTTTATCTAACATATGCTAAACAGGAACCAAAAACCTTTAAATAAATTTATTTAAAGTTATTTCTAGTATCTGTGATTCACCAGAGAAAGTCTGGCACTACAAATCTTTACAAGAAGATTAATGAAACTGAAGTGAATTCCACACTATCAGGATTGACAGTCTGAAATACTTAAGCTTTGTTAAATTCAACCTTAATTTGGCAAGAGCAGTACAGTACAACTCTTTTAATTTTAACACGTCTTCTTAAAAAGAGACTAGACTGTTGGACCCCACTTGCTTTCTCCGTGGTAAGATTTTGTAGACATTTGTACACCATATGTCCTTCTCAGTTCTCTTAGACTGAAATCTACACCTATTTATACTTATTTCTTGGAACTATCCATTCCATATATTTGATCATCCTCTTAAGGTTTTCTAGTCCTACCACATCTCTTCTGACACAAGACTGGAACTGCATAGAATATCCATGAGGCAGATATTGCTGAACACAAATTATATTTTCACACAATTATAAATCCAAAATCTTATTACTCAATGGTATTGTCAACTGCATGTGTGTCTGTATGTATTAATGATTGCCTTCTCTCTTGTACATAACTCAAAATTCAGTGCAGGTGTCTGTAAGCTACAGTTTTATTATCCCATATGAAATAGTGTAATTGGATTATGACTGCACAGCATGAAATGCTTCTGCATGCTTCAGTCTAAGAATTTTTTAAGGTTTTGCAGAATACTCTTGGTATTAAAGACAGATATCTGCAATAATTGATCTAAAATACAATTATTTTTGCCTCAAAAATTGGGGAAAAATATAAATTATATAATAAATTATATAATAAATTATATAAAAATATAATTAAAACAACAGCAACAAAAGAACAAAGGGAAAAAAAAAGAAGCAAGAGAGAGACCTAACTCTTGGAAAGTATTAGTACAAATAGACAGAAAAACAAGGAAAATGTTTTGATGGAAATTACAGTGGGAAATGGACACCATTGAATGGGTATTTACCTTTCCCCTAAACAAACAGCAATATTTTGAATGGAATCACCAGCAAGAATGGTGAGAACAGAACAGATCATGTTTCTAGTCACATATGTTCTATGTAAATCAAAAGACTAAATATCTTTAATGGTCTCTAGCACATTAATTCTACCACAAGTTCATTTATTGTTCCTTATTCCTGATGAATGACTGAGTAAAATGAATAAAACAAAAACACAGTCACTAAATTTGTAAATCAATGAAGGACAATGAAAAACCATCGTGTTTTCTTATTGTAATGTGGATCTAAAACTAGTTTGTTGTATTTTTACATTCAGATTACTGGCATACAACAGTAGCAGTAAAAAATCAACTAAAATCACAGAATCACAGGGGTTGGAAAGAACTTCAAGATCATGAAGCCCCGCTCTCCTGCTAAAATAAGTTCCCTAGTAGTTACACAGGAAAGCATCCAAGTGGATTTTGAATACTTTCAGAGAAGGAGACTCCACAACCTCCCTGGGCAGCCTGTTCCAGTGCTCTGTCACTCTTAAAGTTAAAAAAAAAAAAATTTTCCTCATGTGCAGACAAAACTTTCTGTGTTCAAGTTTGTGCCCCTGTTGCCCCTTGCTCTGTCACTAAGCCTGGCCTCGTTCACTTGACACTCATCCTTGGGACTTTTATAAGATCTCCTCTCAGTTTTCTCCAGGCTGAACAGTCCAAGGTCTCTTAGCCTTTTCTCACAAGGGAGATACTCCAGACTCCAATCATCTTTTTAGCACTTCACTGGACTCTCCCTAGAGGTTCTCTGTCATTATTGAACTGGGAACCTCTCAAATAGACACAGTATTCCAGACATGGTCTCACGAGGGCCGTGAAGAAGGGCGAAAAACAATCTCCCTCAACCTGCCAGCAACACTCTTTTTAATGCGCCCCAGGATTCCACTGGACTTCTTGTCCACGAGGGCACACGAGGGCTGGCTCACAGTCAACCTGTTGGCTGCCATTAAAATGATTAGAAGTATGATAATTTGAAATACATAGACTACATCTATACTATGAACACAAATGTACCTCATAATTAGTCTGACTGGTGCAGAATAGATTATTCTTGTTATTAAACTCTCTAAACCTCTTAAAACAGGGTAGACACACAATAGATAAATAAAATTGGATTGTGCTAACTCTCAATCACAGCCAAAGAACTGTTTGGGAGAAAACTACTTAATATGAGTCAAAAGCATGCCAGCAACTGTTCTAATAATTTAATAAGAATATAGAATACTATGTTCCAGTGCCTGGGAACATTCCCTGTCATTGTTTGAGTAAAGTAAAAATAGTCTTAGGACTATTTCCTGGCTCCCATTTTTCACTTCTCTCAGCACTCAAAGAACCCACAGTTTTTTTGATAGCATATTCACAGAGTCAGCAGGATCAAACAGAAAAAATATCAGAAGTGATACTTCAATGCCTCATAACCTTCCACTGTTTTCAAGTGGGCAGTTAGTCACCAAAACATATCACAAATTAGCAAAAGTAAACACTGGTATTTAACATACCTTCTATTGTAAGAAAAACAACTGTTATTTGTACTGTTCAAAGCTTAGGGGAATGTACTATCATCCACTGAATCAAGACAGTTAAAAGCAGAATAGTCAAGCACTCTGCTGCAGGTAACCTCATAAACATTACAATGCTCATTGACAAATGTGTGGATTTTTACATGTATGTTTTCACTGAATGCTTTATTCCTTAATACTAGTCTTCTAGAGGAGAGAGCCTCACTCAAACTTAAATGAAAATATCAACTTTGGGAGAATGACATCAAGAAAAGGTCTATCTCAGCTATCACAAACATACTTCACACAATCTTCTATTTCCCTCTCTGTATGGTAGTACTTTTAACAGGTCCTTTACACACTGCCTTCCCCTCAGTACAGGGGGGAGAATAAGGGACACAACAGAAATTTGTTTCAGCTGCTAAAAGAAAATTACTACCATGTGTGTCATGTCAAAAAACAGCTTTATCAGCCTCTAACATTCATTCCTCTAACTTGCACCTACTCTCTTACAATAAATACCTTTCAGCTTGAGGAAAACATCTCAGCATGCAAACAGCGAAGACTCAATCCACTATATGCATTTTTTTCTAGAATGTGTATGTATGTATAAATATATATATACACACACATTTATCAGCAGTGATCACATTTTATAAACTAGTTATTACACTGATATCATACTTTCAGATAGTGAATTTACTAGGAAGCCAATGAAGATGACACAAGACATCTCAATAAACACTCAGATCATTTTCACTTTAGCTTTTATGAATGGAAAAGATAGAAACAACTCAGTCTTGTGAAAGTATACCTTCACTAGAAGTCAGAAAAATTGGGCTGCTCTCTACTATTTAATTCTTTGCTTTATTTTTAAATCTTTGTATTTTGCCCAAAGATTAACTTTTAAAATGTCTGGATTTATTCATTTCTAAGTTCTTGCTTTGTTTTCTTTTCTAATCTTACAGAAAAGGAATCAAATCCACTCTTCCATTGCTGTGTAATTAATTCAAAAATCTAGCAAATATGGGGAAAGAAATGGAAAATGCAGATGAGCCTACAATACCCAACAGTAAAAATGGTTCAGTAAACAATGAAATAAACTTTTGTGCAACCACAAAAACAACAATGATTACTCACTGAAGAAAAAGTCATATAAAATACAATCCCTTATGAGTTCAACAGAAAACCAGAATCTGAGAGAGAATGCACTTACATACTGTTCAGAGAAGTCACTGCTCAGTGACTATACAAATTTGATTGTCATCATCTCCTTTTAATTCTGTTGATCACTAATGAGTGGCACTGACTTGTTTACAATTAAATGAGTTTATGAGGGTCAAATGATTGAAGTTTAATCAAATCAACTTGACACTATGTCTACTATTATAGACAATTAGATGGCATGGCCAAGGTTTGCCAGTATTATGAATTCATAACCAAAAATCTTGACTGCAGCTATATTATTCAAACAAGCAAGTAGCACACGTAGCTAAAAACATATCTCAGCTAAGCTTAAGGATATGGTCTTTTTCAACAGTTTGCCTTGACAATTATCTAATCATACTTTCAACATTTCAAGATGAGACTATTAGAATGTAGTGTGCCTAAGTCTATTTCTCAATATTCCTCAGAAATGGAAGTTTCTGACATTTTTCTTCTGTACTAAGAAAATTATCAGGGTTCTACATAGCTGGTATAAATGCCAGGAAGCTTTCAAATAATCCTAAGGATGCTGATACTTCCATGAGAAGACTGAAACACTACAAGGTCTGCCAATTAAAGAAAGCCACACTTTTCCCAGGACAGGGGTTCACAGACACATAGGACTAAAGAAAATGAAAAAATATATGCATAGAGGGAGAATATTTAGAGTTATTTTATTTCGTTTTTATTTCAAACCAGCTTAAATATATCTACACAAATAGCAACTTATAATAGCCATTTATTTCTCCTGAGTGGAATAACTGGGGAAAGTTAAATTGTATTAGATTTGAATTATAGAAGCATATAAGTTCATACATGTCAAGACAGTTGTGAAGAATACAACCCTTTGCACATATTCAGAACGCACTGAGCCTTTTGCTGTTATATTAAAATAAATGCATTTATTAAGAACTGGTGTTAACTTTAATGTAGGAAGGGATAGAAAGATCATCAATAATATTGGGAAATTCAGACATCTTAGAATAATATTTTCCTTTGTATATAAACACTCTCTCCCCCCACCCCCAAATAAATAGCATGACTTTAGCAAACTAACCATTATAACCAACAATGTTGACTACCATATGGGAACTGCTGAATCAAGGCCTGAACCTCTGATTGATCACCTGAGGCAAGCAGTGAGTCAGCCCTGAGAGCACAGTTAAAGGCAATTCACCTGTGCTGCTGGAAGGGGTGGAGCCTGGCTCCACCTCTCCTAGACCTATTTAAGAGCTGACTACCAGTAGGGAAGGATCTCTTTCTGGAGATTCCTCCTTTGGATTTTTACAGCAAGCCCAAGACAAGGGTAAGCACTCTATCTATTCCCTATTTGGCAATAATAACCTGATTAGCCAAACTCTCTTGTTTATTTCATAATTATAACACCTGTATATTAATTGATTATACAACTATTTTAATAATGCTTTCACCTGTCATATATTTTAATCTCCTAAGTTAAACAAAATGTCACTTTTGAATTTTTCAAACTGAAAGCAAAAAAATATTCTGCTAGTGGGAGATGGCACTGTGAAATCACAAATTTCCTAAAATAGATACATTTTTAAAAAAAGCAAAAATGAAATGCTACTCTTCTAATTGTTTGCTTGATTTATCACACTTCTGAAACACAGTATTATACTATATACAGTACTATTGAAGCCCTTGTGTGACAACTTAAAGAACAGACTCCTTTTACACATTCTTTTCAATAGCTTGATGATGAACATCTCTGAAAAAACTGTCCTTTGCTTAAACATAAGCTCCTAGTTTTTTTAAGTATTGCTCAGGCTACAAGGAACAAGCTAAATGTAGCCTCATTAAATCAAATTTATGATAATACCATCCAAATGAAGCTGCAGTCATCACTATTCACAATCATTCATCTAAATGATTTCCCAAGGAGATGTCCCAAAATAATACAGCTGTCACAGTTAAACATGTCCCAGCAAGGAAGCCATACCGTACTATGATTCTATAGCAAGAAAAAATTTTACTGGAATGCTCCACATCAAGTTTTTAGTTTATGGAATTAGGGAGACTATTGATTCTTTTATTTTTATATAGTCATATAATTAGTGGAGGTGTATATCTGTAGTTTCAGACCAAGGACTTTTACATTCCATACCAATGGTCAGCACTACATTCTTCAAAGTTCTGAAATCCACACAGGTATTTGTAAACAATTACTACAGAACACATTAACTTGTATTCAAAATGCAGTCTTAGACACTTCAATTTAGGATCCTCAGTCCCTATACAATAGGTATTTTAACCTTCATAAGGACTCAAAAAACCTTACACCAGCATAGTGCATAGGCATACGAGATAAGAGTTTGCGTCCTCAGGTTTTTTTGCTTGTTTTTTAAGGCACAGAAATGAGGATAAGAAACAGACAGATGACGTAGACTTTGAAATTGAACATTCAAATATGTAGCTTCTCATAGATCTGATACTTCTGCACAGTTACAATTAGAACTGTAATCAGCAATTTCATGTTAAACTCTCTTGCTTGAAATACTGCTCTTCTGCATACAGAATTGTTTTTGATGTAAGTTTTCTTATTTCTATTGTATGACTTCCATTCATATATAAGCATTCACTTCAAACTATAGTGTAATTACTCTATTACAAAGATATAACTAAGTGCTTTATCAAAAGAATTCTTAATGTTTCCCTTGATTTTAAATAGCATACTCTTTTTACCTGTAAGTAAGTTATTCTCCTCTGCACCAGATCTGTTAGATCTCTGGCCTCTTTTTCTCGCCACTCTCCTGCTCCATCTGTTTGACTGAGGTAGTACAAGTCTGTCATTATTGACCTATAAACAACAAGGGGAAACAATTGTAATATTACAACACCAGAGTGTTAAATGAAAGAAAAATGAAAGCTACTTCAGTTATTGCCTCAAATTTTCTTCATCCTTCCCCATAATTCAAACAGCAATCAAAAAAGACCCTGTTCTTCATTTAACATATGTTCAATAACCATAAATAATTATAGTGTTACACAGGAGATGGGCTATAAATGAAAAAACATCCTGAATCATTCTCCCGGACATTAGAGAAGATGCTCTTTGAACACAGTGGGATCTACAGAAAGTAAATACTGTCACGTGACCACAAACCTTACCCTATGATCTCATGCGAGAGGTATCAGAACACATCCAGAATCTTATGTATACATATATTTACTCCTATTAAACTGTGAAGTAAACCAGGGACCAAAAAATTCTCAGGTTTTATAACACAAATCATGATACAGCTGTCACAGTTAAACATGTCCCAGCATTTAACCACTTGGAGTTATGGAAACTTCCTTTGATTTTTCTTGCTGGGAAACATGCATTCTTTAGTTTACAGCTGCTGCGTTCATTTGAACATGAGAGATCACCACTTTGGCTTAATAATATATACTTTAAAAAGATATGGACGAATACCCATGACCAGGTTTAGTCTCTGTACCAGGAGCTAATAGTAGGTGGGCCAGTGATCAGTAGGCCCAAGATAGGAAAACACAGACTAAGGATAAATCTGAACAGAATTATTAGAGACTACTGCAGGGGTTAAGACAGCACAAAGATTTCAGATACTGGAGTTGCAGGTATTAAGTCACTTTTTTCCATTGTGTTTCTAACTAAGAGCATAAATGGGTTGTTGCATTTTTGCTTTCTAACACAAATTCAAATCTTGGAGTTGCTCTAAAAGTATTTTGCTCCTAGAAAATAGAATGAATAAAGAACCAAAGAATCTGGATCTGTCACAAAAATAGACTAAGACATTTTAAAGCTAGACACTCTTCTGAGTCACATGACAAAAATCACACATCAGTATGTTAGAGACTGTAGTTCAATAAAAACTCAGGACAAAAAATGAGTCACCAAATTGAAAGGATGCCAAACACTATTCATTAAAGTTTAGTTGGCTACCATAAAAGCCATGATAACAGCTCAAGGGGAAGAGAAGGAATGAAACATGGGTAACAAAACCTCTTTGCAAAAAACAGAATGCAACTATAGGATACAATCACAACAACTAGCAGTTTAACCTGTTTCTTTACATTACCTCCATATCAAATAGCCTTTACATTGCTAAATGAAGCTGATCTCAAAGACTCTTTCTTCTAGCAACTATAATATGCTTGCAACAGAATATATTGTTCCTTCAGTAGTAGTGATGAAATACTGGACTAAGACCAGCACCCTCAGGGAGAAAATCTTCACAATCCAAGGACACAAATAAGAAATAATGATTAAGGCATCAGACAGTAGAAGTGCTACTGTTAGTAATAGCCCATTTGCATAACAGCACTAAGGTCAACAAGGAACTCCAATAGTACTTAGCTTGAGTCTCAGAAACTGTCTTGAAGTCTATCATATCTACAAAAGCAAGTCTTCCATATTACACAAGATCTTGTTCATGAGGAAAATTAGCTACTTTTCTTCAACAGCTATCTTGTCACTTCATCATTTCCTACCCCTACATCAGCTTCCCCCATAACAAAGAAATTAGAAACTGCTGTAAGTACTTAAAATTAACAATAATATTTTTCTCATACTATAATTTAGATCAGAAACGTGCAAGTCTGGGTGTATATATAATGCTGACTTAACTAAATGAAATTTTGTATGTTAAGATACATAGGCAACCATTCTTCATCACTTCAATCAACAGAAGGACATTCAGCAACTTCTTAAATTCCAAAACAAATAACAAGTCCACATATACTTCCAAAGGAAAAAAACACGTCAACAAAACACCCCAAATCCTGAGATTCTCAGAGTGAATGACAACATTTGATTTGCTCATTCTGAAGTTATGCTTATTTTCAGGGAAGAGGTCAGACTGTGTGTAGAGGAAAAAAACAGTCTAGGTGGCTACTACATATCCTAAGGGAAAAGAAAAATCCCAGAGACAGCAGTGCCTCACAGGTCAAAGGCTGCACAGGGGAAGGCTAAGAGTCATCTTGTAGCTTGAGAAAGACTGACATGACAATGAAAGAAGCAGACAGATCTTAAAGATGGAAGAACAAACATACTATGGACCAGAGGCAACAAAAAAGAGCATCCTGCAACACAAGATCTTTATAGTACCTGAAGTCGATATTGCAAACACAGAGTATACATTTGTTTCCTCTTATAGTGTTTCTTTTTGTTTTCATATTTTGAAATATCACTCTACACTTTTTTTAAAAACAAAACTAGCCACCAATTTCTTGGTTTTAAATTTTTGCTTAAAAACTTCAGTCTTCTTTCAAGACCTCACCATAAAGAATGCCTGTACAGATTTGCCTCTAAGACTCAACAGGCAGGGTGTATGGTAACTGTCAAGACAGAGCCTGAACCACTCACTGATTGAGCACCTGGGGAAAGGACCCAGTCAGCACTCAAAGCACAGATGAAGGCAATTCCTGTGTGACCAGAAGGGAGGGAGCCTGGCTGCACTTCTCTTAGACCTCATTTAAGGGCTGACTGCCACTGGGGAAGGATTCATGGTTGAAGATCCCTCCCTTGTGGAGTCTTTCCTGCAAGCCCAGATCCTCAGAGATGAGTGAGCACCTTTCCTTTCTCTTGTAACACCTTTTCATCAGTGCTAGTCCCTTTGCTGTTATACTCCTCTATCATGTTTCCACCACACTAATCTTTCCAACTGTAACGGTGAGATGTAAAAACATTCTGACATCAAATCACACCACGATTCAACATTCAACTGTCATCACAGCCCAATGTCAGCTAAGGTATATAAACACAGCAGTAGCATGTACAGAAGTTATTTGGTCTCTGACAGATCTCAGTAATGCTATTGCTCCAGTTTTGACACACAGTTTAAAAGGTATGTCAGGAGTCAATGGCTTGAAGTCTAAGAAGCCTAAAAGAAAATAACTCTGGAAGAGAATAAATATTTCTGAGTTAACTACTGAAACAAACTGCCTAGGGAATTGGTAGCTTATCTGTTTGACTGTTTAACTGAAGATCTGAAGTCTTTCAGAAAATTATGCTTTAGCCAAGCACTTCTTTTACTTCAAACATACATTATTGCACTCAGCAGAGAAATAATTGGATGAAACCTAATGATCTATTTTATATAGACAATAACTCCAGATAATTGAACGGTCCCTTCTCACTTTAAGCACCATCAATCTGTGACATTTTAGTGTTTGAAAGATTGAATTACAAAATTAGATCAACTGAAGTCTTTGCCCAGACTAATAATCAAAAGCATTATTTTTAAACTGTTGGTTTTAAATATTATTTTACATGACTTCCAAAAGTTTCTTACCAGGTTTTCCTTCTACTACAGTAATATTTTCAAAAGCTTTACTACTGATGTTCAAACATGCAGGTGTCTCAGCTTTTTGGGGAGAGATACTTGTTTAAGGTAGTATATTTAATTAACTCCAAAATTTTCTTCTGACTGTTTACTAACAAGACAGAAATTGCCACTGTACTCCTGTTGGGAAGATAACATTTTAAATATAATAGATTTACAGAGGTTTCACTGAATTTGTAACACTTACTGAATTAATTTTGTTGAGAATGAACAAAACTTATAGCAACTTTAGTATATTACAAATAGTATTTCAACAATATGGAGGCCAGAATATCAACAACACATAATTACGAAAACTTCAATAAAGGTAATTTCTAATATATTCTCCATTAAGCTTTTAAGATGGGGGGGAAATGACTTCAGAATGATAATTCTGAAATAATGATCTTACACAATTTTAAATTAATTACAATTACATAATGATCCAATGAGCAATGTAATTTATGACACTGTGATTTGGATTTCTGATAAAAATAGCAGTGGTAACATACAGATGTTTCAGTTGTTACAGAGTAGTGTTTACACAGAATTATGGACTTTTCTATTTCTTGTGCTACCCTGCCCCTGAGAAAGCTGGGGATACACAAGGAGCTGGGAGGGGACACAGCTAGGGCTGCTGACTCAAACTCAAAGACATTCCATATCATATTGAGTTAGCAATAAAAGCTGGGGTGAAGGAGAGAGGATGTTCAGAGTGATGAGGTTTGTCTTTCCAACAAACTGCTACATGTGCCACACCTGATTTTCCTGCAAGCATCTGAACATCAGGGAGGAAGTAGTGAATTAATTCCTTGCTTCACTTGCTTGCGTGCACAGCTTTTGCTTTACCTAGAAAACTGTATTCTTTCCAACTACAAGTTCTTACACTTTTATCTTTCCAATTCCTTCCATTCCACCTTGGCAGAGTGAACAAGGGGCTGTGCAGTGCTGATATCTGCCTGATGGGGTTAAACCAAAACAGCATACATGCACAGATGCAAGTAAAAAGCAACAACTGGCATATGTGGCCCAGGTCTTTCAATTAAAAACCAAAGTTAAAGAGTCACACTGTAAGCTGTAGTAACATAAACTGAATATATAATTTACACCCCCCACTAAATAAAATTATAATTTTGTTTTCATGCTTCAGACATGCTATTTTAGCCCAAATACCAGAAACTTATCCAAATAAATTTTTAAACAGTACATCAGTATTTTACTTAAATCAATCCATAGTCCTTCTGGTACAAATGCAAAAGCAGCTAATACAAATACCTTTCCTGATGCCCCAAATCAGACAGAAATTCATCTATGCGCCTTTGCAGCTCACTTCCTTCTAAATTTTTTAACTTCTTTAATTCACTCTGGAGGAAAAACCAAAGTTCTTTAGCCCCATTTTCAATTCTTCTCCTCAGTATTTCATGGTCTTTTCCAAGGCCTCCTATTAAAATCAGAGAGAAAAAAAGGAAAAAACACATTAGCAATTGTTAAGAAACTAAACTATTTGTGACATGGAAAACCAAAAAAAATTTTTAGAAGTAAAAGAGAACTTATCTACTAACCATCTCCTGTCTGCTTCTTATAATTTTCTATCTGCTCTTTGGCCTTTAAAAGTTGCTCCTCTAAAGCATGTACTTTTCCTGCAGCTGGTCCCTGATCGATGGGTCCATCTGGTATCCTAGGACAAAATAAAGAAATATGATTTATAAACAAGTTACATTTGCTAAATTGTGTGTGATAATTCATCTCTCCTCTGACTTTTGTTCCATGTTATTTTACTGTTCTTGGCTTTTATTTTTCTCTTTCACTAGAAGAATTCAAATATATAAAGATATTAAAACCTCAAAGACATAGAATAGAACAATGCATAACATAGCAGCAGTGCGTAGATTCAACCTAGCATTAAGCTGTGCTGTTTACAAGAATTTCCCTCACAGACAATACCAATCCAAGGCCCTTCCTAGGAAATCAGTATTTGCAGCAGCTTAACTCCTTTTCTGATAGGAATAACCAAAGACATTTGTTGGACTGACAGACACACAGGCAAAGGCTAATTCAGGGATGTGCCTTTAAAAGATTCAAGTTCTGACTACATTATATTTTTTACAAAAAGTACATTCAGCTCTTGAATGCTGGCTGCATATTTCTAGAGAGCCAGGACACGAGCACAGCAATTCCACTTTTGAATTAATTGTCCTACATATATAAACAGGATTTCAATGTGTTTGTTTTGTTTTAAGATTCAGCACAAGATCCTAGCTTCTTAACTGCAGTCATGAAAAATTTTCAAAATAGTGCATTTATCTTGGTGACTGGTGACCTAAAACAACACTAGCAAATGCAACATTCATTTGTGAAATGTCTGGTGTGTAAGCACAAGAGAAATATGGAAATACAGTTCCTGAAACCTGCGAGTCACATATCAGCCCTTAGAGTATTATAGAGGTTTGCTTATCATCTCAAATTGAATCAACAAATTAACAAACTGAAACTGTTAAAGAATAGAAATTAATGATATCTTCTATGTGCTTCATGAATAAAAAACTGAGGGCGAGAAAATAAAAATCCTTTTTAACTACATAGAAATGAAACTTTTGGTGGATCTGAGCATTAAAAATGACTCCATTTTTTCAAAACTTTTGTAAATTATGACCCTGAATAGGAAAAGGAGGAAAATCCCTAAAATAATAAAGAATACAGCCTTGGAGAACACAAAGATGATTCCTCATTATTGCCAAATAGTATGTGATCATAAAGAGATACTCTCTCCATACATACATACACAGTTTCAAGACAATGAAAGATCTTCTGCCAGACCAATGATGCCTCTTGCACAGAGAAAATGGATGCTAGAAGGATTTATCATCCCCCTAGAACTGAAATTACGTCTCAGTAGAATCTTTAGAAGTTTTCATTAACCTCAATGTCTCTCAGATCTGGATAATGAAATAGTAACATAAATTTAGGAGATGATAGAGTCCATTTGCAACTAAACATTTGAAAAGGATAAATACTCAATATGAGTGTGAGAAAAGTGTATTACATGAAGCACTACATTAAGACCCCCTCTTCCTTTCTTTATTTCACCTGAGAGAGGGAAGAAAAAGATAAAAGAAGGCTATGTGTCTGATTAAAGTTTAGTAAAAAATTCTAGTCTTAAACCTCCATACTAGAAGCAATTTAGGGATAATTAAATTAGGGGGAGATATTTTGTCTGCCTATTATAATTCTTGCCATTCATTCTACCATGGTAAATAGAAAGGAGTGATCAGTAACTGCTCATGTTTTGTTGTGCGCTGAGGGAGTGAATATAACAAAGCCATAGAAAATATTCTAAGCTAAAACATGTACTCACAAAACATCCTCCTCCTGTATAAACAAGTAATGACCACATATTCGTGAATTTGATTCTCTGACAAATGCATAATACAATACTGTATCAACACATGGTATTACCATGCACAAACCAACATTAAAAAAAAAACAACACTGAAACGAATTTCAGCTCCCGCAGTAGGTTTTATAACCACAACAGTGAAACCTGTTTGTAATCCATCCATTTGGCATCACAATTTAGATTATGACAGGAGAACTCACCATAGAATTACTGTAAATTTTCAAGGAAAAATAGAGCAGCTTATTTTGTACAAGTCACTTTCCATAAAAGTAGAGCTTGTGAAGTTAGGCATGTGATATAAAATTGTTATCATTGGAAATCTTCACACAGCCTAAAAACCCTCCAAACATAAATTCAGTCTGCTAAGGTAGCAATTAAATCCTACAGAAGGATGGATAATATGAATGAAGCACAATAACTGTTATCATCTGATACAACCAAGATTTTTAAAAAGAGGAGCATATGCCATTTAAAACTCAACTTGCTCTGACATAGCGCAGGGCAAATATTTACAGCACTTTTACTGCAAGATAAAAAGAGCAAGGATGGAGGTAGGAAGAGATTATCCTAAACTACTTCTTTGGATTTTTAAAAATTACACCACTTTAGGATAACATTTAGGATAACAAAGATAACTTTTTTTTCCTTAATCTGTTACTTTGTTAGACTTGGAATTACTGTCTTGGAATTAAAGAAAAGGTTCAGGTCAGTAATTAGCAGAGCTTCCTTGATAATGCCTTCTACAAGTACATCCTTGAGTTGATAAGGTAAGGTTGAGAAGATAAGGTAACATTTGAGGGAAAAGTGTTTGCAATTTTTACCCTGCAAGTATTTATTCAGTATTTATTCAGATAGTTTCCACTGCAGATAATCCTATGAATAACGCATACTTACAAATAAGATTTCTCATTGAAAAAAGATATGCATAAGTTTCCACACCAAAATGAGCACTGACAACTGACTTGCTCCTTAAAATTTGAGAAGTGAATTTAAAACAAATTTATCCGAATTATGATCACTCATGTCAACTATAATGAAAATGTCAGTAAGCATCCAGCACATAACCTTCATTTATTGCTATGATAACATTGTAAATTAAGTTATAAATACCAAGTAAATAGATTTATAACTCATTCACACAGTCAGCCATGATAATATATCAAACAGTAGTTTTGTTTTAAGCATTTGCCTCAGCACTTACAAGTTGTTATATCCACATGCTGTTTCTTACCAGTTTAACATAAATATCACTCTTTTACATAATGAACTCATAAATGTATTACTATAGAACTTTAAACATCAGAAAGATTAGGTTATATAGAAAAGCAGTTTCTGCTTCCTCCCTTGTTTAATAAATCCAGCTGCACTCTAAGAAAAAAAAAAAAAAAAAAGGAAGTGTAGCCCCCACCAGACATATCATTGAGGCCATTTTTTAAATTCTTGCAGTATGGATGGGATGGTAAATTAACCCTCTGTAACCTGAATCTTCAAAAGCAAAAAGCACTCAAAAATGTAATGTAGCAACATTCAATTAACTGCCAAATTATTAAAGTATTACAAACAAATTTTAACCAGAAATTATAAATATTTTCCAATTTCCAGTGTATTTAGAAGTTTACAGCAAAAGGAAAACTGTCAGAAAGGAAAACTGTCAGAAAGTCAGCGATCACAATTTGGTCATAAAGAAGGAGTGGTTTACCCCTTTCTGAGGATCACAAGTTACTAGAAGCTCCCTCAGGAGAGAATCTCCAAGTAGAGATCCTTCAATATCAGCTGCCAGTCCTAAAATGAGGTAAGGGAGCTGAACTGTTTGCACTTGTGCTCCCAGGGCTGGTGATACCCCCTCACCAGGTGCTCCATCACAGATTTGGGCCATGACTAAACGGTTCCCATACAAATATTTTCTTATTCTTTCATTTACACCTTTCTGAGCTTTGTAACTTTGTATAGTACTAGAAGGTTCACAAATAACTTAATCTACATTAGGATTGTCTTTTCTTCATTGATTATTAGTGAGTATAAACAAACAGAAGGAATTTGTTACTTCAAACTTCTAAGATAAAACCACTCTAGTAAGTAAAACTGAAAGGAAATACTAAAGGTTATCTCCATTGAGAATTCCTAGTCAATATAAATCACCACTGAAGGTGTGCCCCTTTCCTTAATTCATTATTGAAAAAAAAAACAATAAAGAGCAGAAATCCACAGCATATACCTGAATGATTTTCCTCCTCACACTTGGTCCTGTGAGATCATTTCAGCCTTGAATTTGCATCATTTAAATGCATCTAATAGAAAATAATCTTTTAAAATAATATTTTAAAATAATATTTTAAATTGCATCAAAAATATTTTTTGCATCCAATTCCCTTTCAACACTTATTAGGTTCTGCAGGCTTTCTGCATCCAGAAACTCCTCAGAAAAATGGTCAGAAGTATTCTAATAATTAGATTTGCATATGATCAATTGATCCCGGGGTTGGATTCTGTCCCAGCCTCAGCTCCAACTGCATTAAAGCACTTATAGTGCTCTTTCAAAATGAAAGTATTATCTCTTTGCTCTGACGCTCAGAAAAATGAAAATAATATCTCGAATAACTGATTCTTAGTTTTATTTCTTTGATTACATTTCGCCCTTTTTCACTCCTGCTCTGCTTTTTAACCCTTGGTCCTATTCAAATAAGAAATAGGTTATTGTATTTATTAAAACAATTGCAAGTTCTACACTATGTAATGTTTAGTAGACCTTGGGGAATAAATACATATTGTTAAATATAAATGAAGTGTGACATATTAGTAATACAAGCATAATATGAACACATTTAACAAGATTATCTGTTTCCCTGAAGAGAATTCTGAAAACGATGGTTCCTACAATGTCATGCAAATATGCCAGGAAAGGATGCCACTAACAGCAAAAGACAAAACTGCAAACACCTTCCCAGTAACTTACAAAGGAGTACATGAATACTCTGAACCATTAATACACTTTTAAATGAAGTCTAGAGAACAGATGGTGGCATACAAACACCTTTTCCAGCTTCGATTTACAAAAGTTAGAAATTGTGAAAGTAACCACTTTAAGCTCCCCTCCTAAAGGCCTTAGGTCATTCATATGCAACAATGACAGCTTTCAGCAATCGTATCATAAACGTACTAGTAAATTCAAACTTCAGGCAAAATTGCAATGCAGGCAAACAATGAAAAATTATGCAATACTGTGATTTATTCTACATTGTAGCATGTTTTCCACAAGTAATAACAAAAATTGTAGTAAAGATTTCTCTTCTTGTTGCAAGACCTATGACATCTATAATGTGTTCTTGAAAGAGCTCTTTCAATTCTACTGGAAATAGAACAGTAAAATGTACTAAAAAAACCTTCATGTTATTTCTATTTTGTACAGATGAAATGTAGGCTACTTTTAAAATAAACCCAGATTTGCTTATACCAGTATTGTTTGTAAATATGTAAGGATTATGCTAATTCTCCAAAACTCTTTATACAATGATAATCGTGCACATAAATTCTAAAGTCAATACAAAACACCTTTAATTTCATTTCTCTTTGGCAATACTGGTATAGATCTGTGCCTATTTGTAGCCCACAAGTAAAGTTTTCACATGGGATCATACTGACAAAAGGAAAAGCTAGTCATTTCTCACCTAAGGTTTTCCTAATTCACTGTAAAAAGGAAATGATACCTGAAGTCATCAGAAGTGCAATAACAAAGTGCACTATATTCATAAAAGAAAACCTTAAATTCAGGCAATTTTCAAAAAGATAGGATGGTTCCAAGTTACACTATTGCACGGTCAAGATACTTTCCTTTTTTTTTAAAGTATCTCACATAAACTCACAAAAAATGTTATAAAAATATGAACCATTCTCAAACAATATGTGCAATAAAATGCAGACATAAAAATGATGAGAACATGATGCTCTTTGTGAAATCAAACACAAGTATTTTAGAAAAAACAAAACAAAGACTTCTCACTGCCCTACTCCCCACCCATTCCACACACCCTACAGAGAAGAAAACCAACCGTGGGTTAAACATGTTTTTGTGTTCTAAATATCATAAAGCAAAACAGGGCTAAACAAAGTTTTGTCATTGATATGTCAAGTAACAACTCTCATGTGCTTGGTTTTGCATTTGCTTAAGCTGTTCATAGGATCTGTTTTCTTGGTTGTGGGGATGGGAGGCTGATACATCAATTGGTAGCAATATAGCATTCAAATCTCAGAGTGGAAAGATCACTTCTTCTTGCCATATACTTGGCTTCATGGACAATTAAATGTAACTAAGCACAGTCTGACTTAGTTTCAACCATCTCCTATGATTGAGCTCTTTTATCAAGTGAAGATGAAGTCAAAGAAGCCACAGAAGCCCACCATGACGAGAAATACTGGGCAATCAAAACGTACTGTTTTTAAACATATTTTACTATATAACTATGGACTCCAAGCAATTAAAGATCAGATACCAGTTTTCTCTAATTTCAGAACAGAAATTGGTTTGATGACTTCTAGCTACACAGTTCTTGCAATCATATTCTCTTTCTGTTCCTTTCCTCCTTGCCATAGCTATCTGCTATTAATGGCACAGCTGAATACTATGGTAGTTTTCTGCCATTCACAAAGCTTCCTTGCCAACTGAAGTAAATTAAGTTAACTTGAGGCATCTTCTCCACCCACAAATTTTATCTAATTATGTCAAAATATGTTTACTAGTAAAGTTAATCATATGTTTATTACTGCAATTTTCCAGCTAGGCACTCCTGTTATGTTTAAATTCCCAATGACTTTAAGTTGGAATTAATATTGAAACATGTTTAAATTTGTGAGTATACTTAACCCTGTTTCATGACGCAATATTTTCCACATCTACATCAACATCAACAGTAATCTTCTAATTTATTTTCTGAAGTTGAGGTGATTTTTTCTTTCCTATATGTTTACAGCAGCACTAATCTCTTGCAGGATACATACTGAAACCATTGACTGTTGGCTACCACCTCCTGTTAGGTAGCCATGTCACTATAAAACTGTGAACAGGCTATTTTAAAGCCAACAGTTATTTTTACCATCACATGCTCTATCTGGCCAATATACAAATGAGATACTGAAATCCTTTATCACATTTATGATTAATAAATGATGAGGGTTGAACAATAAACATCTTTCAAACATATTTGTGAATTTTCTACAAAGACATTGTGGATTTTGTGCAACAAAAATAATGGAAAGCCTTTATGCTGTTTTACATCACTTCCCTCAAAGTCTACTGGTTCACCAATCTCAGATCACTTCCTTCAAAAAACTGTCTTCCAGTCCCAGGTACATGTATGTGTGCTGCTAATCAAATAGGCCTTTAAAGTCATTTTAGATTTTCTTGTGCAGGAATTTCAAATTCTTCTGTAGTTACATAAAATCACAAGGACAAAAGGTGTCAGAAATATCTCAGTAACATATTCATATAAATGCTGAATTGAATCCAGTTATGATCCTAGTTGATCATCCAGTCTAAGTCCAGCAATTATATGAAGTACAGAGAAGGAATGTTCTACTCTAACATGCTTAAACTAGAAATAAACTAATTGCTTTATTGATACAAATCAGAGTAAACTATAATCTACATGTTACATAGACATATTTACATTTTGTAAATATGTCTGGAATTTATTTACAAAAAAACCCACTGCTGTTGAATTATTTCCTAATTAGCACTTTGACCTTGCAATGGATATTGCATTATCAACCCTAGCAAAGTACCTCCTCAAAGCTTGTGGAATGTTAAGACTCTGTTTTTAGGCTCCAGATATCCTGCTCATCCAGGAAGAATAAAAAATTCCTGAGACAGAATGTTTGCTGACAAGCTTGTATTAATTGCTGAAGGCCCTGAATTTATTGCCAGCTATCAAGAGCACTTCTATGCATGCCCTGGTGCCTGAATGTGATTGTGATGGAAAAGTAAATTAATTCAGATCACTGAATGACTTACACATGTTTTAAGTACCACTCTCCCACTCCCTAAAATCTTGTACTGAGTTTTGCTCCTCTGGTTTTCTACAAAGCCTCCACACTTGTCTCCGCAACTAAGTAAAGCTTTTAATGTGTGCAGCGATGTTCATGCAATCTAGATGCAACCTGGGTTTGGCATCACATCTACGCTAATAAGTCCTTCCTTTTACAAATTTTTGGAAAAGCAATACAGAGATATCAGAAGAGATACCTATGTCAAGAGCACTCTGTGTGAAAAGGTGAAAGAAAACATTTTGAACTGTAATAGTTCCAATTCATAATGCAACAAATAACAATGAAAAGAGAAACAGTCACACAATTCTACAAGTACCATTACAGGTTTAGCAGCAAAGTAAAGAAAAAGATTAGTGATAAGCAGTTCATCTTCAGCAAGTTCACACATACCTTCAGCAAGGTGTACAAATTTTCACCATTTTAAAATGAAAGCTTTCAGTTACTTCACACAAATGCGCAAAAGTCACTAGCTTTTCTAACTGGTTTAAACAACACAATAATTACAGCTGTTTGAAGTTGACAGCAAGGAGTTAGTCACGTACAGAACTCTGTTATAGTGGCAGCAGCTTTCAGAGAAATAATAACTAAATTAAAGCAAAACAACATGCACAACATTATTTAACTTCTTTAAATGTTTTGGCACATTTTCAGTTAAAGCACTGACTCAAATACTTCCACATTTTTAAATATGTTAAATTTGAAGTTTAAAACAAAATTTAAATCTGATTATTTTATTTTAGCTTTTTTTTTCTGAATAATTTTATTTTTAGATCGTACCTGAGAGATTCTGCCATCCGCCTTAAGTCTTCATTTTGTTGCTTTAAACGTTCAAGTTTAGCAAGTATCTTGGACAGTTCACGACTAGAATGGTCTGGGTGTTCACTGTCTCGTACCAGGTGTCCACCAATATAGAAGAGTAAAGTTCCCCAAGCAAAGAGGATGAGCATAATCCAACGCCAGGAACCAGTCCATGGCCGCATTTTCAGATGCTCAGTTCACTCCAGAACTGCTTCTGTTCACAAAGCAACACACATTTTAAGTCTTTAGCCTGTACAGAAGTGGATAATTTCAGTTCCTCCACTTCACCACATTGTACTGAAGAAAAATTATTCTCAGTGTTTGTCTCACTGCAACTCCTTAGTGAAGATCCTTATGGAGTTGAACATAGAGAGAATTAACATTGTATTGTTCTTGGGTTATATTCTGTGGAAAGAATTTTAAAAAATCTGAAATTATAATTCTAATATATAACAATGTGTTATCATTAACATTCAGTAGATGTTGTTACTTTCTGACAAGTAAGAAAAGAAAAGCACTTTAGCTTTCCACTGAGTTGAAGAACAAATCATGTAAACAATGTGCAATTAATTCTGGTTTTTAAATGACCAGAAGAAACATAACTTTATATAGGAGTACATATACACATATATACACACACATTCATACATATATAACACTGCTTTCTGTAGCAAAAATATTTATCAGTTCTGTCATTTCATACCTTAAAATAATTTTTTTTAAATTCCATGGTAAACTTAGCAGCCTCATTTATCACCACCAAAGCGTTTTTACTGAATTATAATTTCAATTTCATTTTTTTTCCCAATTTTATGAATTCTCTTTTACATTTCTTATCACAAGTAATATCCTATAACTAAACTATCATAGCCATTCTAACAACATATTTTACTACTGCCAAGTACTCTGGCCTAGGGTCAGTTGTATCACAAATTAAGCAATTGCAAGCATGGCAAAGACTGCTAGGAACAGTTTCTAGACACACAGTTTATCTTCCTTTCTCGTGGCCTCTGAAATGCCCATTTAAAATTAAAGCCAAAGTTCAGACAAACACAGCTTATCCCTACACCTTTCCACTGTATTTGCTAAAGAAAACAATAAACACTTAAAAAGAAAGAGAAGGAGAAATTTCAAGCAAGCCTATGTGGCACTATTATAATCACACACTTGAAAATCTAGCTTGAGCTCAAAAACTTAAAAAGTTAAAATGATGTCTCTTCTGTGTTAAAACTACCAAAACCATTTTGACAAGTAATATGAATACAAGTATGAAACTGCCTAAAAAGTGCCATCTCTCCTCTAAAAACACTGCATCCAGTAAAAAAAATGCAAAATCACCTCAACTCATTTTCTACTTGGCAAACTATCATTAAATGACTGAACCAGAAAACTCTGAAGTTTAATCAACAGACACATCCAAAGTGTTCACAAGCATTTCTCCCACCTTTTAGTCCTTATGCCATTTATATTCAATTTTCAAAATTACCTTTATTTCCAATTTCCAATTCCAAATTCCAATCAGATTTGTAAATCTACCAAATTTTCTTTGAGATGCTATCCACACCCACATTCTCCCTAGTTATTCTTCTGTGTAATCATTCCTTCACCTTAATTTCTTTTTCCTTCCATTCAGCTTTTTCTGCTGTTTCAATTCCATTTTAAGTTTGGAAAAAAGATTTCCCAATAACTTCCGAGTTCATTCAATCCAAGAGATATGCAGTGAGCACTTACTTCTAGGTAGGAAAAATCAAAGGTAAAAATTAATTTAAAGTGCTGAAAATTTTCTATGGTTATTTTGTGGGAGAGTTTCTGTTTGTATAAGTTTGAAAGAGACACAAGAATTCCACTTAAGACTAGTAAGGTGGCACACAGAACGGAAATGGAAAAGATTTGCAGTACATCTCTCAGGCCCTTCCATCTAATGCTTTTTTGACAATATGAATTATGACCTGACCTGTTTTCTTTGAAAGCAAGGTCAGAATTCCATATTTTAAGAGTATGTCATCTTCTACAGATCTCGAAGATAGCTTTATGCACTTTTTTTTTTTACTTGGTAGGAGTGTGAGACTGAATAAAAAGGGCACACATTACATAAAATAATACAGGCCGTACCCAGACGATGTTACTGTAAGCAAAGCAAGCCTAGAGTCAAATCAGCTACCTGCAGGAGCAGTTAAATTATAAAGCCCATATGAACTGAAGTTAAAGTTCTAAGTGGTAAATATGTATGCTTACATTTACACCACAAAAACTTAAAGTGAATGTTAAACTGAAAGTAAAGTATCACCTACAGTGAGCTATTTCTAAGGTTTAATTTAATCATGTAACTTTATTGTAAGAAGCCAACATAAAGCATATCAGCATTTAATGAAACAAAAAAGTTTTGATAAGTATTTGCTATTATAAATCATTGGGAATACACTTCATTAATGCACCAGTTGATAGGAAATGAAAGCTGTAAGAAAAAAGTCACATTAAAATTTATTTACTGCTAAATGCACATCACAGAAAAAAACTGTCAGCATCACAAATTTATTTAGACTCCATTAAACAGAAGACAGAATATTTACCTAAAAATAAGTGTCTGGTTTCATGCCTTAAAAATCAAATTGTTCATACTACACACGTAAGCCACAATTCATTATAAGCATAGAAAATGTTTTGTGGTCAAACTAAAAGGAAAGATTTTGCTAAAACCGCGCTACTTCATGAGTAGTGAAGGAGCGAATGAAGTGTTTACATGGTCAAGAAAATGCAAACTTACTTAAACTGATTTCTGTTAAAAATGAGAGACTGGCGTGTATCTCCATAATCATCAGAAGGAAAATATGCATACAAGTCAAAGTACTTTTGTTACAGCAGAAATGATTAATTATGGGTGCATAGTATATCTTTCTTCATTAATGTCTTGTGGTTATTTACGGATTAAGGAGATACTTAACATTAGAAACTTCCATGATTTAAATAAGGTCTTTGTTAACTTACTACTTGCAACATGTTTTCAGTAACAAATTCAGTAAGAGAGTGGAGATTTCCTGCTTGTTTTTGCTTGCTGGCCAGAATTATGGCCTCAGAAAAGCATTATGTTTTTCTTGGCAATGTACAGGTTAAGATATTTTAAACTTGGTTCCAAACAAGCTAAGCAAGCATACTTTTGGCTCAACTATCCACTCTATTCAAGTGTACCTTACATAAGCTGAAAAGAAAAAATAAACCTATTCATGAAGCAGAATTCTTGCATCATTATAGCTAACACATAAACCATTATATTTAATGGCATATACATTATCTATAATTATTTTTCAAAGTATGAAATATGAAATTCACTCCACTATTAAGGGGTATAACATTGGCTTTTTAATCACTAAACGTGAAACACTCAAAAAGCATGATACATTCACTATACATGCGACTTAGATTGTACTCTCTCATCATTGTTAATTTCACCTAATACATAATTCCACCAACTAAATTATCTCCTTCAGAAAGCACGCTACTCTAAGTAAAGTACATTGCTCAGCTCTTCAGAAAAGAACTACAAATTCTAACTCCTGTATGACTACCTGGGATGGCACAGCCTCTGACAAAGGATTGGAAACTAAAGTAATAATTACTTCAAGATTAAAATGATGCTAGTTTTTGATACAAATTAGCAAATAGATAGCAAGTACTATGGGCTTACAAAAGATTTTTTCAGTCAAAATCTACATCTTAATATGTCATGTAACCATGCCACAAAAGCCTGTTCTTTCATTAAGTTTCAAAAAAAAAAAAAAAAAAACAACCCACACCCACAACTGGTTTTCCTTAACCCATTCATTACTAGAATACTGGTGCTTAAAGGCCTTCTTTAATTTTCTAATTAAATTATTCATTGTGAATCTGTACTTGTTTTCTTGCACGAGTATAAATTCTGGTCAGAGAGCTTAGTCTGCTGTGCTTATTCTGTACCCAAAAGAGCATCTACAGAAAGCAGCCATAATCTTTCTCAGATTTATTTGCTATTTTGAAATTTATAAATTTTCCGTATCTTGGACAAGCTCCCATTCAGATTGTCTTTTCATAATATATGGAATCAGAATTGCATACACAACAGATAAGATACTGCCAGTATCTTGCATGAAACAAATACTTGCATTTCTCTCTTGGACTTCCTCTGTCTGATGCATCCCAGGACTGGATTTGTCTTTTTCATGGCCACTTTACTTTAGCAGTCCTCAATCATGAAAGCTCCAAATCTTTCTGCACGTATACCTCTTCAAATTGATGAGCTCCCATCCTATAAACAGAAGTTCTTATTATTAATCCTTTCCACTTGGTGTCATTATACTCAAGCCTACTCTACCAGTCCGGTATCACAAGTAAAATAATACTTGCACATTATTCTGATCATCACAACCATTATATACTTTGTAACCCAATTTCCATTGGAATCCATTATATTTGGAACAGTCATATCACAACATCATCTTGACCTAAAATAGGTAACAGATGCAGTCCATAACGAATTGCACAAATATTTGTTTTTCTCCAGACTAATATTCTTCCTTGCAGCATGAGTCAATGTCAAGTCACACTTTCAGCCACTTCCTTTTCTAATGCTTTTTCTAGAATGCAGACATACAGTTTGTAGTATTCTGTATGTACTTTATTCATTGTGTAAAGTCACTCCTTTTTTTCTTTCTTAATTTCTGTTTATATGCATTATAGGAAATAAGCAAACGTAATCACAAGTCTTATTTATTCTTACATCCATACCTTCAGCTTTACTACTGCTTCCATAAAAGCCTAATTGTATATCCCTGTGGATAACTCCAAGCAATGTGTGTGATTTTTCCTTTGTATACTCCCTCATAATTTTGTGTGAGACAAGCAGATTATTATACAATCAGCAGATTATTCTCTAATTAAATATTTTCTTAATGGAATTCACCACCCATTTAAATTTCATTGCAAGTGCAGATTTATTCAGTAATGAAGCCTTCATATACTATAATTTCTGATTTCAGCACAGAAAACTCCCTGGCAAGAGGGAATATCTGCAGCGTGGGATTTTTAAGCAGAAACTACACATAGGACATTGAAGCTGAAACAGTTCAAGGGAAATTTAGAATTAACCAAAGTTAAAACTTTTTAAAGGTAGACAAGACATCAACAAACTAAACATTTCAGGTAGGCAGTTACTGATACAATTTCAAGCAAAAAAGAGGATTGTATCTTAGAAAGAGAAACGCAGCTTAGTTTCCAAATGCCTTCAAGGTTCTCTTGCAACTGTCTAGATAAAAAGTAACTGGGATTTTTCTTTCTGAGAGGAAAGAGTGAATTGTCGGAATGATAGCTCCTCTAAGAAAATTATATAGGGAGACTCATTTTAATATGCAATGAATAAAGCAGTATTCGGTTTTACAATCCCCTTTTAACTACTAAAATAATACATTAACCAGAAATATAGCAAGGTAAAAAGAAACTACCTTTCCCTTCTATTAACTTACCACATGCCTTTCTAATATACAGTTATCTTACTAAATGAACAGCACAACTACATAAAAAGAAAGGTTTATTTATTCTTGTTTGCTTACTCTATTACCACCATACAAGTCTAGTCTAATATAGCCACAGCCAAGAACAAATTATTCAAAATTCAAACATCAAGCATAATCTTCCTCCAGAGTAATAAGTAAATAATCTACTAATAGCTCTTGCAAAAACCTAATTTCAAAAAGTGAGTGTAAATCTGTGGAACTGATACTGTAAAAGAACTGTCTACAAATGTTAGCAAGATACAATAACTTTATATTAAAAAATGAAGGGTTCCTGATGATAAATTGTTTATTGCATTTGCAAACAGAGCCATATCATAATCTAAGGCCTAGGAGTTTAATCTAGACAAACTGATCTTATGAGAAGGGGAAAGGAAAACCTACACTTAAAAATGTGAAGCACTAAAGGAACAAGCTATCAAAACAGATGATTTAATGAACTAATGGATTCTCTGCCACTTACTCAATTTAAATTGAAGCACCAAATATATTTCCCAAAAATAACAACAAATAAAAGCACATGCCTTTCTTCACAAAACTAAAAAACTTACTATGTTCTTAATAAAACATTGGACTTAATGCCCATAGTTTCATGAAATACTTCTGGGAATCAGCAGAATACCACTAAAGCAAAGAAGGCCAGTCTTCTTAGCCTACATAATAGCCACATACCAAAATCTTAGCATGATCAACAGCCACATACCACATTACAGATCTAGAAGAGATAAAGAGATCAGAACAAGACTGCATGTAACATGCTGCTGGTTAGCTTCCTCCAGCAGCTCAGGATTTACAATTAACCAACAGTCCCTGTGTCAGCACAGCCAGTCATGATGAAATTCAAAAACAAAAGTTGTGATTAAGCTGCGTGCAAGCTACACATTAGCTATCACTTCTCAGAAGAACAGATCCCAAGGCACTCTAGCATGTCTCAGTTAAAATGTATTCAACAGTGCTTACTGAACTTGATAATCTCCCAGACAATCTGTTAGCCACTAGGACCCTACTTTTTATTTTGTTTTTTCTCCAAATGCCACAGATTTAAAAATAACCTAATGCTCTCCAAATTTTATCTGACATTTTTCTTTATATCAAGCTGAACTTCTCACAGTAATTAGCTTTAAGAAAATAACTGGTTTTCCAAAGGTACTTAGAATTCAGCAGATAACATCTTTCATACTACCTGTAGTCCCATGATCACATTTGTTACTTTTTTTTAAAAATGGGATGCTTCCCCCCTGCTCCAAGAAGTTACTTTCCTCCATAGTTTTGCATTAGAATCCAGGTTTATCGAAATCATACATGCAAATTCTTCACTTTTTGTTTCAGTGCTTTGTTGGGAATGAAGTACAAGCTGCCTCTTCTGCAGTTACCATAATAAAAGTTGAAGAAACAGCATGTAAAGCAAACTACTACATATGCAATCAGCACTACTTTAAACAACTTAACAGATTGAAAAGGATCTACAAGTGAATTACGTAGTACATATAATATACACAATCATATAGAAACATTAACCTCTTACTGCCATTACAAGAAATGCTGGAAACAAAACTGCATAAAATTTTTAGCCATAGTTTGGTGATGACAAAAATGCATGTAGAAAAATGAAGGAGAAATAACCTTGGTAGAAAGGAAAGATAAAAATACAGGTTACAGTAGCAGTTGTGTATTCTGGGATACAATGCCAGGTGGAAACTGTTTCTTGAAGGTACTTATGGAGGTCTTCAGGCCCACAAGCACTGAAGAACTGACTATTAGGAATGGGCATTTGCCAGAGGCAGCAACTGGAGAAGATGGTGAAAGATACAGATGCTGCTAACTGGCACCATAATCGCAATACCTTGGGTGAGGAACAGAGTGGGAAGGGCAGGAACAGGCAACCTCTAGCTAGTATTTGATCCTTTCATTCTTGCTGGTGCTGAAGCTCTTCACCAAATCTTCTCTTCCATCAGCTTCTGCACATCACTCCATAACAGCTGCAAATATCAGAAACTAGATCAGAGGTAGGATCTTCCTTCTCTGACTGGCATCAAAGCAATGTGCAATATCTAAAATAAACAAGAAACTTAGCACCAATCTGTTTACAACTTAGCTGGATGTTTAAAAATCAAGACAAAATAGCAGACAGGTGAGTAAGCTGAGTTCATAATTATGTAGTTATGCAAAAATTCACGACACTTGACAGCCATAAGAAAACTTGAGTTCTATTTGCAGCCAGGTGGTTTTGCAAACTCCTGGTATAGGCAAAGCTGTACCATATTCAGAAGCTGGAAAAGTCACAGAACTGAGCTAAAAGCATTCCTTGCTACACGTGGGAGACTTGGAGATCAGGTGATTTGACAACCGAGCAACAGATATGCCAGAATATGATTTTGAGTGGGCCACACTAGAGAGAAAGTGTCTGAAGTGATTGTTATTGAAGTAAAAAGATTCACTTGGAATCACTATCTCATAACTTAAAATGAACTATTTTCTACAGTGCATTTACTACAAAAAAGAAAAAAAAACAAAACACTATGAAAGACCACTGAAATAGTAACTTTGACATACGATAAAGAAGTTGGTACCTTAATTTTAACAGACTGTACCACAATATACACATCTTAATGGGTAAAAATTCCCCTTGGCTCTCCAATTTTCTTTTAAATGCTATTCTATTTCCATAGATATTTCACGACACTGAGCTGGGCTGCATTAAAAAAGGGGTGGCCGGCAGGGAGAAGGAAGTGATTATCCCCTCTACTCTGCTCCTGTGAGGCCCCATCTGCAGTACTGTGTCCAGACCTGGGGCCCCCAGTACAGGAATGATGTGGAGCTCCTGGAGCAGATCCAAAGAGGGCCACTAAGATGATCAGAGGGCTGGAGCACCTCTCCTATGAGGAAAGGTTGAGGGAACTGGCATTGTTTAGTTTGGAGAAGAGAAGCTCTGGGGAGAGCTGTGGCCTTCCAGTATTTGAAGGGAGTGTATAAACAAGAGGGGGAACAGCTGATTACCAAGGTGGATAGTGATAGGACAAGGGGGAAGGAATGGTTTCAAACTGAGACAGGGGGAAGTTTAGATTAGATATTAGGAGGAAGTTCTTCACCCAGAGGGTGGTGGCGCACTGGAACAGGTTGCCCAAGGAGGTTGTGGATGCCCCCCATCCCTGGAGGCATTCAAGGCCAGGCTGGATGTGGCTCTGGGCAGCCTGGTCTGGTGGCTAGCGACCCTGCACATAGCAATGGGGTTGAAACTCAATGATCATTGTGATCCTTTTAAACCCAGCCCATTCTATGATTCTAACTTTACACTCCACAAAATACAGCAGAGACACCTGATTTATAAGGAATGAACTAATTCAAGTATGGCAAGCTATTTGAATTAGCAGCTTTATGTTGCCTCATTTAAACTCCTTCACAGCTTTTGTAGATCTCCAGGCCACCAAAATTTGACTGCTTACTATATCTGATCTTGGCTATCACTACAGTAAAGAGCACTGATCTGTGATGGTTTTTTAAACTCAAAGATGAATAAATTGAAACACTCAAAATTACTTCCTACACTAGCAAGGGCATGAATAAATGAGACTGTGAAAGCTGCAAGTCAAAATCTCAGACAAAGCTGGCAACCGTTTCCTTTCAGAATTTATATAAAACATTACCAAAGGAGAATGACATATGGCTTTAAAATATACTGTGTTTAAAGCATTACTGAATAGCTCAGCCTCCCTCTAGCAGCCACATTAAAACAGAGGTGCGTTGTTCCATTCCAAAAGGCTCTCCATGGCTCTAAGCTGCCTCCAGCCACAGCCCCCACTCCGGAGACACTTCTACTGCAGGTTCCTGCCACACGTAGGTCAGTCACAGATGAAAACTGCATGCCAGTGTCAGAGACTTGGTCCAGCAAAATATGTCCAAGCACAAACACTGTAGACAGATCTACAATGACTGCTCCAAAAGTAATGCCTCCTATTTTATCATGTTGGCCCACAACATAGGAGTTGGATGCTAGAGATATGGCAGTAGAGGCTGAACCTTTCCACCAATATTTTGTTACATGTTGTTGCACATAACAGATGGCAGCAGAGAGGCCACCTGACAAAATGATGTCTGACACAGACTTGTACATGAAGCAAAGTTGTGTAATTGAATTCCTCCATGCTGAAAAAATGGCACCCATGGACACTCATTGACACTCGCTGAACATTTACGGAGACCAAACAACAGATGTGAGCACAGTGAGGCAGTGGGTGGTGCATTTTAACATTGATGTGAAAGAGGCCGTGTTCCATACAGACTTTTACAGCCCCCCTTATTTTCAAATACTAAACATTAAAGAGAGTATTAATTTTCTAATTAATTTTTTTTTTATTAATTTCCTTTAGGGAATTTTTTTTTTAGTATTAATTTCCTTTAGGGAAAGGAAGTTGTGACCTTTGTGGTACTGTAAGCCGTAACTGGTTATTTTATATGCTCAACATTTTAAAGTTTTCTTCTTTAAGTTACTCATATTACAAAACAAACAAACAAAAAAAAAAAAACCAACAGTATTTCATACTTCTATGCAGCCTTATTTATAAGTTGTCTAATACTTATGAACAGACTAAGATTTCTCAAAGAAAAACTCCTTGCAACAACAAAAGTCAAATTATCTAAGCTGAATTTATCTCACTGTGATTCGCACAGATGGCTCCAGAGAAAAGGAATACTTCTGATGCAGTTCTCATTAACTAAAATACCGAGTTGGAGAACTTTGTTTAATCATTTATTTCAGTCATACGTTAGAACTTAAACTTTTTAAAACATAGATGCAATTGAGTATGCACTGTAAGTATATCAGCCTGCCTTTATTTTCAGAGCAATGATGGGAGACATAGGTCTAAATTAGCACTGGGTGACCAGAAGTTCAGATCCAGTGCATATTTAAAAAAAAAAAAAAAAGAAAGAAAGCAGCATACTGATCTGCTTTTTGTGGCTCCATTAATACTTCCCAAACTGCAAGACATTTCTGATGCTAGGAAGAATAGCTGTGTGTGCTTACCACCACATTTACAAACACCAAAGAATCCGTTTCAAAGTATTTAACTATTAAAAAAAAGAAATAAAAGAAACTCAGTTATACACAAATATAAAAATGCATTGTCAGAGCACAGAAAATACTTTTAAAATATTTGAATATTCATATTACAATACACAAAACTAAATTATTTATGCCATAAACAGCAACAACTGCTACACAAAATGTTTCAGTTCTTTTCCTTAAGAAATGTTCCCTAAGATCGGGAACATTTAAGGCCACTGTTTTGAATTATGCCTTTAATGCAGTGAGTTGAATTGAACTCAAAAATTTCACTTAAAATCTCGCTTTCTCTTGAACCACAAATGAACCCAAAGCAGTTCTTTGACATTTTGCTAAACTTGAACCAACACACATTGAATTAAACTGAAAAAGTTGCTGGTTATTTAAGTGCATAAGAACAGTTTCAGTGAAATACAGAAAGGCTCGGGGCAAGAGGGAAGGAAGAACAATTTCTTTTGTCCCCAATGAAGGTTTACATCTATAAAATATAATATAGTTTGGTTGATTTTTTTTCTGTTGTTTCTGTTTGATACTTTCTGTTGTTATCATTTTATGTTTTTAAACACTGTGTAAAAATGCTGTTGACGTGCTGTACTGAATAACACACAACCATTTCTTCACTGAATGCTACATTTGTAGGTTTATTTTGTTAAATTCAGATTGTTCCCCTGTTTATTTGTTTTAAATACATTATCTACCTAAAGGAAGACCTCCTCCCAGATCCCAATACATGCTCATCACTAACTTTCTTCACTCCCACTCTGCATAAGAGATTAGCACACAAAAATTGACACTAGGTCAAGATTACTTCTGCGTATAATTCAGAAGTCTTCAATACAGTCTATTTAGAAAAACTCAGTCTCTGCTTTCCTGATAATTTATTCCTACGATGAGTTACACATGATCCAGCACAGTTCCTTGAATGGTATAAGATTCATCCTCGCACTACACTTTATTTAGAAAAACAACCATACATTCCAGCTTTTCCTGTTCCCTTACTGAGTTACAAGTTCACGGAATGTCAGTTTCTCTTATTACAGGACATCTTCAATCTCCCAGCAGCGAGTGTTGAAAAGCCTTGCAAACAACAGAAAACAAAGTATAGTTTATTGATCAGATCACTAGACAAACCAATATACCACACTTGGGCACATACCCAACAACTCTTTCTCAAAGTTTCTCCAGATTTGCCCGGTACAAAAATAAAACTTAGAGATCTTTTGCCTCCAACGCAACCTTTGGAATTCTTTTAAAATAGGATTCTGTTAAATTTGTCATCTTCTATTTTTTTTTCTGGTACAAATAGCAATATATTTAATTTTATAAAACAAAATTCTATTAAATAAACATAAACAGTATCAGGTTCTAGTAGATTATGACCAATTGAGATTGAGCTACGTCCTATGAAAACAGCACTGACATTACCAGTGAACGGTCCTTACATATTTACCATTCTGGTAATTCAGATGACTTTAAAATGTTCAGGAGATTATTACCAATAATAAACCAAAGTGGGACCAAAAAAATCCTTTTTTTTTTCTGATAATAAACACTAGTTTCCCCTAAACACTTTGAGCTGCCATCAGTTCTATCAAAACAACCTTAGAAGAATTCTCATAATTGACACTTTTTTTTTTTTAAGATGTAGTTTAGTGATCACCTGGTTCTTAGCTTGTTACAAAATAACTTGGTCACTTAGGAAAAACTTATTTTCAATCTGTTCCTGAATTCTGTATAATAAAATGATGGGGGGGGGGGGGGGGGGAAAAAAAAAAAACACCCAGAAAATAACATTGAAGAATCTAACTGAATGAAGTAGTTCAGAGGAAAAAGGGGGTGAGGGAGAAACAACGCAATACTTCATGCCTTCAGGAGTCTTCAATAATCACATTGAGCAGCTGAAGAAAGATAATCAATTCATAAATACAACAATTTTTTAGATGAGTAGAACAGTTCATTACTCATCACAACTGCCTAAGAATTAGATGAAAAAAAATCAAAAGCATTAAGCAGAGTAACAAACTACTTTTCAGAAAAAAAATGTAGGTGTATACAAAAAGAAAAAAGAATAAAGCATTTGTTTGTACTCTGAATGCTAAAAAGTATAGATGCAAAATGTGAAAACCCTTGTATGCTTGTGGGTATATATGCACTTTAAAAAAACAGCTGAAATACAAAACACTAATGGAAGTAGCTGGCAGTGACTTGGTGAAAGTCTACAGATTAGAACAAAGCATACCTGCACGGATGTACTAACTTGCAAGAACATTCTGTTCAAATTATCAGTCAGTTCTTCTGATGTTTCTTTATAGCCTGTTTTGAGTCTCAGTACATACAGTGCTAGACAAGATCTGTAGTTGTCAAGAAACCATACAGAATCATATTTGGCATGCATCAGGGAAATATCTCATGCTCTCTGTCATCTACTCCATCTCCAGATGATTTGTATACAACCAGTTATTAAATTATGAAACAGTAAATACAAAGGAAAGGATGAAATGCAGGCAATGAACAATCATTCAATATAAGACAAATGGGAAAACAAAAAAAAAAAAACAAACAAAAAACACTACAACATAGGAGTGGAAAACTTGGAGAGATTTACAGAATTCAAGCCTGAAAGATCATTGCTTCAAAAGACATGTATGTGGAAGAAACAAGCTGAGTGAGGGGGTGGGAGCACTTACGTTATTAAGATACTTCTTGAAGCCATTAAAGTGCACGAATTACATTCCAACAATTCTGTGAACAGAGCTTAACTTTTCTTCATACTTAGCATTATTCTCTGCTATGCTCTCTGCTCTAGAAAACCACCAAAATAACACCAAACTCTAGTATTAGTTTTGTTGTAAAATGCCCCCAAACTCAAGAGATTATTCTATACTGAGTACATCCTACTGACATACCCTGGATTGGTGCTACTGCACTGAACAGCAAAAACTAAAGACCATCAATTACCAGTTGAAAAATGTTGGAATTGCTTTTAGAGTTCTTTGATTCTGTAGTATGTTTGGAATACACCTACATGCTATCACTTTTGACTCAAACTGTATGTATCAGAACACAAGCCGTTTTCAGAAATGTGTGGTTTCAAATGTACTGCAAAGTGCTGACATGGAATAAATGTTCAATTTACAATTTGTGCAAAATAATTTTAGATGTATCAGTGCTAATTATCTTCCTCCAACAAAGCTTAATAATTCAGGTTCACATACAAATTATTTCATACTGTAACACAGTTTAAGAAATATCCACAAGGTAATAGCTGCAGTTACTAATAGAAAAACAGAGGTTCCAAGTAGGCATAAGTAATTTTTCTGGAATCCCCTAGGAAAAAAAGGTAACAAGCTAAAAGAGCATAAGAAAATAAAGGGTGGTAGATTGGAAATAAAACAGAGAGGGAAAAAATTAGTGCAAATACCTAAGATCTGGATGTTAATTGAGAATACAAATAGTTTAGTATAGAGTTCAGTTTAGAAAATACTTTAGAACAGTACAAACACCATAAAATATTTTGAGTAAAATAACTTAAGAACATACTCTAATAACATTGCTATATCAGAAGAAGTTTTAAGAACAAACCTACTGTTACCAGTGGCAGATTACAGCACACATACACTTGTCCTTGCCCACGTTCCAGCTCCTGTTCGTAAGATCTTCTATCAACAGAAAGATGTCCAATACAGGTGACATTCCAGAGACATCTTAATCATTGGCTAAGATACAATTACTAGCTGGCTTTGCAATGTTCTGAGGGGTACTAATCACAGCAATAAGGAATTATGAAAATTCAGAGTTCCCATAACTCCATTAATTACTCTTTAGGATGACCTTCCAAAAATATCTGTGGCTCCTTCCGCTAGTTTTCACTCTGCTATCCTTCCAAAGAAACATCATCCTTCTCAGATGAGCACTGTGTACATATAAAAAAAGCACATATAATTTTTACATATTTGCTTGACTTCAGCAACTACCAAATCTTGCTGAAATGAAGACAAGATGATCAAGGAGAAAGGATGCATGATACAGATGGTGCATAAAAATCACCAACTGCTGCAAGCATTCATAGACCAGCTGCACAGTGCTGAGTGGTGCTTTTGGGTCTGTGAGAAGAAAAAAAAGCTCTGAGTTATAAGACCATTCACTGTTACAGTTGTAGGACAATGAGCAATCTCCTCACATCCTTCTAATACAGGATGCTTATATTCATGGCAGTCACATTTGGCACATAACACCACTGACAGCAGTCAAAATCATTTGGTAATGTGGAAAAATGGAATGATTGCTCTCTGGAAGTTTGCAATCCCAGACTACTATCAGTCACCAGATAATCAATTGGAAATGGGAAATATGAATGAAATAGAAATCACTGCATATAAAGAGATATTACATGCATTACTTCTTGTGTAGCACTGCAATTGTAATATGCAGGAAAAAAAAAAAACAAAAAAAAAACATTTTAAGGCAATGGAAGTTCTAAAATGAGGTGGATCAAGAGTGAATATATACCTGTTCTGCCTTCCTAAGCCAACTTAATTATAGAGGTAAAAGGAGTACATTCTATGGTTAAAAAAAGAAAGAAAGAAAGAAAGAAAAAAAATTAATATTAATTAACATGGTTGGGCAGGAGGATGCAAAAAGCTCTCTTAAGGACAGGATTTTCTAAAAATCAATTAGCATTTTCTTGGAAAAGCATATATTCAGTGGCAGAATTACAATGCAAATATTTGGTCATAAGTATTCTACGCTTAGTCTGGCAGGGAAATACTTCTAAAGAGAAAAAAGGAGTGATAAAACTACTGTAAAAGATGATGCAACATGACCCTTTAATAAGCATTTGATTGAAAAGAAGCTTGTAATGCCTCAAGATAAGGACAGATTTCACTGTATTTAATATTCCTGTTACTGTTACACATTATATTTTACATAGAAGTTGGTGTAAAATGTTACCTATAATATACTGAATTTGGCTAAGAGTAAAACAGTTGCTAAGATGTTAGCAAAAGGAAACATGATACTGAGAAGCGTAATAGTATGACTGCAGTACTCTGTAACATGGTCATTCACTCAGCATAAAGTAAGATTTCAGTTCCATTTTCATAGTCAATGACAGTCTTCCCTTTTTTTCATTCTCAAGTGGACAGCATTCCACACTGTCCTGTTGCACCGTCACTAATGCATCATGCCTCCCCTCTCTGCTTGCTGATGAGCCTTTATACATTTAAAGCCAAAAGAGAAGCTCAGAAAATTCCTCTCTCAATCTATTTTCTCCTTCCTAATCAAAATCAGTTTTTCAAGCATCTACTACCAAATACCATCTCTAACCTTTAAGTGTTATCTACACTAATGTTACTACATTTGGGACGGCACATTTGTCTCTATCCAAATGTAAGTTCTTCAAATAAGCCCAACTAACCAAGCAATTTAAAAATTAGTGATCTATTCCTAGTATTACAATACTGTTACATAATTAAACATAGGATTTTACACATTTATTTTGAGCCATATATTATTTCTAAGAGCTAGCAAAGACGATGACTAAAAAGCCTTAAAGGAACCCTCTTGAGGGTATGAAATTTCCCTGTTGAGTAACACTGTTTTTATTCATTAAGCAATTTTAACACAGTTAATATCAATTACAACAAATATCTCTAAGAAAGATCAACCTGATCAAAAAGTTAGTGTGAGCATCAATGGGATAATTTCAAATGCATCACTCTATAATTGATAAGGCATTTCATTATTCTCAGCCATTTTAGACTAGGGTTCAGTTCAACATTTCTTTACAGAATCACAGAATGACCAGGGTTGGAAGGGACCTCAAGGATCGTGAATCTTCAACCCCCCTGCCCCTTTAAAAACAGAACAAGACACCAAAAAAAGCTACAACTGAAGTGCAAAACAATTGACAGGTCAATTTCTGTCAATTTCTGAAAAGTTTCTTAGCTACCATTTAATAACCAAAATGTAAACACAATAGAATACTGTAATACGTGTAATATGATTATATCATACTAAATAAAAAAGAAACTAGTGAATGTTTCTATATAAAAGTAATCCTGACATTTATCTACATTTGACAAAAACTTTTCTTTTTTTAATCTTCTCCTATTTTTACTTGTAGCTGCCAGCTTCCAGAACAGAATCTAAAAGACCAGATCAAAGGGAGCAGGTTTCTAGAACAAAGAATTGGCTACCAAGTGGACCTGAATGTGTTATCAGAAAAATTGAATTATCACACTGATGCAGGTTTTTGTCTTTATGATCTTCATTTGGGTATTACATATGCTGCATACATATTTGGTTGCATGACAGACAATGACATTTGGCTACAACAGGTTAAAATTATTCAATGGTCAAATTATAAAAATTATAAAACACGTTTCTGATTAAAGAAACAGACATGTGAGCTTTCATTATATTAACATTCTCAAACTGCATCTCTCACTTACTGACATATTACAAGTATAACCTATGAGAAGTTATTGAGTTATTAGGGTTAATTAAATGCTTTTCAATTCCAAAATAAGAATAAGTTATTATTTTACACATATGTTTATTTCAAGCAGTAAGTTCATATTTGTTCACCTCTTGGTTTATTCTTGCCTCTTTCCTCTGATCTTACTTCCTTAAATAATTCCTCGATATTTCAGTCTTAGTTTGGTGTAAAAGATTAACTTCAGACATTATAAACGGTATAGATTATCAGTGATACATGAAATTTGATTTTTCAGGCACTATAAAAATACTAATTTGTAGCCAGGTAATATCCATCAGAATAACTTCTCATATTCCCATTCAATGTTTAAGATCTGGAATATTTAAATTTAAATTCAGATCAATTCATGATCTAACGTTACTTAGACCATTAGAGAAAAATGTTTCACCCAAAAAATAAAAATCCAAAACTCACTGTAATATGCAAAAAGATTATATGCTGCTTCTTCAAGCAAGAAAGATACTAGACTGAAACTTCAGAAATACACAGGAATGGTTCAGTTTTGATCTTGGTAAGAAGAACTAAATAAGCAACATACTCCTTTGGAAAGTTATTTTTCTTTTCCACTGGGGATCACGTGCTGATACATTTTGATACGTAGAAATAAAAAATATCTATTCAAGATTTCAGGTGTCCATTCAATAAACTGAAAACTCAACACATACAAGCCTTTTTCAGGGAGTATTTATCTTCAAAAGCCTATCATAGACAAAAAACAACTTCCAGCATTTTCAAGAAAGGATCAAAATGTCTTTCAGAATATGAAAAATTCACCATTCATCTATTTTAATAAATTGCAAAATTGCAATTCACAGATGGAATTAGATGGGTTAGACTAAGTATGGAACTTGAATTGAAAATAAAGGAAAAGACCACCAAAAATATTCACAGATCTGAGAAGAGTCAAGAGGAGAAAAAAAAAACAAAAAAAAAAACAACAACAACAAAAAAAAACAGGTAGACAGGATAAAACCTATTTTTTCCCCCAGATTTTGACAACAGAGAATAGTTTTGAATTCAATTATTACATAGTTGACCCAGATGTGGGAACTGAATGCAATCCTAGACTGAAGAAACAAGCAGTAAGGAATAGGTATCAGTTATCTTCTATTGCTTAGTTACTTTTCCTCAACCTACCAGCACTACCAAGACATGAAGCTCAAATAAACTTTCCTCCAGTCTAATCTGCCCCAGTAGTTGAAAAATAAATCTAAAAACATCAGCTAAACTGATGCCCCACACAGGGCAGTTTTCAGGCCTGTACAATTCCTCTTAATTGCCCTCTGGCAAAAATTGAACAGAAAGAGAAAAAAGGAGTTTCATATAGTTCTAAACCTCAGTGTTCTTTAGTTAGGAGAGAAGGACTGATTCTCTAACAGAGGAACAACTGCCACCACCACTGACAAACCAAGGAAGCGTGAGCACAGTGCGAACTGTACTACAGAATCTAAACATAAACAAGTATATATACACATACAGCCAGGCTCAAACTAAAAACAAACAGAAATCATCCTTTTAACTTTACAGTGCTTTGTTACATCAATTACACAAGCAAGCCAAATACGTACACAAAAAATACTTAAATGAAGACACAGAGCAATTGCTGTATTATGAATTTATAGGGCAGCACGTTCAAGGGATCAGCAAATTCTGATATAGATCGTGCAAATTATTTATTGTAAGTTGAAACTTATTTACATGTGTTTACATATAGGGAAGGAGAAAAACTACTACAGATGTTGTTGCTGCCTGTTAAGAGATTTTCAAAACTTATTCTCTGTGAATCATTGTTTCTATTCAGTACTGAAAGGTCACCCCCTACTCACGGCAAGGACCAGGAAAAATTTGGCAAGATTACCTAGTTTTAGTCCAACACTGTCACAAAAGCTGTATTCTGTTCTACTCAAAAGCTGTATTCTGTTCTACTCTGGCCTGATAACTTTGACATAGCCCTTCCATAAGTTGCTGCACAAATCTACCGGCTTTCTGCTGCCTATATGGTCAGGTTATGCCCTCACACTCATTGCTACCACCTGCACATTCTCATTTCTTCCTTTGCATCATTTTAACACTTTTTGAACTCTTATCTGAGCTAATCCAACCCACTAACTCACCTTTTTGCTAGGTTTCAGACACAAATCAATTCACAAACAGTTTCGGCAGAGTCAGAAATAGAACAAAGTGAAGTGAGAGCAGTGTTCAGGAAATACAGCCAACGTCTTCCAACTGCAGGCTGTTAACAATGGCTAACCCAATTTCAGGAAACCTATCTCCATATTCTTGTTCTGTTTTGGCCACGACATCCTCAAAACTCTTTTGTTGTTATTTAGGTGTTTTTTTTGTTTGTTTTTTAAATCATTCATCAAATTCTTAAGCAAACTTCAAGAGTTAATTCCATATAAATAGATCACAATAAATCAAAGTCCTTTAGCTGTCTTCAGATAAATTAACAATCATACTGAAATTGTGTGAACAGTAAAAGCATCTCATCTGCAACAAACTTGCTCTGAGATGGTTGTGAAACTCAATTTTGAAAGTTCAAGAAGCTGTTGCAATCTTCTTATCCTTACCATAACTACTAAGGTTACTGATTATAAGAATCTTTCCTATAGTTGCATCAAACAAGAATAATGTCATAACAGGCCTGGGTTCTAAGTTCACACCTGAATTCACATTTCAGTGAAGTTCATTTCACTCTATAATCAGTGTTTTAAAAGATTTTAAGATATATTTATTAATATTGATTTATTTAAATGCATGTTACAGCTCCTGAATAAACCTTCAAAAGCATATGAACGTGTAATATTGCATTTTTAATATGTCACTATTTGAGGAAACAGAGCCCTGGATTTAGAATATCCCAAAGCACACAATTATTTCCAGCTGCAGTGATGTAGTTGCTCACAGGCTTGACAGAGAAACCTGGGAGAATCAGATGTGTGTATAACTTCTACAGAAGTACTGCTTATCTTTGAGAAATGCAACATCTGCAATTCAGATACAGATGAAAGGACCCAAGAATAGAGACAAAGGACTTTGTACACATAACAAAGGACACACAATGTATCTATAAAGTAATTTCACTTTTTAGAGGGAATAGGGAAAGAAAAGGAAGGTGAAACAGGTGTTCGACTGACCCAGTTTTGTCAACAATGTGACATTAAAAAAAAAAAAGGCATTCTTCAAACCGAATCCACAAAACATCTAGCAAAGGACCTGACCTCTGTGCTGCAAAGTTTGCCTTCTCCAGCTGACACTGATTTGCCATTAGAAGGGCAAGTTTTCAGTTGTTACTTAAGAAGCAAAGTTCCTCATCTAGTTTCATCACATTAGCCATTGTCTTGGTGAAAGCAATGTCACAGAAATAAAGAAGTATCTACTTCAGAATCACAGAATCACAGAATTATCAAGGTTGGAAAAGACCTAAAAGATCATCCAGTCCAACCATCACCAATACTCCCCAGCTAAACCATATCCCTCAACACAACATCCAAACGTCTCTTGAACACCTCCATGTTCGGTGACTCCACCACCTCCCTGGGCAGTGCATTCCAATGCCTGACCACCCTTTCCGAGAAGTAATATTTCCTAATGTCCAGCCTGAATCTCCCCTGGAGCAGTTTGAAACCATTGCCTCTAGTTCTATCACTGTCTATACGAGAGAAAAGGCCGACCCCTAGCTCACCACAACCTCCCTTCAGGAAGTTATAGAGAGCTATAAGGTCTTACCAACAATAATTCCTGTTCAAATTAATACTTTCCAGGACTCTTCTTCCTCACTTTCATTTTGAAGCCTAGTTACTTCTCTGAAAACAGAAGAAGAAAAGAAGATCGTTAGTTTTTACCCTTTTTCTTTTTAAATTTTTACATGCGTTTTCATCCTTTATCCACTACATACGTTCAAGAGATGCATGTAAACATCCATATTTTTTAAAAGCTCTGTTTTATGATTGGACAACTGACATGTCTCGTAACTCCCATGAAAACAGAAATCAATAGACACGAATAATCTTTTTTGATACTGCAATTTGAAAAAAATAGCAATGTCTGCTTCAGTCCCATCCTCCTCTACCCCACCCCACCCCCCCCAAAAAAAAGAAAAAAAGTATAGGCTTTCAAGGCAGCTGGGAAACAAACTCAGGATGTGAAGGGAAAAGAGAGCAGCGGAGTAATTCTTTGGATATATATAGCCAGGCCTGGGTGGGGGAGGAAAAGAACTGCAAAAAATTATAGGCCTAGGATTCTAAAACACACAGTCTCAGATGCCAAAAATAAAATAAACTACTCAAACTAAAATATTTGCTACAAAGGCAAAAATAGGATCTACCTTTAAACAACGTGTAAGAAAATTAAACTGGTTTGTTTATATTTTTACATAACACACATAGCAGACTGTACATATTAAGGAAGTGTATTGTCTTCAATAAAATTTTACTTTTGAGTTATCAAGGCATGGAGTTACTACATCACTTCATAACCGTGGTCTCACTACCTCAGAGCAGCTGCAGACCACTAAACTAAGTGCTGATTGCTGACCGTTGAAGAGAAAAAACAATCAAAAGCTGCAAATATCAGACTTCAAGGTAGTATAAATTGGATATTGAAAAAGTTAATTTGTGAACCTGACTTCAAGGAAAGGGACAAAATTGGGGAAGCTAGCAAAAAAGAAAAATAAATCGGAAACTAATTAAAGTAACAGCAGTGCCAGGAACAGGAGTGAAGAGAAAATAATACGTGCATTTGCTAACTGTCTTTTATTGCAATGAGAATTCTGCCAAACAAATCCTATTTTTGCTTAAAAGTTATTAAGTGTCCTTATGTTTTAAAAAGAAGTTGAGCAACTACACAGGGAACCCTAAAATAATTTCACACGTAGTAACATGGATAATTTTTTTTTTGAGAAGGCCCAATTCTGTACATTTTTTTATTCGTGTAATAAATTATTAAAAATAAGCTTCATCTATAAGGTCAGAGCCTGTGAATTTCCAAAAATGGAATATCTGGGGTGAGATGGCTTATTTTCATTTTCATTTGAGAATGATAGTTTCAGTATATTTCAGCTAGAGTGGCACTCAGTAAAGCCATACAGCTTTTCCTATAATAAGGACCTCAGAAATCCAAACAAAAACACAACACTGTTACCATACATAATAGTAAGAACAAAAGGGCATTTTTTTGTGGGGGTTTTCTGGGGGTTGTTTTGTTTGTTTGTTTTAGCTTTCCAGTAAAACCAAGTTATTTTTATTGCATCTCTCATCACAGAATCATAGAATCACTTGAGCTTGAAGGGACCCTTAAAGGTCACCTACTTAACTTGCCTGCAATGAAGAAGGAGTCATCAAATCAGTTACACTACCTGCTTAATGAAAATGGAGAGCTGAAACCATCACCTAAAGGTCAGCCAGCAAGTCAAGTGAAACTTAGTATGGAGCCCATCTGTACCAAGAGGAAGCTTTATAGTGAAGTAATAGAGCACAGCCCACAGTGATGATTAATTCTAATTTCATGAGGCATCATGCTTTATCTTCTTAGAAGTTTATATTTGCAATTCCAATAACAGGTAAGCAGTATACTGTGTGAGACATACATACGGAAAAATAGATTGAGGCAGATGGGCTCATAGTAAACACGAACTGACAATGTTAACATCTCATGTAATGAAAAGAATTCTTAGTGAATTCACAAGTCGATTTATCTCCAAGCAACTTAATCAAAGGCAGTACCAAAAGGTCAGAGTCATATGAGGCTGGATCCAAAGTCCAAACAAGTTGTGAATATTGCTAATGTAATTTGAATAAAATTTAAAAACTACACAAAACGTGAATGCAGAATAGCAAGAGATGTGAATTCAAGGATGCCAGCCACACCACAGGTCCCTGCAACTACAGGGTGTTGGATGAAAATATCCAGGGCACTTCAGGAATGCAGAGGGGAGAAAAAATTCCAGACATATCAACCCTCCCTTCCCCATATGACTGGGTCAGACATTTAAATTTGATGACAGATATCAGACCCATACTCCAGGCCAGGACTACCTTCCCACTACTACAGAAAGAATCACCTCACTCAAAATCCCATCTCTGGTCAATGACGAATTGCCTCTGCTTTGGAAGAGAATGAACGAAACAGCAGAACATAAATTATGCACCACAAGGGCAATAAATAAATAAATAACTATTCCCTCCTGTTCCATGCAAGCTACCAGCAGAAGCCTTGAAGAACAGATCAGGTAAAAATTGGACTCATTACAACCAACAACAATCAAGTCTTTTCTCAGCTTCCCAAGACTTCCAATATTCCAGAACCAATAAATCTCAAATGCTCATCTATAACTTTTGCCTCTGGGTTTGATCTTGTCATCTAATGTAGCCTCTTTACATAATTGTAGAAAAGATCATATGAAACCACTGCTTTTCATTCTCACCATTACTAATTTTTCAAGACTAAATTTCATCTTCTGATTTTCCAGAGTTTTCAAACTGAATTTCTCCCTCAGACATATTTACTTCATGCTCTCCCTCTCTCTCTCTCTCTCTCTCCATGCACTCTCCAATACTCAGCAAAGACTGTTCTTATTTCTTCCCAGCTTCACTTGCCAAATTCTCTTTCATTCTCTTTTAAGACACTGAGTTCAACTCAAGCATAATCCCAAAAATTCTTTTATTTCCTAGATCTTTTGAGAGACTCAGTCTTTTCCGAGTGTGAATGATCAGTATTACAAACCATGTCCTAAATGCAAATTAACTAATGTTTTATTGGCTGGTCCTAACAACCTTTTTTACAAGCTATAAACCACCTGGTGTGCCTTAGAACAATCTGAGAAGAAAACAGATAGGGCTGTGTTATGGCCCAGATCCCTCTACCTCTGATTAGCAGTCTAGCTATGCCAGGAGTTCCTGTCAGCACTGGAGTATGTAAATCCACTCTATTTTTAATTTTCTTTCATGAAACTTAAACCACTATTTATTGCTCCAAAAACATAAACCATCCTCTGCTACTGAGCACTATCATCATTTCTTCCTATTCAGAAGCAAACAGACCAGATTTTTAGCAAAGTCAGTAACTTGCTCATTTCAATGCTGGCTCTATTATTTCAAGTATCTGGCAGGAAAGTGACTAAAATTGCACAGAAAAAAATATTACAGGAAAAGAAACAATTTATTCCAACAAAGTTATTTTTAAAAAATAAACAACAAGTAGAGTTAAAATGTTACAGTGAACATTTTTTCATACTTAGTAAACAACAAAAGAAATTGATCCTTCTGTAAATCAGGTGAAGCTCCAAAGCATTTTCAAGTTTAAAGACAAAAGAAAAAGTTAACCTTATGGGGAAAACAAGTAGCTATTTAGCTTCAATAATGCGTTTGGCTTCTTACACCCTGCAATACATCTGTCTGGAGTCAGCATTAAGCTGCTGACACAAAGTGAGTTTCCATAAACAAATGTATAAAAAAAATTCAACACAGGGGAACAGAGGTAGAAATAATCTTTATATGTGTAAAATAATTTCTACATGCATCAGTCAAAGATTCCTTACCATTAGCAGCTTAAGAATAGCTATACCATACTGAATTCATGATATTCAAGGATGAAAGTCCCAACATCTAACTTCTCCTGCACGGCAAATAAAGGCTCTCAGGATTCAGCCATTATGCAGTGACACGCAGAGGATTCTTCCTGTGCTCCCCTTCAAACAAGATTTGACTGCTGCAGGTTTGAGGACATATAGTGGACCCATTAAATTCTACTTTAATTGAAGAAGATGCAAATTTGAAAGCATTACAGTCCCCTCAAAGTTCTCAAAACAAGCCTAGAGTACAGAGCTTTACTTGCATTCATTTTTCTATTATCAGGTATCACTTTGCCACTTTGACTTTGGTCTTGCTTTATACCCTGTTATAAAGTCACTTTATGATATCAAAAAATTTCACACATACTGGTTTCAGCCTACAGGACTGATAGAGAATGGTATAGAATTTATGGATTTCATTGGATACAATTAATGGACTTCTTTCATGAACATATCTAAAGGCTGATCTAATAAATATGTTATTGAACAACATCCCAAATATAAAAACACTTTCAATCTATTTGTCTGTAAAGAGGCAGGTAACCCTAGATGTACTAAACCAACAGGACACTGAACTGTTTTCCTAAGCTCTTCCTCCATTCCCTTCTTTCAAGAGCCATTGGCCCAGATATTTGACTCATTTTTCCCTTTATAATTCAAAAACAAATGGCTCTCACTGACATCACAGTACTCCCAGAAGGCACATTTGGGGGTGCCCCCATCACTGTATTTCTCATTATACAAAGTTTCATGTGTACTATAATGAAATTTCTACTACATCATACACTTGCATGTGTCATGCAGATCTGGGGAAATTTGGGGAAAACATAAGAAGCACTGGATTTCTCTTAGCTCCCTCCAAACCTGAAAAATGTATGTTGCGATTCATTTCCCCAGAGTTCCACTTCTTTTCAGCCATGTGAATTGCCATCTGTGCTTCCCAGACTGGCAAGTTAAAAATCTGCTGTCATTTGTATTACCAATGAGCAAAGACCTCCCTCTTTAATAAAATAAGAATGATAAATGGCAATCTAGATATTGATTCCAAAGTGAGGAGCAGCAGCACCATTAGCTCATGAATCACAGGGAAGAAAAGATGGCAATCAGTAGACTGCCTTCAGAATTTTCTTATTTTCTGAATTTTCTTATTTTCTGTAAACTAATGATAAAATTATGGAGAATAAAATAAGATGAGCTGAAATGTAAATAAAAATACAACTCAGTTGATGACACGTTTAGAGGGATGCTTCATGAAGCTAGAAGATGTGTTTGGTTTGCAATGTACAGATGTAAATGGCAATGCAGGAAATTTTGTCATGAATATCAAAGGATTACATGCACATTTTAAGATCTAGAGTAACAGAAGCCAAATACCCTGAAAGTATCCACATAACACTAACATGAGTATTTTGCAGTGAGAGAAAAATTACCAAACAAGAAGATTAAAGCAGATGAAGGAGAGAGGTTGTTTAGTTTTGATTTTTTACTTTTCTTTTTGACAGTCAACAGAATCTTTTGAAGCACCAGATTGAGTATTGATGACTCACAGAATAAGGCTTTCAGAAGCAGATCATGGACATAAGTGAGCACGAACCCTGTTATAACTGGGTTGACTTGTCGGTTTTGTTGAAGTGAACCTGAAAGTTTGCATCAATATACCAGTGCCTGAAATTTTGCTAATGTAATTAGCAGGAATCCAGGAATTACATGCAAATCATCATATAAGAACAGGCCCTGAAGTGTTTTTGGGATGGGTCAGCTTCACTCTCCCAAATAGCCCTTGGGAACAGTGTCAAGGTTACCACACAGCCAGGAAAACTTCCAAACAATACTGAGTGTGCAGCTACCTGCTTTGAAAGCTGAGAGATTAACCAAATGGATGGATTTCATTCCATGCCAGCTGTCCTCAAGACCAGACTATGGTTCTATTTATTTGTGCTGATAAGGCTTTGAAATCAAACCAACTTAAGAACACAGAAACTAAGTGCAGATAAATCTGGAGGACTACACATACATACATAAATACACACACACACAGCCCAATAAAACAGAAAAAGTGCTAAAGGGAAAAATAGTAACCATCTTTAGAGATGGTTACAGGAGCTAGATCAAAATAGAAGGCCCACCCTGTAAAAGCAAATGGTTGGAAGATAAAGTTTGACAGTCTCAGCAAGAAAAAAAAAATCTAAGATGAAAATCAGCAAGCTTCAGAGGAAGAAAGACGGTATCATTGATATCACTGAAAACCAACAGCAATATTGAAAATGCAACAAAGAGAAAAATGGCTGTAAGCCAAAAAAAGCTTTTTTTCTGAATTTTGTATTTACATAATAAAGATAGGGGTCTTTACTATTAATTATGAGGAACTATTTAAAACCTCAGGATTTATCTCAGCCTACCAAACTATAGATATAAGGGAGATTGTTTTCTTTTAAGATTAATAAACACACACCATACTTTCCACCACAAATACTGGTTATTCCTACAAATACCAGAGCACACTTCCCTAAGGGAAGTCAACACACAAGACCAGTACCAACAGAACTAGGAACCCTTTATGTATTAAAATAAATCATACAGTAGTAGATTAAAAGAGAAACACATTATTCTCAGTGTCTTAGATTGCTTTCCGGTTCCTTCCTGCCTTCTTCCTTTTTCTTCCTTCTTAGAAAGGCCAGTAATTCAAACCTGCTCACATTGAGCCACGGTCCCCATAATGCTATGGGAATTATACTAGAACTCATATATAATATCTTATACTCCAAATTCTTCAAACAATAACCAAATCAAAATATAGCACTTGGTTCCAAAATTCATCAAACAGCTTCAGTGACTGCGCTCTCATTAAGTGATTAGTCAAATAGCAGGAAGATGGCACTAACAAGACTGTGGTCACCTTCATTGCTGTGATTCAGAACCATCCCAGCAGCTGTGCAGATCTCAAAGATGGCAGCAATTTCACATCCCTGCCTCTGCCAATCCATGGGAAGGTTCTGAACAGCTGCCAACAGAATTCACAGAATTCAGCATCCAGAAACCTGAGAGAAAAGGAAGAGACACCACTTCTTCCCTCAGGGCTAGACAGTTGCGGCTTCATGTTTCTCAGACACATGCTAATCAAAGGTAGAGCCTCAAAAAAAAAAAAAAAAAAAAAAAAACCACGAACAACAAAAAAAGTCAAGAAGACCATCAGAACTGAGACACTAGCAATTAAGATCAAGGAAGTGGTCAGAGATTTTCAGTGAGATACTGACTTCACCAAAACTTGAATGATGTTGTCAAAAAATGGTCTGCTATGTGGCTGATGTTACCTGATCATGAAGGACACTGAAGATTCATTTTTAATACATTTCTATCAGCACAAATGTTACACACAAGAAGTATGTTTCAGTACACCAGAAGATACCTTTCAGACTATTCTTCAATTTTACATGCCAAGTTTTATAGTGCCTAAATGTTAGAGAAAAAACATCTACTAAAAATAAGGCATGTTGCATTTCAGAGAGGTTTCGGGTCTTTCAAGTTGCTCAGTTTTGCATAGTCATTTTGTGACCCATCTTTTCCATACCTGTACATGCCCATAAATAGGCAAAATAGTATGATATTAAGAAGAAACTATTACTAAATGTTTACATGAAGATTCCTTCTGAAGTGGATCTGCTGCTTTCTTATCCTCCTCTTACTACACATCAGGCTATCTTGCATTTCTCCCTTATTCTTTCGATGCTTCATTCATGAAGGAAATTTCTAGAAAATTATACATCTTTCATACTCAGCAATAAAAAGAAAATATCACTTTCAAAGCTACATATTTAGAATCACAGAATCACCAAGGTTGGAAAACAACTCCAAGATCATCCAGTCCAACCATCCACCTACCACCAATACCTCCTGACTGAACCCTGTCCCTTAGTACCACACCTACACGTTCCTTGAACATCTCCAGGAATGGTGACTCCACCACCTCCCTGGGCAGTCCATTGCACTGCCTGACCACTCTTCCAGAGAAGAAATCTTTCCTAATATGCAACCTGAACCTGCCTTGGTGCAACCTGAGGCCATTCCCTCTAGCCCTATTGCTATTTAGTTTAATCCAGTTCAGTTTCATCTTTTCTCTCTTTCAGTGTTTTCAGTGTGTATGAAAGAAAACAGACTCCCTGTAATGCATTTCTTATGGGCTAAAGGCTGCACAACTGAGTCCTTCATTTGTTTCCAAAGCAAGTATGTATATATATATGTAGTAACTCAGGTTCCTCTATACTATCCAATGACTGCAACAACTTGACAACAGGGCTGCCCATCCCTGAAGTCATTAAACAGGGTAAAGAAGGACAAACCTGTCACTAGGCTTTGAAAGCCTCCATCGGGACACAGAAAGTTAAGCTAAAAAAAGGCTAGGCAAAAGATTGTAGAGAAAACATTTTGTTGAGGCTCAGATTGCATCTTCAGGAACTGATGACACCTTCAAAACATCTCCACACAAGACACGTTAACCAAGGAACTGTGGGCAGTGACACACGCAGTGTGTAGCTTCGTGAAGACACGAGTGCCACAAAAAAGTACAATTAGAAAAGGAATATGGCACCTCAATTTAGACATTCCATCAGAAACCTTTCACACTGAAATGTGCTACTTCATACATCACAAAAAGTGATTTTTATTTTTTTTTAAACACTGCTTTTCCTCAGTTACTGTCACACCAATTTTTGGTTTTCTTTTATTGGTTTTGTTTTGTTATGTTTACTCATACTAACTGTGTGCATCTGGGACTGTTCACCTTCATAATACAGTAAAGTCTTCATGCAAGCATGTCTAAACACAGCTGAAGAAATTCTCAGATGAGAATTCACAGCTCACAACACATTTTTCTCTGGAATTACATTGAATCTGGTATATAAGTAAAAAAAAAAAAAAAAAAGTCATACTCTAAAGGGACCACTGAGCTCTGGATACACTTCTACACCAAATGATGGCAGCTAATAAACATCAAGTTGGTACAGTATTCTCGAGCAACATCCAAGAAAAGAGATGTTCAGAAGTCCATTCATACACTTTCATTTCAAAGCACTTACTATCTTGAAAAGCACAGTTAAAGCTATCATCTTTTTTTATAAGAAATGTCGTAGTCAGATAAAAAAATAATCAATCTACTTAGGGTTGCTTCTGCCAGGAAGTTAAAACGTTTAAACAACAATATTTCACATTTGTAAGAGACATCAGGAGAAAAGCTACTAACAGAGGTTATCAATCCAATGATACCCTGTTAATAACTTTGAGACCTACTTGAATGAGGGAATTGCCACATAGTGACATTAAGCATGCAAGCAAGCAGATACTTACTGCCTATGGAGTTCCATCACTGGAATACCCCTTGTATGCCAAAAGCTGCACTTTTGTGGTTGTGTTTGACTTGCAGGTATCCCTGAATTACTCTCTCAAACTACTACTCAAACTTCTCAGCAGGAAACAATAACCTTCATGCACTCCTAGGATATACCCTTGCTATCTAAAGCAGTGTGAACATATTGTAACATTTCACACCAGTGTCGTGAGAAAATATATTTAAGGTGTGAAGAAGCGTTTCCATATTGACATTGACTATACAGACATCATGGAAGTCAGAGATGCTCAGAAAAATCTGCACGCACTCTTGAAACAGCACTCTGAGAGTAGGGGGATACAATTCTGCTTCCTCTCCTTCACATTTGTTTTCAGTGATAACGAGGCAGCTGATGGCTTGGTTGACTCTTCTGATAGGACACCAAATGGCATCCCCAACCACTAGCTGAGCTTGTCTAGAAACAAAAAGTAGGCATGGAACTATACAAAAAAATGTAACTCTTCAAGAGCAATCATTTATTTTCCTAAATATTTGCAGGAAAAAAAAAAAATTAAAAAAAAGAAAATTGCAGTTCTGCCTGGACGTGTTCACCAACACAGTACGACGTGGCACACAGGATGAGCTGTAAATCTCTACCACATTGTATTGCTGTGTCCCCGCTCAGCTCATCTTCCTGCACAGCAGCTGACTCTTCTACAAACTTTCTCTCAGAAGGGGACAATGCCTGAGAGCACTGGATATTATTTAACCAAGCCTGCCAGGTCAAAGTACTGCAGTACTGCAGCAGGGATCCACAAAACTAACAAAATAGTAGGGTCTGTGTTATAGGAAAGGACTAATGAAAGATTAGTCGGAAAAAAAAGAAAAAACACATCACATTAACAACAATTACAAAAATATATATATATATACATATATTTTGTGTATACATATATTATGTAATTTTGTAATTTTATATATATATATATATATATATAAACTTTTCCAAATGCTGAGCTGACATCACCAAAAAAAGGTCAGAAGGGTATCTTAATGAAAGGTAAAAAATCTAAGTGTTGGGTTGTCTGCTATCCAGAAGAAACAGTAAATTTAACCACTGTGTGCAAGTTAATTTTAATAATTCAACGTAAACCTCAGGCACTTAACCTCAGCATTCACTTAAAATTCCTTCAAAATATAAACAACTTTTGCAAGTAAATAATTAAATAAAATACAGAAAACACTGCACTTATGTTTTCAGATAAACAGATGAGACACCCTCGCTTCAAATATCAAGCTCCCTTATTTTACCTCCCTGAGCAAGGTGACACCAGCCCTGCAGAAATGCCATACAGCTTCTACCAGTTTCCTACTTTTGCAATAGCCATCACTTGCTCTTGGGCAACTTGCCTGACTACACGCTAGAGGTCTAACGCGGCATAAAAATCCCCTTACAGTAATTCTAGTAGATAACAAAAGCTTAGAAAAATCAACCAAATCAACCCATCTTACACAGTCATATATTTATCAAATATTATTCTAATAAGAGAATTATAAATGAAAAAAATGAAAAGAAAAAAAAAAGGAATATCTACCAACATAGCTTTGTAACACATTCCAACCACCAGCTCAGAGGAGCCCATCCCCACACTACGTATGGCGCCACAGCAGAAACCGCGCATCCTCAAGTACACCAGCATCTACTGTGTGAGTATCCACAATGGCTGTCAGAGGGAGCTGCTTAGCAAATACCCAAGAAGCATCAAAATGTCAGCTTAGCACAGTTTAACAGGAACACATACAGATTTTTCAGATATAGTCCAGATTTTATCATCATAAACAAAGGTGGGGATCTGAAGACAAAAGGCTCTGGGCAGTTGCAATGAAAGTTCACATTTTTGTTGCTTCTTGGTCAACAGAAATCTCTTTATAGACATAGAAGTAATTTATGTAATTGAATATCTGATAACATAACAAATTCATTTAATCAAAACAAAAACAAACAAAAAAAAAAAAAAAACCCACTACGTTCTGTGAACCAAACAATAAACAGCACATTGGATGTATTTACTTTATTACATACTTCCTCAGAAACACTCAGTATAAAAAAAATAAAAACAAAAACAAAAAAACCTTCAGTGAGTTTGAAAACTAATTGTACCCACACAAATAACTTCTATAAAAAAAAAAAGTTATGATGGGACTGTGGTAGTTCTAGTCAAATTATGGTGAAGTTCAACATAAGAAATTTATTTAAAAAGATAAACATAAGGAAAAGAGTTGAAACAGTATTCTTACAATTACTTTATAAAACCTTTCAGAAGAGTGATGCTAAGACATAGCAAGCCAGAAAGAGCTTCCATAAGGTATTCGCAGCTACATTCCCAAGTCTTTCCTTGCAGAATTAATTATGTCATGCTTATATTTATTGCTATTACTGTCCTGCAAAAGCAACTCTCCAACATTACAGACAGCACTCACCTTAGTACTGTAACGTTCCAAAGCAAGCATAACAAAAGTCGACTCTTAAGAAGCATTTACATTCAGAACTAATATTGCTACCATAAAGCAATAATTATGTATTGGGGGGGGGGGGATGAAAATTGATTGCAACCAATTTAGCAGATAGTCAGAAAATCACCACCTTGAAACGATGCATTATGAGCTGCATAATATGAATTAACATACCTATCATGACAAATGACCCAGAAAGATCACTCATGTTTAAGGCTGCCAGATATTTCCTTATAGAAGACTCATTTTTCATTTTCTTTTAAGTTCCCAAAGGCCTTTCAAGATGACCCTTTCTGTGGGTGTATCCATCTTAAAGCTCAGCTGCTTCAATATTTGCATTTTAAGCAAAACATACGTTTTTCACCTTTCCAAAGACAGGGGCAGGAAAAACACACTTTCACATTACAAAAGGCTCTCTTTTCTTTAGAAAGTTTAATCATTCGCAGGCTTTGAGATCCACATGCATCTTCCTAAGAGACAGCAAAAGGTATATCCTGAATCACAAATGATGCTTTTATCAAGCTGACTGCAACTTTGTTATTCTGTTTTGGTGCGTTACAGCTGAGTCACCTAAACATTCTGCCTGTGTTGACTGCATTCCAACAGAAGGCCTCTGGGAGCTGAGCATCTGCAGCGCTAGATGCGTGGGACAATCATTGTTGGAAGGGACCCCCAGATGTTCCTCATCCGACCTCCTTCTCAAACTCGTGTCAACTATAAGATCAGAGCAAGTTGCTCAGCGTGTTGTGCAGTTGGGTACCGAAAACCTTTTAGAGAGAGAACAATCTGTGAGCACTCACTTCTATGAGCAATCACTCCCACTGTATAACTACGCTCATGCGAAGAAAGCTTTTCCTTATATCCAGTCTGAATCTTGTTTCAACTTAAGACCACTGCCCCTTTCACTCCCACCCTATACCTCAGTAAGGAGCACTGCTCCATCTTCTCCCAGCTCTCCTCAAAGGTACCAGCACATTGTTGTTGTATCCCCTGAAGCTGCCTCTTCTCCAGTAGAACAAGCCCAGGTGTTTCAGCCTCTCCTCATAGTGCGAGTGCTCCAGACCCTAACCATCCTGACAGCCCTCTCCTGAACTCACTTTAGTTTACCGGCGTCTTTCCTGTGTTGAGGGTCTCAAACCTGGATACAGCACTGCGGATGTGGTCTGATGAGTTTCAAGGAGAGAGGGATAATCCCTTCCCTCCACCCAATGGCTGTGCTCCTGTTGGATCAGCACACCACCGCCGGCCCACGATGTCTGCAGCCACAGCTTCCCAGAGGAGCTACTCTGCAGCCCATATCACTGCAAGGAGCCCTTCCTTCCCAGGCACAAGGCTTTGCAATTGGCCTTGTTGAATTTCGTAAAGTTTTGGCTGGGCCTTTTCTCCATGATTCAAAAGTCCCCCTGGATGGCGGCAGCCCCACCTTCATTCTCGTAGACCTCAATTTGGTGCCTTCCACAAATGTAAGAGAATATTCCATCACCTTCTCAAGGTCTCAGAATCAACCGCCAAAGCATCCCATTTGTTACTGGGATGTTTGCATCCAGATATGACCCATTAACCACTACTCTGAATCCAGTCATTGAAGCGTTGCTCCTTTGTACTCTGTCCTGGCTTCCACTGCTTGAATACTCCTTTTTTGCACAGGAGATCAGACACCAAGGTCATCTCCTGACATGTCTACGCATTTTCATGAGTATCAAGATGGACCACTGGCATCTGAATTGTTTCTCAGTGATATCCTATGGATACTGTTCCTTGTAGGCAAGTCTCTTTTTTTTTTTTAAATAAAGAAGTTATTAGGTAATTAAAATTATGGACTTCATATCTCAGTGCTAACTTCACAGTAGATCTAAACACTTAAATTTGCAGTCTAAATCAACAGACACCAAATGACAAATCAAGCAGTGAGAACTTCTGTAGCAAGGTCATTCACAGATCACTGCTAAGCAACTTCCAGAAAAACGTCAGATGGAAAAGGCAAGCTGTGGTTAGTGGATTACACAGGGAGACAGATCTTTTTTTGAAATCATTTCAGTGCATGCAGATCATTAAAGCACTGCTAATTTTGAAAAATGTCCTAAGAGCCCAAACTGGATTCTCAACATGAAGGGACACAACACTTCCAGAGAACTGTGACAATAGTTCTAGAGAAACATGCAAGGGCTAAAGACTGGTGGTAATGAAATAGAGAAGAGGAAGGTAAGGAGGTGCAGTAAGAGCATCACATAACATCACATAAAGCATCACGTAAATAGTGAGGCCATACATTGTTTGGTACCAAGAAAAAAAAACTACTCCATCTTGCTCACTGAACACAACCAGAGTCATTCTATTCCAAATAATAAAGGACACGTTGTAGGGGAAAACACAACAATTAACCACAAATTTACAGGACAAATTACAGTTTGACAAGGATCTCTGGCATTTCGTGATTTATGAAAGCTTGATCTTGCAACTTCAATGTTCTTTGAAGATGTCTGTTGTTGCACAATAGAAAAATATATGGATGATTTTCCCTAAGAAGCACACATATCACTTCATCTGCAGATTACATTTGGCCTATAAAAGAGATGCATATTAATGCAATCATACACAGCATGCATTATCTACATTTGTTTTCCTTACTGTATTGGAAGCATACTCTGTGACCAAAAAGAAAGCTTTACGTAAGTCTAGAAGAAAAGAAAGTCCCATTTTACTTTGACACTAGCTCCCCCTCCAGACCGGCCTAATATCAGAGTCATTGCTTTTTTTTTTTTTTTTTTTTTTTTTTTTTAATTCTGACTGCAATGAAATTTAAATGCTCAAGTCCCAGCTTTCTTTATCCCTTTAAATCTCAATGAACACACTGATCAAAAAATGTAAGCTCAAAAATATCTTCCATTATTTCTTACGGTACATAAATTCCAGGGCTGAAAAAAATTCATTCGATTCAAAATAGATGTGACAGATAAAGAGGTAAATCTGTACAGCTACAGAGAGACAGGAGTGGTCTGAAAAATTCTATGAATGGGTAATATGGTAACTTTGTTATACAATCAAGCCTCTGTTCGCAGAGCGTTCATAAACCACAGATGCCAAAACAAAAGGAAGCCACTATGTGGTTTCGTACTACCTTCACTAATTCACTTAAAGTACAGATCTGTATTCCAGCAAGAATAACTAATGTGGTTTGTTTTTTTTTCTTGTTCTAATAGACATAACGTCTTACAACTTGCTCAGCTAACATGTCTTGGTTTGTTTAGAATTTTGCCAGTTATAAAGAAAATGAAAGTTACAGCTTGCAGCCAGACCTGCTGTGCTACCAAGTGTCCTGGCAGCAGCATCACTCAATTAGTCAGTTTGTATGATTTGGTATTCCTAGATGATTCCTACTCTCCCCTCATTACTGAGCTGCTTCCTCGGAAAATATGAATAATTGATTAAACTTTCAACACTGAAAAATGGTTGTCTCATTATATTTTGTTGGGAAAATATGCAAACTTTGCAATCTGATGGTTTGCCAGCTTTAGGTACACACAAGCACATGAAACACTAACAAGTACCATAAAAGCATGAGACTAAGCATACCTTAAGAATCAGAGAAATGGATATAACTCGAAATACTTAAAGCATAGTCACCAACTGATAAGTCCTGGTAGCTGGGCTTCTTTAGTAATGGAAGGAATTGTAACAGCATCCGTAAAATAGCCGCAAGCACAGCACAGCCAACGCTGACCATCTATTTGTTTCTGGATCTCATACTTCTCTGAAGTTTACAATAACGTACATTGGAGAATAACTTGGAACAAAAATTGGCTAATGCTATCATATCCAAAAATGCTTCACGCCTAAGCACTCGTTCTGAATCATTTACTCCATCAGCTTTCAGTTAACGCCTAGAAACAAAGACATCAAAACACTGCATTTTGGCGTAAAGCGCTGGTGCGCGCTCATTGAGTGATGTGCACACATAAGCACTATTTACATCGCAAAGTCGTGAGCGTTCTGAACACCCGGCTGCTTTTCCCCTTCCACACCCACTGCAGCGCGTGGACCACGGCACCTGATATCACACTGCTGAACTGTTACACCGTGCGGGCGCCCTGAGCACAAAGGCTCATAGCACTGCCCCGGAGAACTTCGGATCTTTCAGCGCGTCAGCTGACGGCCGTGCCTCGAGGCTCTTCGGTACGACCCGGAGCACGGCACGACGCAGCAAACGGCGCTGAGCAGCAGCAGCGGCAAACAGCATCGAGCGACAGCGCGACCGACGAGATGCTCGGCCCAACCAGCAGCGCTGGACTCGCTCACCGCTCTGCCCTCCGCAACCACCTCTTCGGTCTCCTCGGGTCAGGGGCTTCCGAACGCGGGGGCTCGCAAGCCCGGCCTGCGGGGAGCAGCGGGACACCGAGCACACACACGTGCGACAGACCCGGGCGCACACCGGGCACAAACTTGAGAGGAAAAAAGGCCTCATCACCAGCAGAGCCCACGGCCGAAGCGAGCAAACGTACCGAAACGCGGTAAAGGTCGCCCGAGGCGGCAGCCGGCGCGGCTCCACACCCCGTGTGAGCGCGCGTCTCCCCCGGCTGCCCGCCGGCCCCGAGTTCCGCCTCCATCTCCCGGCCCGGGGCGGCGCGATCCCTCGGGCGGCCGCGGCTCCCGGGACGGCGAAGCGGCCCGGCGCCCGTCCCCGCCGCGGG
>JAPSGF010000001.1:12258764-12310569 GCA_035772895.1 Perdix hodgsoniae
AAAAAAAAAAAAAAAAAAAAAAAAAAAAAAAAAAAAAAAAAAATGCCGAGCAGCGCCGGAGTCGCGGCGGCGGCGCCAGGCCCCGGGGAAGGGGAGGGATGGGGAGCGCGGGCTGGAGCAGCCCGCTCCGGGCTCGGCATCCGCTTCCCCGCCGCCGCGGTTCGCGCGCAGCCCCCGCATCCCCTTACCCGAGTGCGGCGCCGCCAGCGGGGCCCGCGCCGCCGCGGCCGAGGCTGCGGGGCGGGAGGAGACGCCGAGGCGAGGGGAACGGACGCCCGGCTGCGGGGACGGAAGCGGGAACCCGCCGTCGCGTAGCGGAGCCGCCGGCGGACTGAGACGGCGCGCGAGACGCTGACAGGGCGCGCGCGCCGAGGGCGGGGAGCGCTCGCGCGAGCGGCTGACAACAAGGAGCGCGCGGAGCGTGCGCCGGGCGGCGAGCGCGGCGGGAGCAACCGACGGCGCTCGCTCGCTCGCGCGCGCCCGCCCCCGCGCGCCCTACTCGGAAGAGCTCCTTCGCGGGCGCGCGCCTGCCGGCGGGAGACAACCTATGAGAGAGCGAGGCGGCCTCCCGATGCTGCCCGAGCGCTCTCGTCACGCGGCGCCGAGCTCGCGGGGCGCATGCGCCTCTCGGGGGGCATCGCTCCCCGAGCCGCCCGCTCCGCGCGCCCCCACCTCAGTGGCCGGGCGCGAGCCGACGGCCGGCCCCGCTCCCGCCCCGCCGCATCCCCCCGCCGCCGGGCGGAGCTGCGGCTCCGTCCGCTCCCTGCGGGCAGCCCACCGGGGCCGGCAGCCCCGCGCCCGCAACGGGCGGATCCCGGCCCGCGGGGACTCTCCATCTTGCACGAGGAAGGGCAATGACTGCGGTGTCTGGGGGACGGAAGGAAGGCTTAGGGAATTCTGTGCCCCGGCAACCTTCTGGAGAGATCTGGAAAGGCAGAGATAACGAAAATATGTTTTCCTTTGGGTTCTAATTCCTGCCGACTCCAGAGATCAATTTAGAAATGGAAACAGTAAGCGGATTGCCAATGGCTCTCAAGTATTGAGCCGCTGCTGCTAGCCGCTATTAATGGATGGATATAATTACTATCAATTATATTGCCTGCAGGCTCAGCCAGCAACTTGGATTCCAAAACCCACGGGGACAGGGGGATGGCTTGCACTGGTAGAAGAGTAAAAGAGTTGTTAGAGAAGTTCCCCATTTGTGATGTAGAGCCATCGGTGAACTCGTGCTGAGACAGATAAGGAGAAATCAAGAAAAAATGAACTGTCATTAACAACCTTTAACCTGCTGTCCAGCAACCTTTCGCACGTGGGAGGAGGGGAAAGGGGGGGGAAGTGCAACAAATCAGAAACATACTGAAAATCTGAACATCCAGAGCAAGGCCAGGAGCTCGTGCAGTGCAGGCAAGGGAAGGAAGCTGCATTGAGATGACCCAGAAAATAACGCACAGCTTTCCAAAGGACACGGCCAACTGCAGACTGCCTCTGCTTGGAGGATCTCAGCTACAGCAAGGTTCTGAAAGGAAATTGTTCAGGAAGACATCTGAAAACTGAAACTTCCTCTGATTGGTCTTCCCTGTCAGCTGGGAAAATAGAGATGTGTAGACATGAATAAATCCAGCCAGTCACTCAAAAATGACATGGGTACATTTGCCACAAACACTTCGGAGACAGAATGTCCACAGACTGGCAGAAAATCAGGTTAAAATAAATGGGCTGTTTCATTACTATGCTCGTGGTGGCTTTGTCTGTACTCACTATGGTGTGAAATTAAGTGCATTTCAAATCATTTCTTAATGTAATAATGATACTACTGCTGGTTTATCGGCTTCCAATTCCACAGTACCCTGTGCTAGAGGCATATTATCTTCAGCAATTATTTTTATTTGTATTCTAGTTCTAAGCATGCTACAGCACCTACAGTTATCAGCCCCGTTTTGATTTGAGGTGGTGGAACTGGTGACCTGAGCGGTGCTAAGCCGTGATGTAATGGAAGAAATGAAATCAGTAGAGTCTATAAGAGTGCAAACTTTTTATAAGTGCTCAATGCAGCGAGTGCATACATTTAGAAGTATGTTTCCCAAGCCAGACTAAGAAGACAGTAGTTGAATTCTTTTAGCCACAAAATATAAATCATTTTTAAGTGTAGAATCTCATCTGTGACTCCAACAAATCCACCATCTGCTGACATGGGGTCAGAGCCTTACTTTATGGATGCTTTGATAACTTTGATTGTCTTCTAATTCCACACAGAAAGTTCTCCTCTTTATTAAGTTAATTGAAAGTGCTGGTGATGGGCATATTTTAAAAAATTCAACTGTATTTTTTCAGATTCTCTGAGTAGTACGAAGCCCCCAGGGACAATGAATACCCATTCCTGAAGACTCTTTTAAGTGCCTTGACTGGTGTCAATCAGTGTCATAAAGACAAAAACTTGTCAGAGCTCCTTTTACTACACAATCTGTCCTTACTCATATCTACCCTTTGCACCGACCATTATTTTTTAATGTGAAATTTTAATGAGAACTGAATGACAATCCTTCCTCAAGTGAATGTCAGTAATGGCTGGATCTGTGCTTTTTAAATCTATGGCAAAAGCTTCAAGCACTTCAGCAACACTGGAAGGATTTTATTTCTGCACAGAGTTGATGGAGCCATGTGGCCATTGTCCAATTCACCAAACAGCACTTAGAACGTTCTTATTCTTTAAGAATAAGAATTCCTTATCATTCCTTATTATATTCATAGCACGGGCTAATCTGGTGATTTGGGTAGTGGTTGTATGGGTACCGTAACCATACACAAGGAGTACGGTGCATTTATCTATGCAAAGATATCATTTCTATGGTTAATGAAGGTGTCAATACATAAAAGTCAATAAGCATTGGCTAAGCCATTGCAAGGAGCTAGACATGGGACATCAAAAGTGCAAATTTAATCTGTTGCTAAACTCAGCAAGTCTAATAAAATCTGCTGTGCATGTGCAGGTAAGGATTTCTATACATCATAGAGCCTGTTCAAATCTAGAGAGACATTTATGATAAGGCTGTCCTCATCACGAAAAAAGAATAAAAATAAAAGAATCAGGTGCTTTAGTCCTGACTGCACAAGCTTAAGCCAAGAATATGAATTTGAGATCAAAAAAAGGCTGAAGTGAAATTCAGGAAAAAGTGAAATCAAGAGTAAGTGACAACATATATTTCGGAAGTTTAAAAGCACTTAAGTTTTCTTCACTTATGTTTCCTGCACATTCCCAGAAATGTTTCAGTCTTTTTAACTCATGCCTAAATCACACTGAACTGCAAAGATAAAAGGCACTGCAGCACACACAGATGCAGATTCTCAACTAACATCAAGATTGTGGCTATTATCACTGCAGCACCAGGGAAGCTATGTGCCATCCAACGGACGTAGGAGACCAGTCTCCAGCTACCTCTTCTGCCATATGTAGCATATAAACCACAAGCTGATGCAGCATCCAAGCCCCTCTATGTAACCAGCTCTGTCAGCATCTCAAAAGTCCCTGATCTCTGTCTAACAGACAATGACTGCTTTAATATTCCTCAATTTTCCTAGTGCCAACACATTCCCTCACCCCCTAAAACAGCCCAATGGGGAAACTAAACAGAGAAAATTGTAATTAAGAATTAAATTACTAGTTCAGGAAAAGCTTAAGTAGCTGTGAAGGGAAATTCACACTACAACCTGTGGCACTTTCTCATGCTTATGCATAGGAAACAATTACGTTAAACAATTCTGCAGTTTTAAGATAGAAGCTTTTATGTTTGGTTGCCCCGTGTGCATTTCCTAGTGTCTAACCTCACAGTCTTAATGCATTGCCTGTAATTGATACAAACTCAAAACCTCTTGGCATCGAGGCAGCAAGATGGTGGTAGCACTTCTACTCAGCAGGTGGAAGCTCAGCACAGTGAACCTCGTTTCACTCTGGTGAGACGTCCTGTTATCTTTCTCAGAAGTAGCATCTTAACATGAAATGTAAAGACATTCTAACTTTGTCTGCCTTAAACACACACAACAAAACACTCAAAGTTCATATTCACTGCTCAGAGGATACAGGCTTTCCACGTGTGTGAATCGTGTAATGTTAGAAGACTTCTGAAACATTTTAACTAAGACTTACGTACACATCAGTGAAAGAATGTCATTAAATCAGATACTTTATTTCCAAGGAAATGCCACCAGGCATCATGTACAGCCAGTCTCTGTAAGTGCAGTATGAGGTAATGGTTCCTGTTCTGTGGGGGAAAAAAAGTGGTTTTTTTTAATTTCTGAAAAGTACTGCTGTTGGAAGATATGAGTACTTCAGCATAACATCAGGAAGCACTTGCAGTTCTAGATCAGCCTAAGACACTTTTCTGCTCATTTAGCAAAACACTTTCAGTTTCCAGCTTAAAGCAGGTGAAACCATAACAAATATTGCACAAGGAATGTTTATCTGTATTCAAAGCATTTGAATAAAGTGTTTATATAAATCAGTGTAAACTTGTTCTTTCTTGACACTTGCAATGCTTTACTTTGAATTCCAACAAGTTTTGATATGGTATACAACTTTTTTTCTGACTACACGCTGGTTTTACAGCAAGTAGCACTTGAAGGTCAAAAGGAGTGAAGTACAAACACTATTAAAATGAGCTGGGCAGGTTCCATAATCACAAAATCACATTGTGGATGCTCAGTGAAGATTAGAGGTGACTGTGGTTATGTGGAAAATACTGCCGGACAAATTCACCAGCACAGCAGCAGTCCGCGTCACAGTAGAACAGCGAAGGTCAGCTCACAGTATTGAGTCACAAATAATACAGCTATGTGAACATTGTCATTTGTCACCACAGATGAACAATTAAACCAGAAAATATTCAGAAGTGTTTTGGGTCATCCAAAATTATGCACATTAAGAGCTGCTACAGGATGAAAGCTCAGCTACGCAACCTGCATGTTGCTGCACCAGCAGTGTGCACAGTGCCACTTGAAGATTGCCCAACACTTCCCACTTCAAGATCCCATGTCAGTTGCTTATAGCAGAAATATTTGTTTCATAAACTGTCAACCGTTTGGACTGGCATTTTCAAAGCTTTGTCTCCCCCCTCCCCCCCCCCCCCCCCCCCTTTTTTTTTTTTTAAATACCTTAAGTTCCAGAGTCAGAATTCCAAATCTCTGCGGATTACTGCAGTGAAAAGAACTTCAGCTTTTCCTCTAAAAATCTACTCACATTTTGTCAAGCTGTTTGTATATGGAGCCCAGGAAGTATATAACTTTAAAAAACAAATCTTTCACAGTAAATACTTATTTGATACTCATAAGAATCATATAAACAAATTGCTTGTTCTGGCATAACCCTACTAGACAGTTAAGCACCACACAGCTGCTTGCTCACTGACCTCCAGTGGGATGGGGGAAGAAAATTAGAAGAGCAAAAGCTGGAAAATCCAAGCTTGAGATAAAGCTTAGAATATACATATATATGAAAGGAAAAGAAAAAGAGAAAAAAAGAAAAAAGAAAAATATAACAAAAAAAAAAAAAAAAAGTGATGCAAAGCACTCATCTATTGATGCCCAACCAGCCCCCAAGCAATGGCAGCTCTGGCAAACCTTTCCCCCATGCTTTTATTGATGAGCACAGGCTCTGTGGGACAGGCTAGCCCTGGGGCCAGCTTTTCCCTCTCCATCCCTTCCCAGCTGCCTGCTTACCAGGCCTCTCTACTGGCTGGCTTGAGTGAGAAGCAGAGACCTTGATGCTGTGCAAGTACTGCTCAGCAACTACTAAAACATCGCTTGTTATCAACACTGCTTCTGTCACAAATCTAAAGCACAACACCATACTGGTTGCTACAAAGGACACTTATTCTCAAGGATTTCTTGTGCAGCTTTACGATGTAATTGCATGACACTCAAAAGAGTTCTAGTGTCTGCATTATTTGCAAAGTACATTAAAGCTGTATTAACTCTCTCTTCCAGTCACTATTTTCCTCTATGAAACTGCGAACATGTACTTGTTCATCAGTAGCACAACACGCAGATTTCCTAGCTTTACTTGGCTCTCATTTCAGCCTCAGAGGGAAGGGGAAAGTGAAATTTATTTTTGAGTGCTTACAAATACAACAGTGTTTCTTCTGGGTAGTTTGCTCTTTGTATAGACCTACAAGAAACAGGAAGCAACTGGACTGTCTGTATTTTTGTCCCTGAGGTACCAAAGGCTGTTCTTTCCCTTTAAGAAGAGCTTGGCCCTTGGGTTTGCTATTCTAGCTAACTTCCAGTAATTTATTCTGAACTTGGCTCTGCATTGGACTGGACGTTGTAATTTCTGCTTGGCAATTTGCTTCTTTGCTCAGACGAAGTTCAGTTAAGTTTGTGGAAACAAATCCACCATCTCTTATAGGATTTTCAATATTGGAGCTTTAACAATAGCATCATCAGATAATTTCTAGTTATTCGTGTCTGTTGGAGAGCCAGGAGTTATCAGAGAGCTCCATCAGTGTGCACAGGGGTGTGGTGGCTCCGTTAGCTTCTTTCTGAACAATGGATTTCCTGTGAAGGTAAACTTATGCTCCAGAACAGCCTGGTCTATTTTATAACCTGAAACAGAGAGGGGGAACACTTTATCTGTGGCTTACAAGCAAAATGCTATCACCTACTCAAATAATGACCCCAGCTGTCCTCCCTCTCAGCACTGTCTTTGCAAATGGTTTATGCACACACTCGCAGAGGAGGAGCAGCTGATGAAAGACCTTCCACAGAAAGACGGTCCGTAGGACAGACCCAGCAGTTCACGTGAAACTGCTGAGTTCTGGACGTAAATACATCTGTGAACCAAAACCGTGCAGGATGAGCACTCTCAATTGAATTAAACTTTCATTAAGCTTGATTATTTTATTTTGCTTTTGACAAAGGCCTTTGCATTTATTACTACACCAGTGGCTAAAACTGAAATAGTTCTTAAATTTGTCATAAGCAGTTCACTGTTATTTCATCTACCAGTATCTGGCACAAAGGGAAAAACGGTGAGAAAAGCAAGCCAAATCAATTTATCAGTACGGCTAACTTATCAGCCCATTCTCAAATCACATTTCCCACAGTGTAACTTGAATGACCAGTTTTTCCTTCCATTAGCAAGTACATTAAAATAAAGGGGTCTCCCTGCCAGCAAGTGTCAGATGCACCAGATACAGTATCCTATCTGGACATTAAAGTTATATCCAGGGCCTCCAGCTGGATTTCAGTCTGGTTTCCAGCAACATCAGCACTAAGCAACGACCGTGGCTAACAAACAAGTATAAAGTACAACTTTTTATCTCCTGAAGTAAAACAATCTTCCCACAATCATAAATAATCTACCAGTAAAGAAATTCAGCCTTGACTCCTAGCAGCAGAAAGTAGAAGAGGCCCTTCTGCAGCCAGCCTCCTCTGCTGCAGCCCTGGTTGCAGACAGCACCAGCTCTGTCCTTCCCACTTCCAGTCGGAAAGGGGCATTCCCAGCACCAATAGAATTCCAGGTAACTGAGATAAAATGTCCACTTTCAGCTCTAGGAATGGGTCTTGCTGCAGTGACAAGTGCATCCAGGACCTTGCTCTTAGTTAATACATTCCATTATCACTGGAAAAAAAAAAAAAAACAGCTGGTTCAAAGCACACTAAGATCTATGCAGAAAAGAAAGACAGTTGTGAGCACGCTACTCTGACATCTGCAGTGGCTCTAAGCCAGATGTCAAGGCTGTTCAAAGCTGTATTTCTAACCTGCAGCACTCCCACTTGTAGAAACTGCCGTCATGTGCCACTGCAACCATGGAACTACAAACAACATTTGCTAGCAATGGTAAGAACTTACTCCCACCCAAGAGGAGTTGTTACTCATCTATCAGCTTTTAGAAATGGCTGCTTCTTCAATTTCTCTGAATTCTTTCAATAATCAATTGCTTCTAACTTAAAACAAAAAAAAAAAAAAAAAAGATAAAATAAGATTCACTACCATTAGAAAAGCCAAATTATTCAGAATGCTCTATAATTTGGAAAAATTTTATGTTGATTAGTTTGAGGGACTGAAAATTACTTTCATCACTAATTTTTCACATCAATCCAAGTGATGACTTCAGAGCATTTCTGACAATCCATTGGGATATATTTTTTTTCAATTTTGGCTATCTGTAGCTACTGCTTTTGAAAAGTCTGATATCTATTCTTAGACCAAGTATTTAACTTGTTTGTATTTTATTGCTTACCTGGTCTTTCTCTTCTGCCAGGCTTGCTGCAAAGCCCTTAGCACCACCAAAAGCAGTGTTTAGAACCTGGTTACCATCAAATTCTTCTTATCTAAAGAAGTGGCACAATTTTTTTGCTATTTTTATGTGGGGAACCTAGGGAAAAACAGTTTGCCGATGTGTGAGATAAGCCACAACAGCAAGCAACTCATAAGTGACAATTTCAACCTTTTTGACTCAGAATAGGTGAGTGTCTTCTAATGATCTTCCCTTTCTTTGCAGGTAGTAGATAGACCAAAGAGAGAAACAGATACAATCTGTCTAGTCTTACATTGGCAAACATGAACAAAAATTTATTACCAAACTCCACCTAACTGAATTTACCTTTTTACAGTGTAGGCACAGAACAGCTGGTAGATGGCAACGTATTCAACACCACCCTTCATTATGGTTATTACAGCAAAGCACTTGTAGGCATTCCACATGATATATGTTTATATCACATTTAAATGAGACCTACTATCTGTTTGAACTAAGAGCTGCCTCCAGGGAAGGGTGGAATGCAGCTCAGCTCCTCTATCACCAGAGACATCAAGGATGAAAAGTTTATATAATCTTTTACAAACATATTTTAAAGCAAATTATTATTTCCTTCTGATGTTTCTACTTCCTGTTGCTCCTGCTGCCAAGTTCATATGTGACAATGAAAACAGGAGTGCCATGTGAGAGAACTGGTGAGAGCTGATGTGTGTCAATACAGTTTAACCACTGAGAAGTCAAAAGGGTGTTAATAGCAAATCAGAACAACTGCATTTATATAGCAGGTTTTAATCATTTGATTATTTCTCTACAGTCATTCCATAAAGGATAGGCACGGTTCCAGAAGACTTGAAACCTATAACAATGACTATAAGCTTTATGGTTTTTTTATACCTGCATAACACAAAACTATGCACAGGTAAAATAATGTAATTTCATAATTAAATAAGTTGTACTGTTATGAAGTACATACATGTGTATTTATGCATGCTACAAATGTATCAACAACACAGTCAGAACAAAACAAAGATGTGGAGGCATAAGCAACTGGAGGAATAGCCTCAGAAGCTGACCAGCAGCATGTCTTGGAAAGAGAGCAGTGTGCTAATGGCACAAATGGAACAACCTCTGTGTCCAGGAAGAGCCACTGTTCCATCTGTGAAAGGATGCTAACCATTTCCCACCTGCCTTTGGCTTTCTTGAGTCCTGTGTGGCAGCCAGTGGTGCATCCTGTGCTCATCATCGACACATTACAACACACTGGAAACCTTTGACCATTTCATCTCTTGAAAGGGGAGAAGGGGCTGTCACAAACAGACAGTGATTACGCAGTTCTAAGTATTCTCAATTAGAACATAAACATGTAAAGGAACATTTCAAAACTCTCTCATTACAGCTGCCCATGTTTCAAAATGCCAGCTCACAGGAATGCAACAGCTGAAGGATCATTGCTGGATACTGAAGAGAAACCTTTGCACTATTTTGTTACTCAAAACTTAGTCTCTTTAATACAATATATATATATATTTAAAATAAATAAAAATAAAGATTAATACATGAAGTGCCTTTTGCTAGGTTTGTGGGATAGTGAAACACAGTCTTTTGGCAGGACCAGCTGCCCCCTCAACAGGTGAGCCTATCAGGCCCCCTGCTCTGTAGAGATGTTCAGGATTTCCTCTCCTGATACTTCTTTTCCTGTTCACTCTTCTCCTTCTTATTATGCCCAGAATTTTCAATTCTGTACAAAGTAAATGGTAAAATTCAGCTTTATTGCTCCAAAGAGCAAGTGCACAAGGCTACGCCAAGCATAGCTCTGCAAGGCAACCCACATCTCCAGTAGGCAGCTGCATAAAAAGTGATACATCTGAAACATACTAACCTGGCAGGGCAAGTTCAGTGTTAAAATGTATCATAAACACAAATGAATACAGCTACTGCAGATCAACTGGTACCAAGATGACTTGTTTCTCCTACCTGCACTGCTGAAAGCGAAAACTTTGATGAGCTTTATTAGTCTCTCCATCCCTCCTTTTCCCACTGTCCTCTGCAGAATGGTGACATGAGAACTGTCTCACAGGAAGTGAGCCAACATTTGTGAAAAGTTAACAGGTTACTGTACAGGAACGTGCTTGTGCTGCTTCTGCAGCAAGAATATATTTTCATATTTCTCAGAGCACAAGATTTGCACAGCAGGTACTTCAAGAAGAGCCTAAGGAAATTCTGCCACCATTAGTTAACAAATAGCCTGCCTCTACAGCAAGCATCTCCCTTTCATCTTCTGCAATGATAGGCTTTAATTACTGAAGTATGAAGCCTATAGCCCTGATCAGCCCTTAATTTCATTGCTTATACAAAATCTGGTTGAAACTGGATGTCTGAATTAGCAGAAACTGTAACATACCAGATGGGTCTTAAGTCCGCCATCTTCTGCCCAGAGCTTACCCAGCCAAAAAGAAGCCAAATTTCTCATTCAAAAAGACATAACACTTCACTCTGAAGGCAACCACATATCGTAACATTTCCTACTATTTTAGACGTTAAATACAGTTTGGCACATGACAGCTTTGAGCTGAGAACTCGGTTACATGAGTCGCTTCCTGCAAAATGTTATCGCGTTCTGAATTTGCAAACAAACTCTTTATCAGGTGACTGCCATGGATGACTCATCAAACCACTGAAAAATAGCACAGGTGTAGATCAGAGTTAATATTTATACGCAGAAAGAACGTAATAAAACCGTGACCAGCTCTGTAAAGCAAAGTACCACCAACTCCACGCTCCATTTGTTGTTGAGCTACCTGGTGCCTGCATTGTTGCAACACTGGCTGCAACACTGTTACTTCCTGGAGCTCCAGCGGGCAGCTCTCAGACAAGAAGGAACAAGTCTTGCCTGGGTGAAATGCTGCCTAGCACTGAGGCAGTTTGCTTGGTTTAGTTTTGCCTTACTGTGGCTTCCTAGAGGAAGAATTTGCATGTTGCTTTTCAATAGCCAGAAAAAAAGCAGGCTATACCTCCACCTTTTCCTGTTTCTTCCAGACTCCTTGTCTTAAGCATTCAGTCGATTTCAGTTTGTTCAGTTCACAGTCTTTGTTGCAGTTCCTATTCACTTTGAACGCTACTGAGTGTTCCTCCTGAATGCATCCAATTTACAGGACTTACAATTTATAGAGGTTACATGTCCAACCTAGTGACTGCTGTGACTAATTCTCACCAAATCCAATGGAAAACAAGGCCTAAATTCAAAAAGGAAAAAGAACAGTCTTACTCTGTGTTAGAAAGCTCTCTTTATCACTTAATTCTGCAGAAAAATTATTTTGTATGTTTAGATTTGCACTGTTTTTGAAGTAGGCTAGAAAGGCAGTAATAATCTATAGACACTTATTAAATTTACATCACTGAAAATAAACAGAAATATAAATCCTGGATCACAGCCTCACTTGGTCTGAATGGATCCATCTTTTTTGAAATCAGCACACTCACAGGTTTGTAACTTTTCAGAACCAGAGACACGGGTATAGAATAATATACAGGAAATAAATCTGTTCATATAGTACAGGTTGTAGGACTGACTACTCAAAAGGCTATTCAATAATTTATATTATCAAAGGGCAAAGGGCTGTAATTTAGCAGTAAGTTTGAAAAGCAACAGAAATGATGTCCATTTGGAGAATGACTGAAGTTACTTCACACTCTCCAGTCCGGAGAAGAGAAGCAGCTGGCAGAAGTCTGGTTGAAAGCAAATCAGGAAGGCGCTCCTCATGTGATAGGTGGTGGTCCTGTGCAATTCCTTGCCACAGCAATGCTGAAGATGATGAATCCTCCATGGGCTCAAGGAGAAGTCTTGTAAGGGTTACTACATACCTCAAAACCACATCAGCCTACAAAATGCCAAAGATGCAAATGGTTGGAGTGCACGAACATATTAAGTGGAATTATCTTGGAAGCTTCCCTCTTTCTTCTTTAGGATCCATAAAAGTTCTTGTGTAGAAGAATAGCACCTGTAATGCACTGATAAGTGAACAGAGCCTATGTGTGACCTCCTCCTCTCTGTGCCATGTTACACTTAACCACCTACCCCTGCCCAGAGAAGAACACCACATCACAAGCAAATAAACCTGGTTTTCAATTTGTTGCAAAATCGCAAGACAGCCCTCAAAGCCAAGGCATGGCAAAACTTGGAGATGCAAATCTTTCAATCAAATAAAATACCCTTCAGTAGCCGGTCTGAAATACAAGCAAATAGAAGGAGTCTGGATATCTTCTCAATTTCTATGTCACCCAAAGAGTTTACAGTGCTTCACATGGTACATGGAAAACATGACACTTTTGTATTAAAAGGTATCATCAGCCAGAGTTGGTTAAATCATTTATGACTGAGTTTCACAATTGCACAAACACTAACAGAACTTCCATGATGGTATGGTAACAAATCATCCTCATGTGCTGCCAGGAAAAAAATTCAAGGAGGAGTAAACAATTATGCTAGTAATATTTTGTTTGTTTGTTTTTTAAATGCGCTTGAATTGATTCTTCAAATTGCCAAAGGAGACAAATGGGCTTGTCCACAAGCGGTAATCAGAGCACAGGGAAGCAGGAGATAAATTCAAAGCATGCTAGCAAGCCTCCAAGAGCTATTTTGGTCTACTTCCACATGGAGGAAAAAACTGATATCATGGGATCTAATGTCTAACAGCTTAAGCTTAGTTATAAGTAAATGCCAGACTCTGTGAGAAAAGCCATGATCACTCCTTACCCACTGGTAAAGACTTTATTGCCTAAAAATCATCTTTAATTGCATAAAATCTTTCCATCTTAATGTGCAGTGAAGACTGTATTTGCCTATATGTGGTACAAGGCAGAGTTAATTTTAAGGTGCAAGTCCACACATAAAGAAGCAGCACTTTTTTAAAAAATATATATGCAGCTATTGATAGTAAAGTCAGGGAGCTGTGCTGGGCTTAACTGGAAGGACTTACACCTCTTTAGAAGACACAGAGCTTGTTTTCCACAGGTGGTTCTTGCAAATACCGCAGTCCATGAACAAACACAGCAGTTCCCTGGTTAGTAACTGGGGGAAGAAGAAGAACGAGAATTTCTAGCCACAGCACCAAGCACCATGCTGGATTTGCATCAATAGGAAGATGTAGAAAGACCTGATCCACAAAGTCATTCTTTGTGGGCAAACTTGCCTCTGCAACATGATGAGTTTCAGGAGAGCTGCGTACTCAGGATCTGTTTTCTAACAGTTTTATGAGATAAAGTTTCCTTTCAGTTCAATAATATCACTCTGCATAAAAACATGTGTCACAAACTCCATTTTTTCTCTTGAAGGTATCAGCAAAAAACTACCTACTTTCAAAACACAGCTGGATCAGCTCAAAATGGAAATTACACAAGATGTTGTAATAACACAAAAATAGTTTCAGTGGTCTAACTGTTCCCCATACAGCTCTGTGTTCCTGAACAGTCCAGACATAAGCAAGAATAAAGCAAAATGTGAATTAGAATCTTTGTCCTTCTCCCAGTACCAGCCAACATAGATACCAACCTTATCTATAATGATACAAAAATTAAAGCCGCTTCAATCATTGCACCTGCCAGTTAGTGTCCATTTGCAGGTTAGCTGTCAAATGCAGTCAGTTCTACAAGACAGATTTTGTTAAAAGCCTGTGTGCAAACCAGCACTAAGATACAGCTTTATATTGTTTTAGTAGGCTTGGGTAACCTCTGTTCTCGCTAAGACTGTCAAGTAAGGCAAAAGCTGACAGGGATGCCATAGCTATAAACCTGAATTTTTATATAATTTTAGCAATTTGGAGTTGTAAATTAGGTATAGACACTTCATCTTATTATGGCCCCTTGTAGGACAGTGGACTAGAGAACCCTTGCTGTGAAACAAGTGTGAGACATGCAGAGATGAGGGCAAAACGCTACAGCTTAAATACTGCTATGTGTCATAGAATTCACCACATTCATCAGCACCATTCATCAACCTGGGTTACCTGCAGTAGGTAGTGATAGTAGCAGAGATTATGCTTCCCATGACCTCTTAATACATATTAACATAATAGCATGGCAAAGAAGGAATGAAGACAAAGCAGGACTCATAAGAAAAAAAATACAGATTGCAATCAAGAGGAGAAAACGATGATTCTGATCACACTTCTGGGTCACAAACAGGAGAGATGAAATGCATACAAGGCAGAACTCTACTGGAAGGGACAGAGTTGACTGAAGAAGAAAAAAGCCTAGCATAGTAACATAAAATTGGGCCCCAGGCCTGTGACAATTCATGCAGTTGAAAGTCCTGGAAAAGATTCAGTACACCAAGTTTTCTTGAACGTACACAGTGAAACAATGAGCAATTTTGTATAAATAATTTCTGGCTTCCTCTAGCAAGCATGTTAATTATTGCAAGTGTTTTTAATTAATCATTCAAAATTTTAAATGTGGAAAACATGCTTTATGCAATAATCATGGAGTTCTACAGAATCTTAAGCTTTCAGCTACTGTACGTTCAACATTAAAAAGGTTGTGTTCCATTTTAATTTACTGTTCAGGGTTTTGCTATAATTTTGTGCAAACAGGCAATGAGGGACCACTAAAACGCAACTAGTCCTGCTGGCACAACTCTGCAATGAATTTAACATAAAGGTCTGTTCCTCTAATGCTAATTTAGCGAGGTTATAAGCTGAAAGCAGAAACAGATTTTAATGAGATAATGGCTGAGTTTTAAGCTGCTTTTATTTTCTGCTACTGGAGATTGAGGGGAAAATATTCCACTGAAGTGATCTCTTTTCACTTTCATTCCTGGAGATTTTAGTGGGCAAAATCTCCCGTATTTAAAAAGATATGTGAGCAAATTGGAATCAACAACATAACTGAAAAAAAGCCAAATAAATCAAGTGAGAGAAGGTTCGGCACTTAATCCAAGGGAAATGGAGTTTCAGAATTTCAAATAATGAAGTAAGTTTGCTATAACGTGTTTTTCTTAAAACAGTCCAGAGAGAAAGAATGAACATAGTGATAATTTCGGTACAATGTCAATGCTATGAAGACAATACAAAGCAATTTACACTTCGTAGACTTCATTTGAAATGTATTATCTGGGAGGTTTTCATTGACAAAATAGGTTGGCCTTTCTTAGACACTATGTTTAAATGTGCCCGTAATTGCATTCCCTTTCCTATGAATGTTTCATATAGTTAATGTTTCCTGTAACTGAAGTAGGCATTTCTTAACCACTTGCCTATACAGTCTCTATAAAAATGGTGGCCTGACGAAGTTCTCTAGATTTCACTGGAAGTATATAAACTTTATTCTTAGCCTCAACTGCATCCTGCTTCCATAAGCTATTTTATCACAAGTTGGTAATTTCATAATTCCTTACAAGCAACATACAAGAAGCAATTGTAATTCGAAGCAAATACTTTTTGGACCAAAACACTGAAGTTTGATGGCAATTACATAAATGGCAGTACACTACAAGGCAGCTAGCTAATGTAAATTTAAAGTAGAAATTGCTGTCTCCACAACAGACTTTGACAGATACATTAAACAACATTTTTTGAGAAGCTTTCTTTTTCTAGCCGAAGCATGACTTAACAACTAAAATCCAGGTAACAAAAATGCTATTTCAAACCTCTCCACCTACTGTTCAGAACTCAGGTTATTGTCTGTGTAGTGTGATGGGCTCATTTACCTCAGGTACCCAGGTAAACTGCAATTTCCTCACTCCTGTTTGCCTGATTTCTTTCTGCTTGTACTTTAGGTCTGAAACCGGCAGCTCTACCTACTGTCACTCAGCATCTTTATCTGGTCATGGAAACAAAGATCTCTGTTGTAGCAATATATCTACAATACTTCACTGACAGAAAATGACTGACAAAATTTTCTGCGGAAATTGCTGGGAGCAAAATCAAATTCTCATTTAGTATAGTACTTTAATTTCACTCCTATGCAGGCAGCTTTGTATGGTCTCTGGGATTTATGAAATTCATCTGCTAGAGAGATGGCTGTACATGCTCCTGGATTGATAATGAGAGGCATCCCTCATAATCAGGCCTGGTAAAGAGCACTTTTGTCCTCCACTGCCTCTTATTATGTCACTCAATAATAAAGACTTCTCTCCTTGACTTCTTGCATCAGTTATATTTTTATTTGGGAACGTAAGAAATCCTCTCTGCAAGTATGTGATTTAGGATCTTACCTCTAAAATGCTGATTTTAATTCATTGTTGGTATTTCTGAAACAATTTGGTTGAATGTCTAGGATGAAAGAACAATTTATCCTGCTTTTTTTCATTTCTGTTCTTGTTTTTTTTCTAGTACTTCCATGCCAAGTGTTGATAATCTTCTAATCACACAGTCTCAATGCCACTGCCAACTAACCTTTTTTAAAAATATTAGCTAATAATGAAAAGCCATTCAGAGTAAAATAAGCAAAATAAGATTTGTTTGAATGTAAGCCACAGAGCCTTCTCACTGTATAAACTTCAGAGCAGAATTTTACACAGTCTAGAAATGGATATTAATCTCAACCTGTAACCAGAGAAAAATCTCTTCTATGAGTGACATAAATGTGACCATTTATATGAAAATATATCACAGCTGATAAAAGGGCAGCTGAACTTTCATTGTAGCTATGAATTAATTTTATGAACTTCCATTGAGACTTTATTCTTCCTTTTTTTTTTTTCCCCCCTCTAGAAAATACTCTTTAAAAAGTCCTCCTGCATTTATAAAGTAACTTTCTGAATTACAAAAGTCCAGATTGTAAGGAGAGCACTCATGAAGGATGGCAGTCACCAGCAGCTACAAAGCTAAAAAGCTGAAATTCAGGAGAAAAATGCTCTGACAGAAAACAAGAGAACAGGAAGCAATACAAAGAGAGAAGACATTGCATAAAGGATAACTAAGAGACATCAAAAGTGCTACTTTGAAGAAGATGAAATCAAGATGCAGAAAGAATTTACAATTTACAAGGGTTTACAAATGGAGGTCAAACCACAAACCTGAGTGACTAAGAATTTGTATGAGACATTTTGATTAAGGAAGTCCACCAAGACAAAAGGAAATTTCAAACAGGGAAGAAAGACCAACCCCAGAGTTAAATAATGAAACAATGGGCAATAGGCCATGTGATTGAATGAAAAATTCGGAATTCTGTGAGCAACCGTTCCCCATGTCTGGTCTGTGTCTTGTGGTGTGATTTGCTGTTGTTCACAAAAATCTGAACTATGACTGATGTTCCTCCTGGTGTTCACTATTAATAATAATTAATAATCGTGCATTCACTGGATGCAGCACATGCTGCAACCTTTCCATCACAGACCGCAAGCACAGATCTTCTTCTTCACCTAGATATCAGTCTCCATGAAACCTGCAAGAAGTTGATATTCTTTAAAACCTTCACTCATCACTGAGATTGCAGCTTACCAGTGAGTTTGAAAATGGGTCATTAAACTTAGATGCTCACATAAACACACACACAGCTGAATCAAATAAGCCTTAAGAAATAAGACAAATTGGGTGGAACAAATTCCAGAGGAGGAAGAGCTGTGGTTATTGAGTGGAAAGGAGATGAATGAGGCAAGACAAAGAGAAAGCCAACTTTGTCATGGCTTCAGGACAAATAGAGAAAGAGGAGATAAGATATATTGGGACAGCATCTAGTAGAAAGATGACAGGGAATAAGGCAGAAGAGAACAGTTTGTTGAAAAGCTAGGGAGGAACGAATGGACAGGACAATAAAAGGCTGTGCCTTCTAGAGGAATATGAGAAAGATGGGTAAGAGAAAACTGTAGCTCCCCAAAAATAGCTTTGAGCTCAGAAACTCAAGAGGAGATAACAAGATAAGAAGAGTATAGGCAGTTTCTGCAGCAGTGGGAGATACGGCAGCGCTATATGACTGACGGGACAGAAAGCAGCAGGGCATAGGCGTGGATGTGGGTAAGGGTAAGCTGACATAAATATGAACCGCGTGAAAAAAAGGGAGTACTAGGCATTAGATCACTTCTGCCTTGCAACTGTGTGCCAGGGGATGAGGAGGAAGGCTGGAAGAGGCCGGCAGGCCTGCTCAGCTATTCTGGGCTGAGGACACTGCCAAAGGGGCAGGTGGAGCATAACGGGTAAATGCTTTGTTCATGAGAGAAATATTGAATTATGCCCAGTAATTACATGGACAGAGAACTAAAGATAATTATGTGTCTGCACACCAGTGACTCTGGGAGTATCAATTAATCACTGCACCAGTCCAAGCCGGTTGTGAACTCCCCAGTAAGACCTGGCTCTGTCAGAGCAGGCAGCTACACTGGGATCAGCATCTTGGACAAGCCGTGGGGCAGGAGGCCAGGGTCCTCTGGGCACATGGCCCTGCAGGCCTGGGAGCCAGCTGGCACAGAGGCACAGCAGCTCAAAACAGGGGGCAACCTGGAGGGCAGACCTGTCCTAGCAATGCAGGCCTCGGAAGAGGAGGAGGCACAGAACAAAATTAACACGACTGTAAAAGCCACAGCTGCTGTTCAGGAGGTGGCATTGATGAGCATGACGAGAACCACACCAATGTCAGCCAGCAGCTATCAAAGACTGCAGAAATTGCAATATCCTTCATTGCAGGAATCCCATGTGTTGGTATTTGCAGACTCTCTTTTCAACAGAGATTCTAGCTTACAGAAAACACCAGAAAATGGTGCCTCTCCCAGTCAGAACATAACCAAAAGTTTTCCTAATATTGATAGTTCTAAGATTTGGCCAATTTTGCTTGCCACACTAATTTGCTGCTTGCAGGATCATAGCTTTTCCAGTCATGTTGAATTGTTGAAATGTTTTGGTACTTGGCAGTTTATGTATCATCCTCCCACACATCATTAATTTGACAACAGACATTAAATCTTTCTGCCATGACTGCAGTCTCCTGAAATGAAGTACACACAAAGGGTAAAAGAATCTTTGCCTGACTCCAAGCCACATCAGAAAAAGTGCAGAACAGACACAACTGCAACCTAGCCAAAAAGCTACAAATGTTCACCACTGATGTTCAGTAAACGAGTACTTTTTCCTTAGTTCACAATAAGTTTTGATAATTTCAACCTACAACTTCCTGTGCTTCTATTCCATTATCTACAAAGGAGGAATAGGCTTCTATGCTCCAAGAGGCAATGCTTCATTAAAAAGCAAACGTTCTGAACACAGAATTTGAAAAATGTCATTTTTCTTCTAAAAGTTTGCTTCAATTAAATTGTCCTTGCTCTCCCTATTTATAGTATCCAATTGCTCTACTTTCTATCCTGACATGTCTCTCTGTCCTGAGGTCACTGGAATGTCCTGTCCTTGACACAAAGGGAGGTTAGCAACAGTGACGTGACAGGAGGATAAAAAACAGATTTGTTTCTGTCAGTCAGTGCTGAAACACAGATGTGGAAAACTGTTTAAGATCATAGAAATTGTTTCTCATGACATACGGGCAGGAGCTCCACACCATGTTTCTTATCTGAAGGAGGTTAGCTGCTCTTAGCACAATCTTTCCTTGCTGTTGTCTTTATGGTGCTCTCAGTACCTTTGTAATACAGACCAAACCTAAAATTCTTATCATGTCACATGTTGCAGTTTAGAAATAAACGTTGCTTTGAGGAGAAAAATGGCCTTCTATTTTTAGAACAGAAGCACAAAACAGAAAATACAGAAAAATATTCAACCCTTCAACTGTGAGTACTATGTAACTGTAAGCTTAATTTTATTAATACCATCACATTTCAGGTATCTGTATGATAGAAGCATTCTCATGGATACATTCTCTCTGCATTATTTATGTATATGGCACTATACATAGATGAGCTTTGAATAAAGGTACTTACAGCAAGTTCCTTGTATAAGACAAAATAGAAATATTGTCCAAGCATACAGTCCCTTGAAAGTGATAAGTGTTCTGAAATTACTGCTTGTGCTTTCTCTCATGGGTCTCATGATTAATTCAAGTAATGAGTATGCGGCTCTGAATTTCATATACATGAGAGCCAGATGTTTAACACTGAGATTGAAAAAAAAAAAAGCATTTATGAGACATTAGCTCAGAGAAATACACAGTGCTGGAAGCAGTCTTCACAGCCTCAGTACATATCCTTGGCCTGGATATCTTTCTAAGGATGCTACACTTACAGGTCAGTCCAGCAAAAGAGAGAGATGCAATGGGCATAACAGGACTAATGACAAAGACTTTTCCACTGTAATTGGACAAAATTGTTCCACCTGCCACTGACACTGCTGGTTTTCTTCCTGTTCCCGAGCAGTGTGAATCAATAAATAAATAGGACTGTACCGATCTTTCGTCTGCAAAAAGCACACACAGCTGTGAAGGAAATAGAGGTGGAACAATATAAAAACTCCAGCTAAATACTGCTAGGATTATGGATATTTGGATAAACTGGGTTAAGATTCTGGAAGGAAGTCAAGTAACCACAAGCAAGTCTCCAATATTAATAAGGGAACAGACAATTATACAAGCCAGTAGCAAAAAAGTAAGTAATTTTGTGCAAATATCATTTAAAAAACAGCATATTGGAAGAGGATGTGATTGCTAAATATACTAGCGGCCCACCTGCTACTGTCTACATTGCTTTTCTCCCTTTTACAAGACAACTTTGAGTACATCTATATAAATAGATTAAACCGTAGAGGTTTCTTATCTATAAATAGCACACACAATTCTAAAAAGCACCTTGCTTACACTGGTCAGAACAAAAGAAAAGATGTACTGAGTAAGTGGAAAGGGTGATGGTGACAGTTGGTCGCTCCTGAGACTGAAGTCTTTCATGCAACAACAGCACTGTGGCATAAGCTTACTTTGTCATTACTGTTCACCTACCTTCATCTGCAATGACTAATTATGGAGGTGAAAGATATACCTACAAACCTTGTTGTCTTCTGTCCTTAAACTCTTGGTTTACAAATGTGATATTGATACTACTTCCTATCTCTTAGTCACTAGAAGATGCACTGGTTAATCATATGCCAAGCCAAATGTACACCCCCAGGTAATCCAACCTGCTGGGAGAAAATGAAGCAGCTGAGAAGGTACTGAGATATTTTCCAGCAGGGATAAGGAGCCACTACCAGATGTTGACAAAAATCAGTCAGAGAAGAGCAGGTTTTCCTTTTGATCTTGCACATATTTTCTCTATCAGCTATTTCTGCAATTCTCCTACTTAGTAGGGTCTGATATCCAGCTCCCACCAATATTCCCTAGTCTTTCTCTGGTAATTGCCACTGCTAGAATAGTGAATCTCTTTAAGGCTAAATTTCTCCTTAGCAATATATTTCTCTTTCACAGAAACATAAGAGGCTTGGAATTTGCATTTCAGCCAGCTGGTGATGAAGGAGGATGTCTTGAAGCAAATGAGCAATAGCATTTGCCTCCTACCACAATTCAGGGTAACTCAGAAATCCATCCATCCTTTCTCCTCCCTACCCTGTTCCATCCTCCTGATCTCCTTCCAACACTGCAGCAAGCTGTGTTGAGAGCCCCAGCAGCGCAGGGCTCTGCAGCTCTTGGCCTGCTGCACAATGCAGCAGCTGTCGAAAAAAGCTTTGTTTGCCCAGCACAGCAGTTGGTTGGCCAGGTTGTGCTCACTCATAAATGGAAACTTACACCTGCCCCACCACAAGCCAGCTGTGGGGCTGAGGAAAACTGGGCAGTGCAGCACTTGTGGTCAGATCTGTAGCAGACGTGGTCTCTCACCATAGCACTGAACGTCAAGGCTTTGGCCATGTGCATTGGATCAGGCAAAGGCACTGGCATTTAATCTGCCTCCTGCAGAAATGTTGTGATTAGCTGCAAATGCGGCACTTGTATTAATGAAAAATGCTTCTTAAACTTTGTGTCTTTGGCATTCTGTTGTGCTAGAAAAATATATTACTTTTACCGCTGAATTCTAAAGAAAGTCAGGAAAGTCTCCTGAAGAAGCACAGATTATTCCTGTAACAACAGAATCTCTACAGAGAGATTCAACAGAAAGTTCTCACTCGTTGGAACAAGTGCTTTCTCTATATCAAAGTGTTGCCTGTTTTTATTACTGCTTTCATTATGATGCAAAGTGAACATATTCTGATCGAGAAAGCAGATAAAATATTTCAACCATTACTAAGTAGTAATCTCAGCTCATTATTTTTGAAATAAATACAGCTCTTTAATCAGATCATTTCACATGGCAGTAATAAGATAAAATGTTCACTAGTAAAGTTCAGGAAATAACAAAAGTATTTAAATAAAAACGTCCAATGCTATGTGAAATTCTGAAATTCTGAAATGAACTTATTCAGAAGCAGTTTTCATTTCAATAAATATTCCTGAGGAGACTTTACTGAAATTTTTAGGTTTTAAAAAAAAGTTCCAAAACATTTTTTTTGCCAAGCCATTTCAGTTACACTTTCTTACCAATTCTATACTTCTATAGACTTCTTTAGTATTTTGGTATTTTTCTTCTACAGATCCTTATCTGTCACTTCCTGGCTGAAAGTGAAGAAATCCCCATTCATCTTTCTAGTTGTACTGAAATCGGCCGTTCCAAACTTTGAGGTCAGGCATGTCACTTAAGCTCAACAGCTTGGCTCTTAAAAGCAAGTGATCAGTAGTTCTCTCACATCAAGTTCAAATCCAGAAACTGGAAAGCATTTACAACTCACAGATACATCCCTGAAGATGGTGAACTCCCAGCCTTTGTTTCTGTTGCAGTTCTCCACTCCATTTGAAGTATTCCTGCACACTGCATTTAGCACCTCTTAACAGGCAGTTGGCTGTAGTGGAAGTAAACAGGTCACCACCCTTTGGAGGTGGTCAAGAATGCTCTAGAAGTCTAATAATATTTATGGTCTCTTCTGAGTAAGATTTCCAAATTTGGTATCCTTCGCAGCTAGACTAGAGGTGTAGTCTTCATATCACCTCTAAAATGTGCATGCAAGTTGACCAAACAGCAGTCTACACATCAGGACATGTGGCAGAGTGGTGCACTCGACTAGTACTTAGGTGAACTTCCCCTGCCTACTTTTATCTATCTTCCTGCTCCTTAATACTTGGCCAGTGTTTTTAGGCTCTATAGATATTTACAAGGAAATGTTTGGATTCCTGGTGGTCTTCAAGCAGTCTCAGTGCTTTTAGATCAGCAGTTAAAGAAGCAGCAAGTCTTGTCAGAGCTTGGCAAAGCATGAAAAGCCTGAAATCAAGGGCCAGGGTCCCAGATTTCACAGCAGTTTCATAAGGCAGATCAGAGACAGCCGGTCCTGCAGTCTCCTGGTCTACCTGGGGAGCTGCATGAGGCAGGAATAGGACCACCAGCAGTTTTCAGCCCTGGTCAATTTGTGGGGAAGATAAACCACAATCTCAGCAGTCTTAGTAGAACTGACATCCTTGTTCCTTACAGGTAAGTGTGTCACTGTGAAGGTTTTCATCAGTCTTCTTCGAGAGAGGTATGTCTCTGTGAATTTTTGTAGTTTTGAGTAACTATGATGACAAAACTTGCTTATAGTTTAATCCAAGCCTCATTCCAAGGCAAAAATACACTTTGGTAATCCAAAGAGAATGAGAACTCATGCATTGGATGATGGAGTCATCAAAGGCTGTGTGTGTGGCTGCTCTTTTATCATTTTCAGACAGGTTCTCTCGTCTTCATAAAGATCACTGCAGCTTCTAGTTAATGTAATGACCTTTACAGAAAGGATGGCAAAATTGCACAAGGCCACAGAGGCACTCTTGCCTTTAACCATTTGGGTAAAGTCTTGAAATAGATTAACACGGCAGTATAAAAAATAAGAGCAAGATGATGCAAACTATTGCCAGCACTATGACATTCACCATCCTTTGTCCTCAAGACTACATTAACACACCAGGTAGCCTTTTCACCAACTCACTGTGGGTTGGGGACAGCATTATTCCAACTATAAGAAAAGGGAACTAGAGTCACAAGCAGGACTGATGGGACCTTTACAAGGGAAGTCTGGGGGAAAAAATGTCTGATGTCCTGAGTTCAGGGGTTTTATCACCAGCTAGAGCACTACTCGTCTGTGAGTTTACAATATTTATGCTAGCATTTACTGAAGGAACTGGGGCTGTTTTGTCTGGGGAAAAGTAGGCTGAGGGCAGACCTTACTGCTCTCTTCCAATATCTGAAAGGTGCTTACAGCGAGAGCGGGGTTGGTCTCTTCTCATTGGTGACAGGTGACAGGATGAGGGGAAATGGCCTTAAGTTGCACCAGAGTAAGTTTAGGTTGGATATCAGGAAGCACTTCTTTACAGAAAGGGTTGTTAAGCACTGGAATAGGCCCCCCAGGGAGGTGGTCGAGTTACCGTCACTGAATGTGTTTAAAAACCGTTTGGATGTGGTGCTCGGGGATGTGATTTAGCAGAGGGTTGTTAGAGTAGAATGGTTAGGTCATGGTTGGACTCAATGATCTTTAACGTCTTTTCCAACCTGAGTGATTCTATGATTCTACATGTCGCTCTATTACAGTATCACCCAATGGCAATCAGCCAGGATCTGTGAGAGGCTTTGCATGAATACAGCAGAATTAGATCACCTATTCAAACATCTTTCTCACACATCAAATACATCTTCTTTTTGTTAATTTCTCATTCACCAGGTAATTATTTTCCACAGTATTTCATGTAGAACACAAAGAATAAAGCCTCACATTTAAGACAGGCATTAGTCTTTATATGTCTCATAAATAATAATTCCATGAAATCAGAGTGGAGACTCTCTCCCTGGATCTTCAAAAGCCACCTGTACAAGGCCCCAGGCACCCTACTCTAGGTGGCTCTGCTAGAGCAGGAGCTTGGACCAGATGGCTCTACAGGTCCCTGCCAACCCCAGCCATGCTGTGATTCTGTGGATCAACAGATTGATGATTTCAGTCTTTGCTATGTATGACCAATAGTAGTGCAACTCCAGACTCTCTTTTCTGGTATTCTGAAACACTGAGTCATACATTTCCTTCTGTCAGCAGTGCCTTTGGTCATCCACAGGCATTCACCCTCATGAGAGTGACGGCTTGCTTTGTTAACATGACTTTATGCTGTGAAAAACTCCATTCTTAGGGACTGAAGACCTACCAAAGAATGCTTTCCTTGATTTCTTTAGCCCTGGCCCTGATCAAGTCCCAAATACGACAGCACTGCTCTTTGCTTTTGTGCCCTGAAAGGTGGTGGATCGATGTAATTCATGCTGCACAGTTACTTCCCCTCCTGGGTGCGGTTTTACTGCCTTGGCCTTGCCTACAGTTTATGTTGACAGAAGCTGACTTAAACGAGGATTAAATATAGTTGTGCCTCAGCATGACTATTCACACATACAAGGAAGGTGATGAAAAATTAATGGAGTTATTTTACTTTTTAATATGTTTAAAAGCTGTCTCCTACTGCTACTCTCATTTTCAGAATTTGACTGAGAGCTGAGAGCTAATCCTCCACTGCTTTGCATTTTTACAGAGAAAACCACTACCATCATTATAAGGTAGGATTCTGCAACTTCCAGATTTCAAAAATATAAATACAAAGGCATTGCTGAGAATCAGCTCTAAGCAAAAAGGTTTTTAACTGAAGTCAAATGAACTCTGCTGATTTACCCAAACCAATTAAGCAGAGTAGGTCTTCACCAGAAGCTTCATCTGTTTTACGTTTGAACTTCCCAAAGAAATCTGACAGTAACTGACTGGCAAGTGCAAAGCTGTATAACAAAGCAGCTTGCAGACCTCATTCGAAATCATATTTGGCTAAGAAAAGCAAATTGTTTTTTGTTTTTTGTTTTTTTTTTTAATGAGCCACCCTAAACAAGAACAGAGAATAACAAAGAAGATAATGGATAGATATTGCCACAAATCCACTTAGCTGCCACTTCAAGTCAGAACCATATTTAACTACCGCTACAGTGGCTCCTGACTAATACTAAATATTTTCATCTCAGCCTTTCAGATACTTCTGTTGATCTACCTTAGCTGTAATTAACCAGTTATTTGTTCCAAACTATTACACACCAATGAAGTCAAGTGCTTCATTTTCAGATACATTTCCTTTTTCTGAAGCTTTTTTTTCCTGTCGGTGCTCATAAACCCTACTTAAACAAAGCTTCAACACTACATCATTAACAGCAATTCACAAAAATAATTTTATTGTCTGTTCAAAAGAAAGATCAATAGTTTCTCAAGAAAACAGGCGGTCTTAATTATAATGCCATGTAGACTTTGGCATTTGGTATTGCTTTTCTTGAGATAAATTTACATGAGAAATCTTTCAAGAAGGTTTGTTCTGCTGGAAGAGCTAGAACAAAACACATTTAAAACGTCCCAATTTTAAAATAATGAAGGAGGTACTAAGTAAACTCAGCAAGACAGTGAAATCGTTAAAACAGAGAGGCTCTTAAACAAATGGATAACCGGTAAATGCTGTAAAATGTTTGAGATGCAATCAGCTCCCTGCTTGTAAGAACACTTCACTCTGCTAACACAAGGTTGGCTGATCACCCCTTATCAGAAAAATACAGATTTTTTACAAGCCTGAGTTTATACACTGCCTCCTTAAATGCAAAGAAGAGATGCTAAAACTCTGTTATGAGGATTGTAGATAATAATACTTACATGAGTGCAGCATTACCCAAAAGGAGTTCTTTAGATATTACAAAGTAAGATTTCTCCATTTGGAATAGCACACCTAGAATATGAAGAGGGAAATATCAACAGTAATTTAACTCTCAAAATACAAAAGTGTCATATTCTGGAGAAATTATTTCGGGAAGCATTTTCAAATATCAATCAAATTTACCTATAAAAATCCTCTAGCTTATCCTGAAGGAAAAAAAAGAAAAAAAAAAAAGGCAGTGTATAGGAGAACATTATAAAAATGACCTATCTCCATAGTTTGATTAAATCATAGTCATTAAAAATCAGAGACACTGAATAAAAAGGAAATAAGCACAATAAGAACAGAAACCATTCTTAAAAGTTGTAAGTAAGAGCTGAACAAAAACCCCACACCAGATGGAGTCACAGTAATCTAATCTTGAGCCCATGAAACATTTAAAAAAGAGCAAACACTTGCTGAACGCAGTGAATAATTAAATGAAATATTTAAGCAGCAATTCACTGTTTATGGTAGAGAATGAAATATTAAGCCATTAATCAGAACCTTTTGGGATTAGGTCCAACAAGTAGAACTGTCGGGTAAAATTCAGAAACTTTAATATTAACTTTTTGCCCTGCTCTGGTCAAAACAATCCAAACAAGACAGAAAGTAAGAAGATTTTCAGAAAGAGCCCAGTGGCCGAGAATCAAACACAGTAACCTAGAGCACATAAGCAGACAGAATAAGGACAGAAAGGAAAACCTACAATAGCATATTTCAAGAAGCATGTTCAGGACACAAGTATTAGATCTGTCGTCAGATGCAACACCGAGAGGCAATTATAACTGGTTCGTAAAGTGGCAAAATAATTCTCATTACAGTATCTACAAGAGTTATCCTCCAAAATTCTGGCATCCATTAAATATCACTTGGTAATTAAAAGTCTATTTACTAATTGGTCGCAGAACAAGGAAGTAATTGAATTAAAAGAAAAAAAAATCAAGCTTTAAATGTATCTTAATCAGAATGAAAATGAAAATATTTTCATATCTTGATTGAAAGAAAGTATAGCAAATAGATGATTTCTTATCAGGGAGTAGGAGAAAGGCAAGGAAAGGAGAAAGGAGGAGGTTCAATATAAATTTATACTGTTTGCTTATGTTATTTATAATATTCCCAGACAAGGAACAAAGTACACTTGCTTCATTAGAAAGTATAATGCAAAGGCTGAAGTTTCCACGATCAAGATTGTGTCAAAAATATATGATTCATAGCTGTTTAAAAAAGACAAACTGCATAAAAACTATTAAGTTATTTAGTCTAGATTGTAAATATGAAATAAAAGACTGAGGTGATATCATGCAGATGATAAATATTTGCTCCCAAACTAACCAGCACATGAGGTTCCAGTGCTGCTTAGCTTACAGAATGTGTATTTCTCCCTTGTTATCTTAGAAAATACATAATGTCACCCCAGATGTCTATATGAATTGCAAAACAGCCTGATCTTCCTTCATATTGACAATATGGGAATACTGGATGGTAAAAATATTTTGAAAATCCATCTTCAAAGCAGTTACAAAGATAGAGACAGAACTTGAACAGGACTTATAGACGTGTGTATTGGGGTTTGGTCTATCCAGAAAATTTAAGGTAGGCCTAAGGAAGCTACTCTTGTTCTTTGTAGGATAAAACGAAAGCAGTCTTAAAACCATGGAACCAGGCAATAGTTCCCACTATTTATCACTGAAAACAAGAACAAACAAACAAACAAACAAACCCTATTAGTACAGTATTTAATAATGGAAGACAAAATATTCTGTGAGATCAGTGCCAAGCAAACTCATAAAAATGGGCAAAAGCAGTGCCATACCTTGCAAAGACAAGAGTAGAAATGGAGCTTTGATATAGATATATAGATATAAGCCTATGAAACAAAAGGAAGCAAAGATCCTTCCAAGGCAGAAATAAATGAGTTGAACAGTTCAACTTCTCTAATTTTCTGTACTTCCTCTCTCCAAAAGTATTTTCAGCTCCTCCCTATTAGCAAATACTCAGCTCCACAATAAAGGTCTCTTATCCGTATCAAAACATCACTTCATTTGTATCATTTGAAAACAGCACAGCTACATACAGTACACATTTATTTATTCCTATCATGTAGAAAGTAATGTCACTGGTGCCTGTAACTATAACTGAAATGTTCTACTGCAAATGGATGAAATATGTATTTTTTTAATTATGAAAATCTCTTTTAATTTCACAACAAAAACATTATTTTCCTGGTTTCTGTTTCATTTCCCCACTCACATGCTTTAATTTACAAGTACCAACAAATCAGTTAAATCAGTAAATTTTGCAGAGATGCAAAGAATAAGTTTAGTGGAGCAGATCCAAACCAGTTCATCACCTTGACAGTTTAGGTGAATTTAGGTCTCTATAGTCACATACAGTGTGAAACAGTACAGAACCACAACATCATTGTGTATTCTGAGATATGCACTTCCAAAATAGTTTGTACAAGTCGAGTCAGTAAAAGGGCTGCTGTTACACAGCAAGTGCAGATATCAGATGAAAATGGGGAAGCAGACTGCTTGGCCAAAAAGCTAGACAGGTACTAGGACTAAGAGAACTCTAATTTCTGTAACTAAAAAGCAGACTTGACAGAAACTCTTGCTATTGAAGTTCTCCTCACTTCAGAGCTAATCTTGCTCAAGTTATTGCTTTGTTTGAATAAAGAGGCAGAAATCTTCACTGGGTTGCAACAGCAGAACCAAATATAAGCCCTTTGTACCAAGGGCAGCCTTTCCACATGTGGATATGTTTCCCAGAGGCATGAAGAGGAATTAATACAGGTGAGGCAACTCTGCCCTTCAGCTCTGGCCCACACAGGCTAAATGCCATCCTATTGCTATGGCTACAAAATCTCTTCATCACTGAAACAAGGAGTTGGTATCCTTTGTATGTTTGGAGTTTAGTTTCTATGTGAGAACGAACCACACAGTATTGATGTAAACCTCCAAATATCTCCTACTTCAGCAGTATACAAATCAAGTATCAGTACCAATAGCTTGTGTATGCCTCTTTTCACAGTAAAAGAAAACAACAAGAAGAAAAGTGATACAATCTGGGACAGGCAACAAAATATTTATCAATTCAAGTTTCTATCTCTTGAAATATTTTATGTTTCAAAGCACTGCTGAAGAAGCAGTACTAATGGTAAGGCAAAACATGCACTCCAAATCAATGAATGGTTCCAAATTAAATGAGAAATAGCTTATGTTCTCTGTTGTGCAGTATCTTTATGTTCAGGAGAGGCCAAATGTCCTTGACATTAATACTCCAGACCATACTTGCTCCCGCTCCCAGCCTCTGCTGAATTACTGCTGTATCACCCTGAGCAAGCCACTTCCCCTCTTCATGGCCCCAATTTCTTCTCTGTACTTAAGAGATAATACAAGTCATATTCAACAAGCTATTGTACAAGTTATTACATTCTGAATTGTACAGCAGAGACTGTCTGTTCAGGTGGAAATATAAACAGCCTTATGTTTCCTTTGCCGCTCTTCATAGAATTCTGTTGCTTTCTGTACCTCTTTATGCTGTGACCATGAACTGCAAGTACTGATAGACAAGGGTGAAAGCTCATCTCTCAGCACTGTCAGCCTGCCGAGTACTAGGCAATATCTACAATCGTATTAAACTTTCTGCCTCTCTATTTCTCTCTCCCCCTCTCTCACACATGCACCACCCACTGCACCCATCTGACAGCCAAACAAGGTCCAAAAAAAGATTCCAAATTCTTCTAGGATTATCTGAGTAGTATCTTGGAAAAGTTTTATTTCGATAGTTTTATTACAAGCACAAAAATTTATGACTGCATAAAATGCAAGTTACCTAGTCTATGACCTATCAAAAATAAAGAAGAATCAAAAAGCTTTACAAGCCCACCATCCCCCTTGCACAGTGCATCCCCCGCTGCAGTGCAGAACTGATCTGCTTCAAGCAATGAGATGCATTCTGAAGGCATGACAGTCTCTCATCCATGGGCACCCAGCAAGTAAAACAGCTATGGAAAATTACTTCAAGCAGCAGGTCCTTACCTCCTATGTCATATTACATGGCATTAACACTGTAAACTACACTTTAGCAATCAGCCCTACACTATCAGCTAGAGTACGTCAGTATCCCTGCTGCTCAGTTCTACTGTTTCAGTGGTCAAGGAAGGAATTTAGTGACAGCTCTTTATTTAGCTTTATTTTATTCTTTTATTTATTTTATGAATTTAGCTTCAGCTCTTGCAGTACAGATTATCCACCAGTATCTTCAAGACAACAATGCACGTGTCCACTGGTTAATGTTTGCCTTCATATGTGCATCATCTCTACAGTTCGGTGCAGACATTTCTTTCTGTCTGGTTTTAGAATCTAGACATAGCACTGCATGGTTTGAGAAAAATGGACAGTGATGTTGGAATGACAGTAAGTGAAGTTTGTAATAAATGTATATTTTGGGCGAATTCATTCCATATTCTCAGATTGGTCTCAAAGAATGTCCTCCTTCCCATCTATGACATCTTTAATCTGTTTAACTTTTTTTTCATCATTAACACATTTCCTCTTGCAGACACGTTGTGGCATTTTTTATCAGTTGATGTCCCCATCAGCCCCTTTGTCCTATAAAGTTTCTACATTAGAGAGAGTAGGTCACTGTGCACTTGAGTAAGGCAACACCTTCCATCAAAACAGAGAAGAAATGCAGTCATCTTGAATACAGTGTTGTATTAGAGTTTAATATCAACAAGGATAGCATGAATCCTCATGAATTAAAGGTTTGAGGCACTGGCAGAGGCTGCTCAGAGAAGCTTTGGATGCTCCATCCCTGGAGGCACTCAGGTCAGATAGGACCCTGGGCGTCCTCATCTGGTGAGTGGCAGCCTTGGCCATGGCGGGGTGTTTGAACTGGGTGATCTTTAAGGTCCCTTCCAACTTAATCTATTCCGTGATTCTATGAAAGGGTAAGAGGAACAACTTCATTCTTCATGCAGGATCTAGACTTTTAGCAGGATGGACAGCTTAGAGTATAACAGTGTACAGCAGAAAAAAAAACCTAGCTGCTTAAAGAAAGCACGTGTCCTAACTTTTGCCTTATAAAGAGAAAGTGGTTTTTGCATAGAATAACTACTGTCTAATATTTCCGCTGTGTATTTCCTTACAGTACTAATTCTTCAGAAGACTTCCTGGTCAGAGAATCAAGGCCTTTGTTGATACAAAAGAGTTAAACCAAATTCATACACAGCTTAGAAAGATCTAGAATAATCCCTAATAGAATTAAATGAGCACAGACTTTCCAACTATTATGCAGGGCAGAGCAAAGAATAGCAAGCCTTCATACGGCTGCTTCAAGGGAGCTGTTTGACAACAGCCCTCTTACCAGACTGCTATAGACATAATATTAAAGATGAGAGGAAAAAGATCCCTTCTAACCAATAAACACTTGAAAATTAAAAAAAAAGAAAGTTTATATTCTATCCCTGCAGTATCTTTCTGCTCAGGAGAGGTGAAATGACCTTGGCAATAAGGCTGCAGACCATACTTGTGAGATCGAGTTTCCATTCCCAGCCACTACTGAAGAATTGCAGGACTTCAGAAGTCTCTGCTATTACACAAAGATTGAATTTCGTTAACAGGAAACAAACAGACCACAGTTCAGAATACTGCAAAGTAGATCAAAAGGTTAGTTCTTCCTTTGAAGGAATAAAAAGGAGCGTTTAATACTCCAGCATACCCACGATGCTGATCGTAACACAGGGTCTGAGCTCGCCAGTGGCGGGCTGAAAGGTGATAGCAGCGGCCACGCAGCGCTGGGCCCAGGCCCAGCTGGTGACAAACGGGTGATAAAGCACTTGCACTGACAAACAGCAGGACACACAAACACTGGAAGGTTTCATTGCCAGAGCAAAACATTCTCAAACAGAAATAATAGTTCACAGAAAGTAGCTTTGCTCTGGGGAAGAATGAGGAAAACCCAATGGGTTTGGGTCACAATGCTGGCACTGCACCAGTGTCTGCAAGAGACAGAACCTCGTTTCCAGCCTCCTTTTCATTTCACTTTTCTGTTTTTGTTTTTTTTGTGTGTGTTTTTTTTTTGTTTTCTTTTCTTTTTTTTTTTTTTTTTTTTTGTCTTCTTGTTTGTTGGGGAGTTTGGGACACATCACAGCTCACAAATTTTCTGGACTTCACAACCTGTCTGTGGGTTCTAGAGGTTTCCCCACACTGTTTTGTCCAAGCTGCAGAGGCATTTCTTAAACATACAAAGGACATTCATCACAACAACACAAACTAATATAACAATCTTGAACTGAATTAAAGGAAGAGAAAATCCTTTCCTTTTCAGATAAGTTCTGACAGGCAAACTGGCTACTTTTTTTTTTTTTTTTTTTTTTTCTCCCACAGAAAACACTAACTTTCAGAATTGACAGATTAAAAAAATAAAAAATCACAGAATGCCAGGGACTGGAAGGGATCTTGAAAGATCATCCTACTTTTTTTCTTTAAAGGTGAAAACATTAAACATTTCAGTGCCCCCAGAGTGTACCCTCAGGTTCAAAACATGAAGCTGAAGCAGGTTTTTCCTTTATCTCAGCACATTAATCTTCATCTCCCTAAACAAGAGCAGGCTTCTTGCCCATGTTCTTTCCAAGAGACCAGGAGCTCCCTCAGACCACGCTTCAGTGAGGCACAGCCACCTCCCCTCTTGTTCTTTTCCATAGTGCAGGTCCTATCAAGACCGTAGACAAATTGAGATTGAAAAGAACTTCCTAAATCCATTTTACTGCCTGAAAAATGTTCAACTATTTGCTCTTTCTTCCTCTCAATGAAAGCTGTCAGCAGAAACTCTTGGAAAAACTTATTTCCCTGAAAAACTTTCTCCTTCAGCTTTTCCTTTCAGATATCCTATTAAGTTCATAGTTTTATTTTCTTATTTCTAAAACTAATAAAAACCCTATTTAGACCTCAGCCTTGCTTGCTAAACTTTGAGAACAGCTGGGGAACAGGACAGGACAGAGAGGAATTCTACATCACTGATACGTCAAGCTATTGGCACAGGGTATGTTTAGACCTCACACAGTAATTTGGAAACCAACTTGTAACTTCCATTGAGCTTACTGAGAAACTGCTTCTGTGCTTAGCATGTGGTGCACACAGCTGCTTTTCCCAGAAGGCAAATGCAATGCTATCTTTGTTTTAGAAGACTTAGTTGGGACCAGTCAGGAATTGGTCAGGCCAGTGACTTTAAAGCATGATGCATCTCAGTGATTTTATCTGTTTGGTGAAGTGCTAGCTGCATACATACACATCTTTCCCATAATGGAAAAGTTCTGCATAAGGTCTGCAACAAACACTGCAATGTACCAGAGCAAAAGGATTTACTTGAATCACCTGAGATTGGATATTAAAAAGAAGAAAAAAAAAAAAGAAAAAAAAAGAAAAAAAAAAAAAGAAAAAAAAAACCAGTAACCAGCTGCGACAGGCTTTGGCTGATGATTCATCTTTCGGAAATTTCCACTGGCAGTTATTCTCAGTCTGACCAACACTTTGTTAGACACCGTGGTACACTGCACCAGGCTTCTGGAGATACAACAGAGACACACTGAGCAGCACCAGCCGTGCTGCACTGTACGTCTCTTACTTCCATTTTCTTTGTGTGAATCCAGCAATCTACATTTGGCAAATTACTGAAATAATGATGATGATAATGATAATGATAAGAATAATAAAAGACTGCACAAAGCAATGATCTAGGTTGGTTTCGTAAGTGCAGGGTTGAGCTTCAGCCAAAAGACTTGCCAAACTGCGATAAATGGTCACTATGGGAACAGATGATGGATAAGCGATGATAAAGTCTGGGCTGCCAGTGCAGTTAGGAGACCATTAAATATTAAGTATTGCTTTCACAATGGCACCTTTTTATTCGGTCGTGTCCAAAGGCAGCTGGAGGCCCAGCACAGCTCACACCCTCTTTGCATGGAGCAGGAGGACAGAACACTGCTGCGCCGTCGCTCACACAGGATCCTCCACTTGAACATGAATGTGGTACCACACACTGGGAACCCATCTTCTTTGCAAACTATGTCATAAACACAGTGGATTTTGCAGACTGCTTTGTTATTGTTTTTTAAAGCACTAATTCTTACAAAGTAAACTTTTAGTGCATAAGCTGTCCACCAGTATGTGGAAAGGGGTGGAAGAGGAAAGTTCTCAGACAACAGTTTCCCACACTGTCATCTTTTTGGAGCCTTCAGACAGCTGGCACTATCACACAGAATTACTGTAAGTACTGTGTACTGCATACACCGTCACATAAGTTTGAAAGATATCCACCTGTAAGGTGAAATCAAGATTTCCTTGTTCCCACCTCTTTTATTTAAACTGTACATCTGTCAAGGCAAATCTCCAGTATCTACTATGACAAAAACCCACACTTTGTAACACCTCCTTGAGAGCAGTTCAACAGACATCCTGTTTCTGAAGCTACTGTTCTCTCCACAAAGCAATTCCCATTTATTACTGAATCCTATCTGTAACTAACGTGTTTTCAGAATAAGCGCAATCCTTCATGACAGAAAATTTATTCTATCTTTACGATCACCTTTGAGGGATTCTACCTTTTTGTGTAACTTAGTAAGACACGTTCCTCTCAGCTCCTTCTAGATTCGAAGAAGGGAAAGCAAGTAGGAATTGTCTTAGTGTAGAAATGCTGAACCCAAAAGAATGCATTGGCTGCTACTGGAAAAATCTTTGAAGTAGAGGTCTGTGGTTCTGTTTCATTTGTAGCAGATGCCAGTTCTCACTCAAAACAGCACTTTTAAAGAACAGAAAACAATGAGCTATTATGTATCAGAATCATTTTCTAAACAGTCACCTCCACCCACTGAACTCTTACAACCCTATAATAGGAAAATAACATTTATAAAACAACACAGCTCCAGTTGATGATGCATTTATAAGCAAGTGATTGGACAAGGAGTAACGACTTTAAGCTAAAAGAGGGTAGACTTAGATTAGATAGTAGGAATAAATTCTTTGTTATGAGGGTGTTGAGGCACTGGAACAGGTTGCCTTGAGAAACTGCATATACCCCATTCCTGGAAGCATCCAAAGCCAGGTTGGATGGGGTTTTGAGAAACATAAGGTGTCTCTGCCCACAGCAGAGGTATTGGAAATAGGTGACTTTTAAGGTCCCTTCCAACTTGAACCATTCTGTGATGCTGTGAAATACAGACAATTAAAGACTTTGTCATTTTAGCCAAATTGCTATATTTGCAGATACCACTCTGCACAGAATAGGATCTGGTTCTGAAACAGAAGCCTTTAAAGGCTCTGAATGAGTACATGAGCCTACACCCAGGCAGGGAATTAAAGGCAGATAATCTCCTTTCTAGCTTTTAACCCTGGAGTGAGCAGGGGTCAGCTACAACTTGAAAAGCTTCAGGACACTCTGTCTAAGGGCTCCTTTCAAGCTGTGTTTCTCACCTGCAACTACTAGATTGCATCATGTCCTGGGTCCCTCCACTACCACCTTCAACATATTTCTCAAATTATTACTTCTGTTGTGCTCATCCAAGCAACCACAGTGTAAGAATCAGAGCTGCTCGTGAGGCTGGTTGGGAATCATTCTCATCTCACTGCTTTTGGGATCTTAATCAAAAATGAGAATATGACCCTTCATTATCTGGTGTAATTCACTTATGAAATATTGTATTTCCAAGTGGAAAGACTTCTTACCTGGACAACCTTCATGCTGTGGGATCAAACAAGCAGGGATCAGAGAACAAGATTCTTACCATAAGAAGGGCTTAACTTAAGCATAGCATCTTATCGTGCCCCATACTCTGCAGGGCATCTTGCAGCACTGACCTAGTACACCAGCTGCACAGTTCATTGGGTACAGCAAAGATGCAGGAAGCAGTGAGGAGGAAGTAAATCAGGAAATAGCATGGAACTTCAGACAGACCATGGGCACAGCAGGGTTTGATGATCCCAAGGAATGGCAACAGAGCTCTGGCTGCTCTCTATTTGTAGCAGTCTGTTCTCACAGAGAGATTTGAGCACAACAAGCAACAAGAGATAGGTGTTCTTGTCACTCTGAGTATATAACCATACCACTGACTACTGTACAGCTTAGAGATATGTCCACATTTAAAGTTAGATATACAGAATACAGCTAACAGAATTGATTTCACAGAGTGGAGGTCAGAATGTGAGCAAAACCCAGCTGAAGAAAATGTGCTCATGCTGGGCTCCACACTGTGCTGGACCAAAGGTAAGGTGAGGAAATGCTAAGCCAGACAGAATGTATCTCTGAACCTGTCACCACTCTGAGAGTGATGTAGAGACATCCTGGTTGGAGTACAAGGCAGGCAACAGGCAACAAGACTTCACTTCTTGCCTTCCCTCATACACAGACACGTACACACAGTTTGAGACATTTCCCTTTTCTTCTCTGGGTCACCCCATACCACTTGCCCCACAAGCACTGGCACAAGTATGATTGTATGCTAAAGTTTCCCTTTCATGTTTTCGGTGAGGCCTCTCTGGGAACTGGGAGCCTCACAGCTTTTTTGTTGTGGTGGCTTTTGGGGGAATTTTTGTTGTTTTTATTCTTTTTTTTTATTTCTTTTTTTTTCCACAGTAGGATTTACTAGGCAGGGCACAGACTTATTTCACTTCCAGTTCCAGGGCTAGCACAGTCTCTTCAACTTCTTTGAGTTGTCTGAGCCAGGGCAGTAGGTTATTTCTCCAGCACCTAATTGGAAAGTTACACAAATCATGTCATCATTACTTTGAGTGGACTGTGAAGGAAAAAATGATTTGTGCCAATGATAACAAAATCTATATATCTAGTGTTTAAATCATTAATCTTTAAATCTATGAGTGTCTACCTCATTAAAGTAGCAAGATTTCCGTGGGGTAGACTTTTCAAAACATGAATGTAGGTTGCTTAATGTTAGCTTCTGACTTGAAAAATATTGACCACACTGGAAACTCAGAGGTAGAATCAAAATGAATAGTGCAGTACTCAGACCTTTTTCATGAAGTATTCACATCTGGATATTTCCTCCTAGCTACTGCATACAAAGTAAATGTATTCTGTAAGATTCCCAAGCAATAGGACTACTGTCCTTTCATGGATAAATCCTGCAGGGGTTTGAAGGACACTGTAAAAGAATCATAAAAATTACAAGCCCTGTTAATTAACATCCTGCCTGTATGTCTGCCAAAGAAGGGATTATTTCCCTCAGTCTTTTTTCTGAGGTTTGAATCATCCAGCTTTAAAATGGATGAGAAGATCCCTTTTATTGCAAAGGAGCCCTAATTAATGTTAATTCACAGTTCTGGAGAGTTAATTCGAATTCCAAGCTATATCTACAGCATTGCATCTATCAGCCAAAAAGCACTGAGACATCTGAGTTCAGGAGCAGCAGCATCTCTTTCTGTGCTATTCCCCCATTTTATTCCTCATCCTTTCTCTTTTCTGTTGCCATTTATACAAAACCAGGATCTGTTCAGCAGTTCGTCTGGTCCTTCTGCATAATCCTCTGCAACACAACTACTGGCAGGAAAGTCCTGGCAGTGGGTAGTGGCCAGTGGCAGGAATGAATGAACTTGAACAGAACATTTTATTTCCATGCAAATTTCTTCTAGAAAGACAGAGGCATGCTGAGAAACCAGCAGAATGTCTTCTCAATAAAACCACAGAATTTGCAGACAGTATCATAAATCTATCTATGCAGCACCACCACAGCACTTTGACTATTCAAACTTTTCCATACCCCAGGCTTCTCAGCAGCAAAGTGAGGACAAAGTATTCCTGACAAGGGTGTTGTTTTCTTTCCACCTCAGGACAGGATTCGTAACTTGGACACTGCCAAAGCATTTTCAGACTCCCAGAACTAGGTTATTAAACACGGAAGAGAATCAAATTCCTTCACAGAATGTGCTTACAACAGAGCACAGTGTTTTCTTAAAGGGTCTTTGTATGGTAATGTGACATTTCACAGGCTGCAAGTAAGCAATTATCTTTGAAAGAAAAATGACCAATTTATTTTTTTTCTTTGAGAGGAGGCTTTCATTAAAACACATTTCTGGGGGAGCTGATATGCGAGGACTGAATGTGGGTACAAAGCTGATTCAAGAGCCAGAGCTGTTGTTAAAGGTACTGGAATTAAGGAACTTCGGAAGGCATTCAGAGGGCAACAGACCCTGACACTGACTGGAACCAGCGTGGTCTGTTATGCCTGTAACATATTTATTGGTATTTCCCAGATGGTTTTCCAAAACTAGGCTGCTGCACTGCATCATGATTTAAAGTGAATAAATGAACAGCTAAAAGACCCATTGGTGATGCTTAGCATCTCACAACTCTTTGAGCTGCTGTCAAATGACACATTGTATTAAACTTTAGCATCATCTATTTATACTGGCTTGTGTGCAAATTTATTAATTCACTGACCTCAGAAAGAAACTAATTGCTTGCTCCTACATCATGGAAGTAGGTGGAAATTTTACCACATGTACAGTGGGAGCAGCAACAGGTCTTACAAGTAGATACTTTGAAGCCACATTTCAAAACATGCCAGCCACCTCTATCCACATGCCATTTTTGCTTTGTGAGCAAAAGTACTTCCTTTTCTTCAGCTCACCACCAAAAGGCATGCTGGCTGTCTCATGTACAGCATTCCCATTAGTTGGGTGCATGGCATCATTGCCTATTCTGACCACGCGTGATCAGATGCATTCCCAGATCAGAAGGACCTGACTAAACAAGTCTTAGAGGAGCTTGTAACTGGTATGATACAAACCAGGAACACACAAATGGTATTCACAAACATTCCAAACAAACTCATTCATTTTTCCACCTGTATGCTTTCATCTATCATCTGACACTCATCTACCACTCCAACATTCAAGTTAGACCAACAAAAGAATAAATTTAGGTCCCTTCAAGCACCTCCCTTAATCACTCCACTTTCTCTCCCACATAATAGCCATGCAGTGAAGGATCTATACTTGAGAGCTTTTGATGCAAGGATAAGGAGGCAGGAAGACAGGCTGGGCAGCAGTTTGAGCAGACGCAAGTGCAAATGTCTTCAGCATTCAACATTTCACTGTGTGCTGGATGACAGTGCTTTTCAATGAATGTTTTCTCCACTTTCCTTTTCCAGAAACTTTGAAAAATAACTGAGGTTTACTTTGAAAATACAAAAAATGACAGCCAGTCTCCATCTGAGATTTAAGCTAGAACTATTGCAACCAGGCATTTCTAAGTTTAGAATGTTTAAGAGAAGAAAAAAATATGTGAAAATCAGTTTTTTAGAGAAGTCATTGTTCATTCCAAATGAAAACACTACCTGCGTCTGAGCAGCTTCATTCATGAGCCTTTGCGTATAGGTAGTATATAAATCCAAGTACACAAAGTTATTGACTCCTTCTCCTTACAACCTGTAGTTTGTGAATATACTGATGTTTAGCCCTACATTGTAAGATAAAACACAAGCCAGCAAACAAGGCTGTGGATCAGACTCAGCGCTACTATTTCTCCTCCATCAAGAAAGTTAGCTACTCGGCTTTATTATGGAATAGTTTTCCTCCTTCTGTGCATCCGAAGAGCAAACCAGGTTGACAGAACAAGGACTCCAGTGGGGAGTAGCAGCCTACTTACACAATTTCCCATTACCAGAGAATGTGTCACAACAGTGAGGAGTTTATTCTGCTGGAAAGCAAATTGGGTCTGGTGATGCTCAAACCTTCCAGTTGAATCACCCCTAACACAAGAAATCTATTCCCCCAAATGGCTTTGTTTCTTTGGCAAAAAAAGAGAAGGAAAAAAAGCTTGGAAACCAGGTTTCATTGTTTCCACTGCTGCTCATCCAACCTTTGAATGTCAGGTGAGAGATAAAAAGTCTGTTAATGATTCCTGTTATTGTAAGAACCATATAATACAGCCTTCTCATAAACCGATCACAGACAATCCTAAAATCATTTATGTTTCTTATACTACAAGTCCATTTCAAAGGCTATCCTGGAATGTCACAGTCTTCATGGCCAAAAGTCTGGAAAACCAAAGGAAATTCAGTTTTTCTTGGCCAGTTTATATCATTTGCTTTATAGTCAACACTGTCTTTTAGCTGAAAGACCTCTTATTCTCTCAGTTTTTCTTTCCACAGACTCCATTTCTGGAAAGTATTCACTTGGTTTACCAAGGCTAAACCAAACTCTGCTAATCCCCTTTGTATTACAAACTTCAATCCCATCACCTACTCTGTTTTAATTCTTGTCTCCTGAACATGTTTGTTCAGAATTTTACACAGTTGTCTCTTCTACTACAGCATTATTACCTTATTTCTTCTTTAACTTGATTCATATAACTCATATAACTCCTAAAATTGTACTTTTTTTTTTCCTTTTTTTATATATAGCTGTGTTACACTCACAGTTCCATGTCTTTCCTTGTCATTTCCTACTCACAAACACTGAGCATGACCCAAGATTTCTGGTTTTTAATTCTTTACATGATCTTAATACTTTGAAACATTAAAAGTCAACCAGACTCACACCATTAAGGTCTCTTGGTTCTTTCTGTACCATAACCCAATCTGCCATTCAGTGGTATCTCCTTTCTTTAGTCCACAAGAAAGTTTCATCAGCATACTGGTGTTATAATGTTAATATCATAAGGGAAACCACAAATTGGATTGGTCCCAGAATCGATCCTTTAGATGCATCATCACCAATCTCCCTCTAAGCTGGTTCTCCATTCACAATTACTTCTCATTCTAATTTCATGGCTGTATAGTCCACTTAGCCAATCTCCCTTGTTGCAAATTTCTGCATATTCAAAGATTTGTGCCCTTTTCAGTCTTCCCATTTCAATCCATGATGAATTATTCCTACATATTAATACAATAGTTCCAGTCTATATCTTAGAACTACATCAGTCCCACAGGCCAGTTTTGCATTAATAGGATCCAACAAAAACTCCTTGCCAGCCACAAATGATAATTAACATTTTTCACCTCCATTGCTATTGATCATGTAGTACAGCTAGTAGGACCCTAAGGCTTGCATTCTACAGGAGTGACTGTTATTGAAGATGAGCATTTCCATATGAGCACTTCTCTTCATTACTGCTCTATCTTTAGCCACAGCAAGCTCCTCAGGACAACTGGAAGCTATGAGATCGCAATGGTTTCAGTTCATATTAGATAAGCTTGACTGGGGTGTTATCCAAAAAATACTTGGACTTCAACTTTCCTATCTTCCCAACTTTCCTGTTGGCCCATAAACATACTTACTGATAGAGAAGCTGAGATTTCATACAGGTATGAAAAGAGAAAAAATATGTATTACTATCAACTTTTTCAGGATCAGAATAGAATTGCTCCTGCAGCTCTGTTCCTGTGGAGTCAGAAAGAATGGGCATGGAAGAGCACACAGGGAGTATATTTGACTGTCTGAGAAGAAGGCTGAAAGCAAGCATACATAAAAGACATGGAGAATAAACCAACTAAATAAAAGCAGAAATATTTTCAACACTCTTCAGTATAATTCAGTTTTAAAAGTTCTAGGAGATGTCCACTGATTATTCTTGTCTCAGCCATCTAAACAGGGTAGTGAGTTTTGAGGTTGTGATACCTGATTCCCATAAGAGCAGTTATCTTGCTGAGAAAGAGAAAAAAATAGGTGCCCTTCTCAAAATTTCAAGATAAGGCAAAGACAAAGGAATTATCAGAATTCCTTTGACAGCACTAACTTTTAACTGAAGTGTAACACATCACCATTCCTCTCACAGCAACTCTTTTTTAGGAATTCACACACACAAAAAAAAAAAATTAGTGAAGAGTACCTAACTCAATACTTTTTGGGCAAAAGTAGCTTGCTTGCTGTTGTTGGTTTTTTTTCAGTGATCAATATTCACCAATGCTCTTAGCATCCAGCCTCTTCTTCAAACCAGATAAGTTGACAATAATTTGCTCTGCAAAATAGAAGCTACTCATGTATTTAAGGATGACTGGAAAGTATTCCAGTATACTACCATTTGTGCAGGTTTTCAATGATTAGTAAAATTTGGGATCAAAACTAAAGCAAGTTTTTCCCATAAAGGGTAACACATGAAAAGACATGCAGTTTCCCTACCAAACGTACTTCTGTAAAAAGAGGTAACATTTTTGAAAGGTATCACTGTAAGCCATTTCTGTTGCTCAGTCACTGCCTGCCCTCAGGCTCTATGGCACTGTCTTTTGCCTTCATTTTTTTGTGACCACTCTTGAAGACAGGATATTGACCCGTGTGGACTGTCGATCTGAACAGGTTTGGCCGTTGTTCGGTTCTTACACCAGTATGATTACAGCCAATATTATCTATTCAGAGACATCAGGTTCCAGCCCAGTAGATACCTGCAGAAGAAACATCAGCACTGGACTGCTGTAATACAGCATCACTAAAAAGCTGCTCTGAGATGAAAGATGGCAAACTCACAAGCTACGGCTGGTCATGATGACAGAGTTACACTGATTGTCTGAGAAATTAACACACTTGCAACTTAGATGAAGCCCTCCAACGTATGTTCCTTAGAAAGCTTGATTAATATTTGATAGTTTATTACCATTCTTTTGGTAAATTATTCAAAAGCATAGCTCAGCAAAGCACACAGGAATTCCAGTGTCAGGTCAATTAGTTGTTTAAGCATTATGTAGAATTTTAAGTATTTGTTTCAAGTTACAGAGGATAAATGCTATGATTGGAGAACAGGAGGAAGTGAAATAAGTTAGCTATATTTCTTTTTTAGAAATCTACTTAAATTTTTGAGGATTTGTACCTCAGGTTCTTCCTGTCGCTACAGTTTTTGTAGTAATAGCAGCTGAGGAAAAAAAAAAAAAAAAAAAAAGCACACATTGCTGTGTGCGAGCAGAGAAAAATTAAAACATTAATTTCTGCATGCCTTTACCTCGATCAGATGAACAAACTGACCAGCTACAGAAGTGACTGCTCTGACAGGGATCAATTGACAAACTCTCCCAAAATTTGTGAGCAGGTCGTAATTCCAGAGTGAGACAGCTATCATTTGCTGGTGCATTTCGTCTCTCTGCCACTGCAAGATTGTTCTCCATTGTACATTTCCAATTGATCCCTCCAGAGCACTGAAGCTTTTTAAGTCTCATATATAAGGAACAATGCTTTCCTTCAAAGGCTGCTTAGGCACCATAGAGCTCATCAGGAAATACAGCCAGCCCAATTATTACTCTTCTTAATTAAGTCTAGCTTCTCCTGTATGTTTCTCCCACTCTGGAAATAGCTCTAGTCTTTTCAGCAATATATACATATCATTCCAGTACGTAAACACCCTCTACATGCTTCACTCTTAATTACTCCCTCAGTTTCACTATGCCCCTGGGTGCTCCAGTATAAGGGTATGAAATGTTTCAGCGTCTTAATGTCAAGATCCGTAATTACTCAGTTTTCCTTAATGATTGCTGTGGTAGTCTCCTCATTTCTGCTCAATCCTAGACTATGCCTTTGCCATCATACACACCTAAGCCATGCTGTACAGAAAATGTAGTAAGCAATCTTAAATCATTGAAAGGGAATGAGAAGATTGGTTTTGAATAATGGCATTGAAGATCCTAACTTCAGGATCACACTCATTCTTCTAGATGATACACAACGTTCAGGTTTCTAACAGAAAGAAGCTCATGATTCCTGTCCTTCTGTACAACTGCTGTACAAGCACTTCTTACTGCTTTCTGCTTCTCCTGCAGAGATCAGGGATGGGCAGCATTAGTCCTGTAACTATTCTGCCTGAACACAAAGTAACTCAAATTTGTGCCAGCACTGAATGGAATGGTCCTACCCATCTACACATCACTAAGCACTTATTCTCACTATGTCCCTTGTTTCAGCATCACTGCCCACACAGGCACACAGTGAGCTAGATCAGGTAACTGGCCTGGCAGAAGGACAAGGAAAGGCAAGGCAAGGTAAAAGAAGGGGAAAGGGAAAAGGAGACAGAGGAAAGCAGAGAAGGTGGTGGAGGGGAGGGAGGGGAAAAGGTGTTAGATGATTTAGTTTATGCGGCCACACAAATGCTGGCGCCCTATTCAGGGAGACAGAGGAATACTTCCAGAAACAGAGCAACGAGGGATGATCTCTCTCCGCGTCAGCACAGATCTGTGCTAGCTTAAAAAAAACAACCTATACAGCCACAGCTCGTATGTGGCAAGCCAGCAAACAGACTGCACAGCCGCATCCTGACTCCACAGCTAAAGCAGCTCCCCTTTATCTCAAGGTCAGAACTAAGCAGGTAAATGGGCTGATGTTTCAAGTCAGCAGAAGCTACGGTTAAGACAGTGTTGATTACAGAGTGGGAGGGGAGGGAGAGGGGGGAAGGAAAAAAAAAGAGAGGAAGGAGTACTGCAGATGGGTGCTTTAACGCACATCAGCATAAAAGCAAGTTGACATTGCTGTTCATCAACTAACAAACTAATTTCCAGACATATCTTGACCAAGGGAAGCATCCAGATTTCACATCGTTCTCCATTCCCATTTAACAGGGATATTATATCTTGCTCTCCAAAGGTTTAGGTGCATACCACAACTAACAACCAAACCGGCAGTGTAACAGTGTGATAAAGCAGTTCCCAGAAGCACTTCTAACACTTAGCATTGTTTTCAGTTATTTCAAGAGACTCTCAAAGTCTTATGCGCAAAGAATGAATTAAAGTTCACAAGCCAATAAACCCCACTTCACAGCTGGAAGACAGGGGTAGAGGTAGTGCCTGGAACAACTACATAGTAAAGTAGTAGCATCACATCGGTTACACATTGATATCAAAATGTGAGATCCGTAATGTCTGCCACTGGGACCACTGCTGATGGTGAATCAGTTACCAAACCCTGCCTGGCACAGTTTGGGGACTGACAGACCACACGCCCCACTGAAACAGTTCCATCCATATGCCACATTTCAAATCAGTCTAACTTTTCAAATGCTGTCAAGAAAGCACTATCTGTGAGGTGTGCAGAGTAACTTCATCATCCTATGTTTATGCATTCTCCAAAGGTAGACCTAAGGAGCAACTTGGTCAGCCATAGAAATGTTACTGAAGCACAGGGTTTTCCAGACAATCACTGATTAGTTCAGGGAAAAAACAAAACAAAACAAAACAAAACAGAAAGAAAACAGATGTGCTCACAAGAATCTGCATATTTTTTCTGTTACTGCTCTCAGAATGGTATGACAAGCCACATATCCTTTGGCGCACTGCTTTCTGCTTTGCACCACAGTGTGCATCAGCACCTGCTCCCAAGGCAGCTTTTCAAACTGCGGGAACCTGTTGGTAGGTGAAGCTCAGCAATATGGGACCACTCTGTTTCCACCTTGGCACTAGCAAGAGGTGTATTTATACATTAAATAACTGTGGAAAACTCAAGGAAGAAGACACATTTCCTGACAAAATTATTCTCTGACTACCTGTGCAGAAAATTAGAGCCACACTCCTCGTGGCTCTAATCAGATGGATCGCAGGTTTCCATTCTATTCATTTTCTGGAGTTTCAGGGAATAAAGTCCTCTCAAATCATTTAGTGATGCTGGTTAGAACTTTGAAGGATCAGCCGTTCTCCTCCTTGGCACATACAATGTAACCAGCCTTCCCAACCTGCCAATTGAGAAGCCTTGCTGCTATTAGATAGACATGCTCTTAATTTCCTGCCATACTGCTTTTTCTACACAGAGCATTAAGTGAAACTAATCCTAAATCACAAGGGAACATGAAGTAACCCACCTGAACACGAGGCATAAAAACAACTGGAACAAAACAACTCCTGCAATACACATCACAATGCAGCATGTCCCAGCCCTGCAGAAATCACCCTGTGCCAGAAACACAGCACATGTTGCTGTATAGCATCTTTGCAACCACTGCAAAGAGGTGTTTTACCTCTCCCAGAACTTCCAGGCAAGCTTTCTTGAACTTCCCAAAACAAAATATGTGACTTCCATGATGTATTTTCTCACATTTACATTTTGCAATTGATTCTCATTGCTCCCATACAAAAATAGATACAAAGTTTTTGAGAGACCTGTGCACAGTGTTCTTTGACAATGACTCAGTGCAGCTTCACAGGGATGCACATCTTTCCCCGTGGAGTGAAAGCATGCTTCACATATAATTTAAAAGTGAAAGATCTCAGGAGTAAATAGGGACAGCAGAAAGAGATTCACATTCTTGAAGGATTTGTTGATTTAATCTTACATTCTCCAATTCTAGATGCTTAGTTTTGTAGCTCCAAAATTATTTTCCATGGAAAGCTGACATAAAAACAAAGATTGCATGTGCACAGAGCTCATTGTGAAGCTGTAGTAAAGCGTGATGGCAGGGAGTAGAGATAAATTAAAGGGACCAAAACCAATCTGTGATTTTAAAATAAACTACCAAAATCTTGAGGCAAAGGAGCTTCACAAAAAAATAAAACTGATTATAGGTCTGCAGAAGTAAAACCCATTAACTCCTCTCTAACACAAACTGGAGGATTTCTCAGTGCGCTTAAAGATGACTGCTGTCTCAGCTTCTGGCAAACTTCTCATTGTGAGCTCAGACACAATGCAACTATTGCACTGGTTTCTCAGCCTCCTCAGCCAACTTCTGGCTTCTTTTTTTTCCATCATTTTTTAAGATGCTTAAACAAATAAAGCAATAACTTTTTCAAGTCATAAAGGTCATATATAGGTCAAACAGCAAGAATAATTGTATTTAAAGTGTAACCAAACTGAAAAAAATTAGTGAGAGGGAGTCCTAGTCACTAGTAATCCCCCTCAGTTTTTGCATTGCTTTGAGCACTGAGTGAAACCATTCAGGTAGAATTTTATAACCAAATGTCCTTTCAGTAGGAAGCCCCAGATCACTTTGCTTCCACACAACATTAAAAAAGGCTAATGAGTTCTCAGCAGTTCCTCCACTTTTATACCTGAGGTGCACACAGAAAACGCTGATGCACTACAGAGGAGCTCCTGGTATCTCCCTGCTGTATCTCCCAGCAGCAGCAACAGCACATCACTGGCAAAGCACTGCACAGACGCTTGCACTCAAGTTTCTTATTCCATAAATTCCTCCTGGAGCACTTGCCAGCATGTTCTCCGCACTACCAAAATGTTACATACAGCTTTGAAACAGCTGTTAAGGACTCTCCCTGACAGGTACCTACACGTCTTTGTTTTTAGCTGCAGGCAACGGCTTGTTGTCCTTCCCAGTTTAGGAACTGAGTGCAACTCCCTTGCATCTGTTATTGTGCCTTACCATACACATGTCACCATAAGCATACACGATAGCTTACAGAAAATAAATGCAACCCTTTTTCCAGGGATACGAAGAACACATGACATTCTCTTTCTGAGATAAATTCACGCACCGCAAAGGAACAAAGGCAGCGGCATGGCCTTGGCCTTCAGGAAAAGCTTTAAGGAACAAGAGAAAAGGAGATCCCATCAGATTTATCTGAGATTGCCGTATGGATGTAGGTAGATAAAGATGTGCACACACATCCAACTTACAGAACCGGGAGCTCTGGGGCAGGGGGAACTGCAGCACAAAGGCTGTGCGGAAAAGACGCGGGTGCAGCTGGGGCAAGGCCGGCACAAGCAGCACACGGGCCGTGGGCAGAGCTGCCTGCTGCCTTGAGGAAATTCAATGTGCATCTGCACACGACTTTGATGTGGGTTTGCACACGGAGAGATGGAGATTTATTTATGTGTACAGTTCCTTGGCTAACGTTCTGATCTCCTCCACACTCTGACGCCTCCGGAGCTCAGGGTCAGCACCGGCCAGCACAGTGCCGGCACAGAGATGCCAGACCGGCAGGAGCAGCCACGACTGCTGCTGGTCACAGACAGCGCCGTGGGCAGACACTTCCCACGGGACGTCAGTCAGTCCTGGTGACCTCCGATCTGCGCACCGCGCTGCTTCTGTCGGGAGGGTGAAAGACGCTCGGAAATGAGAACGAGCCGGCCGTTTGCCGCGCTTACCTTAAGGAAAGCACCCGCTGCGAGATGACGCCCTCCGGCCGCGCAGAGGCGTGCAGCCGGCAGCCTCTCAGCGCCGCCTCCCCGCCGCCCGGCCCGGGCGCGGTGCCCCGCCGCCCCCTGCCGCCCTGCCGCCCGCCCTCGGGCACAGCGTGGCGTCCGCCATCGCGCTGGGGCTGTGGGCTGCGCTGGGGCGCCACAGTAGGTCCGAAAACGCGAAAGCCTAGCACAGGTGCAGGTTAGACAGTGAACTGAGTTTGTGTTGAGACTTGTAAGGGATGGAGACGTGGGCGGCTTTGGAACCCCGACAGAGCTGCAGCTTGCCCCTGAGAGGACTGCGGTAGCGGCTGGCAGAATGCTTCCTGTATAAAAAGTCTCCATGTGGCAAACGTCTGCCAACGATACCATCACCAGCTCCCTAAGCCTGGCCTGGGAGGCAGAATGGGGCAGAAGGGAGATTGCATTGTACAGCGCTTCCAGCTCCTGCAGGGCCACAGGAGGGGTAGCACAGCATTCACTTGTATCTAAAGGCAGCTGAAGGCCGCCTGTGCCCACACCGCCATCAGCAGCACAGGAATATGGGAACTGAGATTGCGGCCTTCGAGGCACAGGAGGAGCTGCAAGGACCTACATTTTGTTCCACAGCTGCCATGTGGCAGAACTTCCTTTAGAGGCAAGAAATCAATTCACTTTCCGCAGTGCCTCACAGACTTTGCACTTTTTGAGGTACTTTTAAAACTGGACTAAACTGTTACATCTGTGAGATCTGAGCATCCATCAGCCAAGACTCACATGCTGTTATGACCTACTTGTGTTTGTTCTTCAGAAGTGCATTATGTCCACAAATGCTGAAGCACACGAGAGTTTTTATGTTTTTTTAACAGAAGGGACCATTTCAGCTGCCGGCTTGTTCGATTATCCTCAATTCCTCCATTTATTCCCCAAAATAATTAAATAGCTGCCTTCAGCCAGGTTGACAGGAGAGCTTAACCCAAGGACAAATGTACAGGGAACACCTCCCTATGCCCTTACCCAAGGGGTTCTCAGGAAGAAAACGTGAGCATGAGGTGGCAAGCCAAGTAAATTGTGCTGAGGAGGCTGAGTCTGGATTGTAAGTTATTAATTGCATGTCCTTTGCCAATACAGTGCTGAACATGTTTTTCTTTGCCTATGCCAATCAGCTGCACAAAGCTTGCAATCAACCCCTCAACTAGATCTATAAATGTTTTTTTGCTTTGTGCCATAACACTACCATGTTTTCCTCCCTGTAGGAAAGCAGCAGCAAACAGATGACAATTACTTTTTTTGTAGAAACTCATTTACTAAGAAGCAGCAACTACTTCTAATCTCATTTTATTTGGAACTACTCTCTTGCTGTGTTCCTGGTTTGATCAGCAGATTTGCAATAGCCTAACCTAAGTCCATTTCAAAATACCTACTCACTCTTGAATCTTCAAAGAGTTTCTTTCTTAGCTTGAATTATTAAAGTACACCTCTGTAGTGTCTCTCAAAATATCCTTCTATTTTCCTCATAGATGGGAAAGTAGCCCGCAACACCGAACCAGCCGAGCTCGTTTAATTCTGGCCCAGCACGCTCAATAGGCAGGAGAGGGAAGCTGCTTCAGTCCGACTCACTCTCCAGCTACAAGGGCAGCAGGAATAGCGGCATTATTTCGGTCGCTTTGTTGCAGGGTAGGCAATGAAAAGACACATCCTTGGTATCTGCGGAGTGAAAATCCTGTGCGCAGAAGTAATCTTCAAGCCGCTCAGTAGGGCAGGGGGCAGCCAGTCGCATCTCATTTGAGGCATTTTTCAAAGAGACCCACTTCAACACCAGCACAAAGAGGGAAAAACAACAATGAGAAACTTCATCTGCAGCTGCAATTAAGTATGTCCCTACTTTCTCTGCACATCTTTTCTGGAAGAGACTGAGAATTTTGTGAAGCAAAGGAGTGGTTTCAGAAGAGGTGAGGGCAGGAGGCTCAATGAGGCAGTGGTCTTACCCTTCCCACAGGGAGCTTCCCTTGCTACAGTTCCATCTTTAGGACCCCACTCCCCAGCACAAGTGCCAGTCAGGTGGCGAAAATGTGTTCCAACCAGAGCTGTGAGGCCAGGTGAGTGGAACTGGTTGTGTTGTTCAGAGGTTAATGCAGTAGCAGTGCAGCGTAACCTAAGTGAAATTGGAGAGCTGGCAGGAGTGTGAAGGGTCCACCATGAGGCGCTGCCATTTAGAGTTTGACATTACTTGGTCTCAGGTGGGTTCTTAGCAGGGGTTGACGTTATGAAGTTACTATGCTCTACTGAGAATGGCACCCTGCCACCCTGATCCCATCGTGTGGGACACCCTGAGTGTCCAAGAGCTTCCACAGGTGCCCTGCCTCACATTATTTTTCCCTGTAGGTTGGCTTTCCTGATTTATCTGTATGTGGATTTTGTGCTGAACTGGTCATTGGAGTACAAAGATGACACTCCCTTGCAGAAGAGGATGCCCGCTCTTTATTTCACCAAAGAAGCATGAGTTAAAGTTTCAAAATCAGATCCCAGACATGTATTTCAGTGTCAGGCTGAGCTACAACAGAATGCTTCAGTGTTCATGCAGACTTTTCAGCACAAAAACACATGGTAGCAATACTTGATCTCTATTTGCAATTTATGTTGTTTTTGCTTTTTAAGCTATGTAGATATTTTCCCTGGGTGAGGAATCACAGTTTCAGACTCTGAGAGAAACAGTGTCCTTCATTTTCCATTTCTGTCCCATTTTCTATCATTCAGACACCCATAGCTATGTCACTTCACCTTTCTTCCTTGTGTGCAAATGTAGGGGTCTCTTCTCTTCTCTTCTCTTCTCTTCTCTTCTCTTCTCTTCTCTTC
>JAPSGF010000001.1:12310579-12385336 GCA_035772895.1 Perdix hodgsoniae
TTCTCTTCTCTTCTCTTCTCTTCTCTTCTCTTCTCTTCTCTTCTCTTTTTTATTTTTTTCCCTTCTTTTTTTTTCAAGGACTTACAATTCCTTTTTAAAAGAAGAGAATGAGAAGCATCCCCTGCACCACTTAACTGATTTTCAGTGCAGTTTGCATTCACTGTATATAATGTAAGGTAGACTGTTTCCTATCCCATGATGGTTGTCATCTTTATTTCTCTCTGGAGATGACAGACAATGATTTACTAACACCTGTACAATTGCAATGTCAAATTCCAGCTCTTGAAATAAAAGACTTAGCTCTGTGATGTACAACAAGGCATCTAAAAGTGCATACATCATCTCTACAAAATCTGCCTGGGACTGGTTCTTATCAAGTCAGGATTCAGAGACCTTTATTAATACAAACTACTAGTGGCTGAAATTTTAAATAACAGATTGCTCTCCATTGTATAATATTAACCAGTCATGAATTTCCTTTATTTTAGTGGGGGTCTCATCTGGTAAGTCTTGGATCTTTTTATTTTGGGGTAATTCAGGAATAACAGAAAAGTCTTCTGCAGTTAGACATTCTTTAAGAAACTGTGTCAACTGTCAGAAAGAAAAAAAAAAGAAAGAGAATAATGGCCTGTGGGCACTAGAATGGTAAATTATTAACGTGGTATTTAGTGTCCTGAAAGCTCCTGTAAGTTGCAACAGTCCTTAGTGTAGCTGGAAGATTAGCAGCATAAAGTCTTATTGGAATGAGTCCTTGGTCAGTCAAGCAATGTTATGAAAGGATGGTAGGATGATGTATGCATCCCACTACAAAATTCCTTAAATTTCTGTAGGAGTAACAGTCGGGGCATCAGCAGCTTATGTTAAACTCTTTCTTTCCTACTCTGCTGTTCCTCTAAACAGTAGCTGTAGAGACTTAACATTTGCAGTCAGCCTTTTTCAAGTAATGTCCTTGGAGTGAAAAATGATCTTTGGCAAGAATGTGAAAAGCCAAACACAAACTATTGGCACTTATTATAGCTTTCCATATACTTAAGCAGTTATATAGTAAGCATTTTCACTGCTGTTCCTACAGTCTGTTCCAAGAATCTCAGGAATTTGCAAAATAGGCTATTGTTTCTCTTCCTCCAGTCAGGAATCTGCAGAATCAATTCTTATTCCCCATGTATCTAATAATCCTTTGCATTCTTAATTAACAGGAGGAACATAGGCCGATATTAAAATATTTAGGATGAGCCAATGTTGTTTTCATCCCCTTCCCTAAGCTATTTGTTTGCCTGTTAATCCATCTCCCATCAATTATTGTTTAAGCAGGAAGCAGATCTGGTATCATTAGTACTTAGAAATATGGTGGATGTCTCAAATATAATTATGTATCTACATGTCATGTGCTTGGCAGGAAAACCCCAAGGGAGAGGCAGGAGTAATTGAAACATTGCATATTCTGTTTGTCAGCAAATATCTTGGAGCCAGCTGGTTTCTGGACCAAGCACAGAGCTCAGGGGCAAGTAGGGCTATTGCTGAGGGGTACATAGGAGTACAAGATAAATAAATCCATTGTAAATCAGACTGGGTACATAGGAGTACAAGATAAGTAAATCCATTGTAAATCAGACTTTTTTCTGCAGTGCTTGGAGAAGCTTATCTCAATAGTGTGATGTACTAAGAGGTTTGGTGTATCTGCCACGAGAAGATTTCTGTCGTCTTTTTCCTCCATTTTTGTGTGTACATCTAGTATTTGGAGGTCTCTTGCAAAGTAAAACTCTTTCAGTTCTACACATTAGTAAATCTGAATTTTGGATTGTTTTATTTCAGTGATATTACTCTCTTCATCTTTCTCATTTCTCTGAGGATACCTTGACAAGGAAGGTATGCTACGCTTGAATCAGAAGATCTCACTGCATATCTGCAGCTCTGCCTGAATATCGGTGATCCCCATCCATCCCCAAAACCCTCTGGCTTTCCTGCCTTGTGGGCTGTGATTTAATGTCAGAAATCAGCATTCTTTGAATGTTTTGGCAGCCTTGTGACTTCAAAATATAATTCAGTTAGCCATAAATACATTTATCTGTCATATTCAGAGAAAGCTCCCCTCTCCAGATTTTGCTATGATTTGTGCAGGGATTCATTGCCATGTATCAGATCTTTATTTATTCTTTTTGGAAGCAATTACGTGTATCATATTGAATTGCCCTGTATCTTATCTGAATGATCCTTCCAAGTGGTATAAAATACCACTTCTCACTTGGTTACATCTTTCTTTTACTGGATGGCTGGCTTACATGTCAGCAGTTACTCCCTTTCGCTGTGCTACTGAGATAATTACTCTTTCTTCTTTTAGTAAAATCCCCACCTTAATTTCTTCCTCAAAGTGCTGACATGGCATCAGCTTCCACTGTAAATCTCTGTCTTCTTCTGACCATCACTGTGAAATTTCAGTGCAGGCTAAATAAAATCTCTGTGTAAGTTCCAGCGTGAAATTGTCTTAATTTTGAAATTATAAGAGTAGTATGCTTCACTACATAAATTTCACACCCATCGATATCTCTTTCATGTTGTATTGATCTGTTTATCACCCTACTGAAGAAATCCATATTTCCTCCCTTATTTATATTCCACAGAGAAGTCATGTCCCTGTAGCTTTGGGGACAGCATCACACATATAACTTTAGCTAATGATAAACTAAAAAGTTTCTTCAGCTTGAGAACAACTGGAATTCTCACAGGATTAGTAGGTATACTCCAGATTTCCTGTCTTGAACCAGTTCTTACTAATTCCTTTTCAAAATGGAGATCGTTTCACAGCAGAAAAGATCTTAGGAAATGTACAAATTATTATTCTTAAGAACACTCAGACCTGAATTTCTGGAAGATCCTACTGCTATGAGTACACCTGACATGAGCAAATCTTTGTATATGCTGTTTGCCAGTATGATAAACCAGTCTTTCATCTATCTTCCCAATGTCAGTAACACTCCTAATACACCCTATGAAGCCTTCATTCTATGTAAAGATGTGAAAATAATTTATTAAACATGCTTATGAATATATAGTTCAGAAGATGGATCAGATAAGCAAGCTTAATCTTTTGGTAGACTCACGTGGAAGGGAACATACATGTTCTCACCAGAAAAAAATAGTGTTTCAACACTTCTGTCACTGGTGCACATTCCACGTGAAATTGTTAATCTTACGAAAATTAAAAACTGCCAATTCACAGACAGATTCATTTCTACACTATTTTTCATGAGGGGATTGTTATTTTTATTTTTACAATCAAAATCATTAGAGTGCCAGGGTGTTTGCTTTCTGCTCAATCACACAAACTTCAAAAGTTACTTCGTCTCCTTAGATTCCATTATCAGAACAACATTCAGAGCAGTTTCTGCAGTCTGTGGTGCTGTCCTTGTGGTGGGAACCAACTCAGTTGCAAAGACATCAAGGCCAGCTGCAGGGCAGACAAAGCAGAAAGTGAAAAGCTGTGCTAAACCAATTAAACAGGAGGAAAAGATTTCAAATGTAATCACCTCCTCTTACCTTCAACTCTCTATTACTTCTCCTTCACAGCATGCAGACAGCAGCCAGAAGACCTGAGAGGACAGTCTCTCAGGCTATCTCTGACATAGTTAATTTTAGATCAAACCTGTGTCTGCATCATCAGCCGATGCTTGTCTTTTTCTGAAGATCAGATCTGTATTTCAACACAAACAGAGATTTGATGAGCTGTTTGTCAAATCCCAAAAGTCACAGAGATTGTTGTCATTTTGGTTTACTTGGCTGGTTGTGTCCATCCTACACAGCCATACTACTATCTCAAGTTTAGCATTTGCAATCCAGACTGAAGCAACCTCAGTTAATAGAAACCTGGATAGATGCATATATTATTTTGAATGAAGTACAAAGCTGAGAATTGAAATTTCTCATGTAGACACTTCATCTCACAACCTAGATGCTTACAAGAAGTCAGAGAGAATTTTAAAATACATTTTACATCATTATTTTCTTTCATCTAGTACAACAAAATAGTGAAGAGCATCTGGCAGGAACTTTTGGGCAATAATTTAAAACTGTGTGTTCTGGTAGAATGTCAAGTCTTAAATCTTGTAAAATCTAGAATACACAGACCAGCCTTTGGGTACTAGCTCTTACTCTATATTTTCATTGAGAAGTTAATGTGAGTATAATTTTCAGTATTTTTCAGCTGTGTTTGAGTCCTATTCAAAGTGTCTTTGTTCAATTCAGAAGAATAAAAAACTGAAGTCTTAAGGAGAAGTGAACTTACTGGTCTATTTTCAGAAGGCATGCCCCAGGATGAGTGAAAAAGCAAATGCTGCTAATGATGAAAAGCAAATCATTTCATTCATCCAGTGCTAGCTGATTTTTATGATGATGGCATCCCCTTAAAATAAAATAATAGCTTAATTAAGAGGGGAAATGTGTCCATAAATATGTGCATTAAAAAATTAAATGACCTCATATTTCTGTGTGAGTAGGAGGTAGGAAGTGGAAAAATGTACATCAAGAAGTTGGTCTGTACTATTTCACTCAGTTGCTACAAGGTGGAGGAAGAGGAAGGGGAACAGCGTCTGTTGTAGTGTGTGCAGTTATACTGAGCCCATTGGAGAAACAGCTGAGTGAAACAGTTTGTTGAAGAGCTGAGGCTTTGTCATTCATCTGACAGGAGAGGAACATTTGATGAGGGTGGAAGGAATGCAATGGCTTTTTGAGTAATCAGGGCTTAAGCTTACAGGAAATAAATATTGGCTTGCTAGAGGTCACTTCATATGATAGGCATTCATCAGTCTAAGTTGTGGAAAGTGTATGCTATAAAGAAACAGAGGGTTCCTTCCACTAACCGGAACCCCAAAAGTGATCCAGGTGCTAATGCACAGCTTCATATCAGCATGCAAACAGAGGTTGTTGGCATACAACTACGCACCTAAAGGTTTTGCATGAGATCACTTAAGGCTTGGAACTGGAAATAAAACACAAGTAAAGTAAACCTGCACCATCAACTTGCATGAGCAGTCTGATGGGGAGAATAGAGAGCTGCGTGCAGGAGAAGAAATCCTTGCAAACAAATGGGACAGTTCTGGAGGTGAAAAGAAGACAATCAGGCCACACAGCATGCAAAGCTTTCAAGCACTGACTGCTTGATCGTCCCTACACTCACAAATACAATTATATATATATATATATATATATATATAAACATAAATAAATTTAATAGGAAAGCAAACATTTAGAATACATTGAGAGGCTGTGGATCTGGACTAGACAACAGCTGAGTCGCAGGTCCAGATATAGTACTTAGCATTCCTGTTAAATTTCTAAACATAAATCCCAGTGATTTCAAGACTATCCCATTTAGACTGAAGCTGGCTGCAGCTTGAAAGCTCTCAAGTTTATTGTGCTGGGTTTTTTCTTCCAGGTATCTACAGTGTATGTACAAGGCAAGAAGTGTCACTGCATGCTTCCCTGCATCAGAGATGTGAAACTGCTCATGAGCTATATTTAGTCTGAATAGCCTTGAATACACGACATGCACAGACACAAAAACTCCCTTTACTGACCTGAAATCTCTCAGATGCCCTATGACACTCTCTTACCCTGATATATGTATCAGCTCTTTGGTGCACTTTGCTGCCCTTGTGTAGCTATGAAGGTGATTTACAGAAAAGTATCTTCTGCTGACCATGTTCATGTTCTGCTGCTCTCCTCTGGCTACCCACCACAGACAACGAGGGAAGTGTCTCAGGATTTTTAAAAGGGAAGAAAAGGGAATGGTATCTCCAAGATGCCCCACCAGGTGAGAAAGAGGTCAGGCTTTGTCTGCCTCTGAAGTAGAGAGCAGAATTTTTGAGCTGCTGCCCTTCTACGTATTCCTGCAAGGTAGGGAGGACTTGCTCTCTGCTAAGGGTAGAGAAGCAACCATGTGGTTTGTATCTCACAGCATCAAAACAGCACATAAGACTCTTGTAAGAAAGGGTACTAGTGCCTTCTGGATCCTCCCTGCTGCTTAGGGTTTGAGAAGGATGTCCAATGTGTTCTGAGTTCAGAACAAGACACGGCATAGGGAACATTTAAGCAAATACCTTCCACATCCCTTTAATTATTCTTGGCTGCTCCTTCAGCTGCTCTCAGGGAAGCCAGATGGGGTCTCAGCTTGGTGTGCATGGCTTCACCTGCCTAACCTGCTCTCCCCCTCTGTCCATCAGAATGCCAAGGGCTCTCCCCATATCCAGTCTTCTTCAGCCTTTGTTGAATGCAGCTTTACCCTGATCCTCAGAGGCCTCCTGCAAGAGTATGAAAAAAATTGGTCTCCAAGATCTGTTTAGCTTTTGGCCTCTGCCAGGAGCTGATACACAACTAATTAATACCAATTTTGATTATAGATTTCAATTTAGAAATTGGGTGGTGACCTGTCAGAGCACTGAGTTGTGAAAATGTAACAAAAAAATTCTCAGTCCTTTTTCTCTTACATTTGACTGTAAATACGGCCTTTGCAGTCTCCTCGAGGAAGGTGGGCTGATTTGCCACAGTCTGTAATTATTGCTAAAGGAAGAGCAGACAGCTTTGTGAAACCTCAAAAAGTTAAGGGAATAATTTAAATCACCAACAGATTCAGTTACACTCTGGCATATGAACCTGAAAACATAAAAACTTTCCGTAATGTAGTCATTATCTTCCTCTGATGGCAGTGTTAAATTGTGCACAATGGCAAGGAAAGCAAGGATCCCAAACCTACCAACTGCTGTGATAAGAGGGAAAATCCTGAAGTGAACAGGACTGCAGTAGGGCTGTGACATTTTAATGATAGTTTAGAAATACAAAAATGTCTGAAGTGGGGACAGTCAGTCTTCTATCTGTTCTCTTTCTGTGTGAATAGCAGTCCTGATGGAAGCATAAGGCAAAATTCATCCACTAGCCTTCAAGCTTTGTAGACATAGATTTAAGAAACTATTTTAAATCAGAAATAATTTTTATCTGAAAATAATGTAACAAGATGTAGTTTTACTTCTACATAGATCTATCTATAACCAGTGATACAGATAGATCACAAATGGCCCTGCTTTCTTCTGTTTTTTCCCCCAGCTGCAAACCTGGGGGAAGTTCATACAGCACTGTCTACTGACTTAGAAAGCCCTCAAAATAATGTCTTCTTGAAATCGTGAGGTTTTCCAGTAGATGCCATGGTGTGCTGTCGTCTGACATAAAGTTGGTGTAATAGGCTGTTCAGTGCACAGTTGTACTTATCTGAGTAAATTAATAAGTACTGCTTTGCACTTGATTTTGGTGAATTTATGTGAGTATGTCAAGGTGCAGAGAGAGAGAACACATCTCTTTGGTTGTTTTTCTTTTAACCAAAACAAATTCTGTTAATAATATGATGCAACCTCTACACTACTTTCAGGACTCATTAAAATTCCATGTTGACTCTTCCTCTAGGACTTTGAAGAGGTTAGCATTTTGAAAAAACTTTTTAAAAGCACATCTTGTGTCCAGACAAACTATAGTTTTGAGGAAGTAGTGGAATTAAAAATCTTTGATCTATGAGAAGTCACCTTTCAGACCACACTGGTCCAGACCTACGTTCAAGGGCCTACAAATAGCCACGATACACCAGGGGATGGAAGTTGGAACCAAGTGTCTGTTTCTAGCCTTCCTCATCAAAGAGCTCTTAGTCTAGGCTGTCTTCATCTTGGAAACTGGGATCCAAGACAGTGATCTCCAAACTAAAATGACACCAGATTTATTGCACTATATTCTGAAGACATATCTAATAGATGTGATAAGTGTTTGAGCTTCATTTGGTAGCAGATGATAGATGATTTGGTAGTTGGATTTTTGAGTCTTTGTGCAGTATCAATCTCACAGGCACGTGGCCACAATTCCATGCTTACAGATCCAGGGTGAAGAATTGTGAAGTTTGGAGGGAAATATCTCCATGTTTGAACCAAATATGAGAGAATCTGTATAGATTGTTTAACTTTACAGGACAAGCTGTAGAATTTGAAAGTACTGTTGCCAGAGATCTTTATGGCTTCTTTAGAGCAGAGGAACCACAGAGCTGTGAGATCATTTCAATCATTGCCTGCTTGTACAACTCAGTGTGGAGGCAATGGCCAGCTACTTCTTCAGCTTACAAGTCAATAAAAAAATTAATAGAAACTCAATCATATAATAAACATACATATCCCATGGGAAATATGAGGATCTTGTATCAGAGGCTTTGGAGATCTGCCATCGGTTCTACTCCACTGTATTATGTTGTCCTTGACTGTCTCTCAGACCATTCTCTCCTCTTCCATGAGCTTATATATTTTCTTTCTAAAGCTAATAATGCTAATAGTACATTGAGGCTCTAATAATTTATTATACGAGATTTAAATAAAATGCCCAATTCCCTCCCTTCCCCTGAAAAGTCTGGAGGAAGAGTGACCATGGTTCTAAACATTGACCTTTTGCTCCTCTTTGCCTAGATGTTACAGCTTCTTTATTGCATATGAATGAGAACAGGAACCTTCCTACACCACAGAAAATGGAAATTAAACACATTTCTGTCTTCAGCAGTTGAATAACTAAATAAACAAAAAAGTCGCGGGATCCTCTTAGAAAACAATATGTTCCAGGACTCTTCATCTTGTCATGGGGGTCTAGCAGACTTAGAAACATAGAATCACAGAATGATTTGGGTTGCAAGGGACCTTTAAGACCATCTAGTTCCAACCCCCTGCTATAGGCACGGAAATCTCCCTCTGGACCAAGTTGCTCAGAGTCCCATCTAGCCTGGCTTTGAATGCTTCCAGGGAGGGGGCATTTACAGCCTCACTGGGCAACCAGTTCCAGTGGCTTACCACCCTCACAGTAAAGAATTCCTTCCTAATTTGTAGTCTAAATCTACCCTCTTCCAGTTTAAAACCACTTCTCCTTGTCCTCTTGCTACCTTTCCTTATAAAAAGACCTTCCCCAGCTTTCCTGTAGATCCCCTTCAGCTGCTGGAAGGCCACTCTCCTCAGAGCCTTCTCTTCTCCAGGCTGAAGAGCCTCAGCTGAGCACTGCTGTGGCTTACGTGTAGTCAGAAGGGAATGATTGAGAGGGATTGCTTATCTACAAGGGTGTGTACACGTTGTCAAGAAGTCTGTTTTAGAATTTTGTACTTAGAGGTACAAATTATTTCTTTTGAACTCCTCATTCATGTTAAACCAGATTTGTGAGTTAAACTTGCATTGGCAAATTTACAGTAACGAGTAAATCAATCCCCTCCCTTTGATGGGAACTTCTGTTTGCTCACACTAAATAGGGATGGTGATAGGTCTTCCTTTGAGCCAGAAGTTGATGTGAGTCACACCTAAGATAACTGATAACCCTGGTGGTGATAGTAACCAGAAATAATGGCTTTGCTGGACTCCCATATTCAGTTAAGGTAACATTCACATTAATCCTTGCTTGATTCCACATTTAATCATCTGTTCTCTGATATCTTAAAGCAGCACAGTCCAGTTACTTCAGCCTCTAAGGACAGGCGGCAGGTTCAGATGCCGATGGGGCCTGTAAGTGCTGGGCTGTGTTCCTGCACCAGAGGATCTCTCCTACCATGGAAAAGCAGTCTTAAAGCCCCTGACTTCTGCAAACACAAGTTGAGATTTTGGCTTTTGAGCAAATAGTGCATGCAGTCACTTGCTTGTCTCCTCTTAGGTAGTAGAGATGGGCTGGGTATAGTGCACAGTCCCTGGACTGCCAGCTGGACCACACTATATTCACAGAATAAATCTCTACTAGATCCCTTTGGGTTGCAAGACTAATTCTGAAGGTAGATCATTATGTTCCTCATAGTTATAAGCTTGCTTATCACTTTTTAAAACTTGCACACACTTCATCTTATCTCCCCTATAGAAATCAATGAAATCTTGAGAACACTCTATAATGTTTCAGTTGATGTTCAAAAGCTTGAAAATAACATTAAATATTTTATTAGTAATCTGGACTGATGGCCAGTAAGTAAAATATTTTATTTTTCATTCAGCCTTGAAGTGGGGATTCACTTAGTGTTTTTCAGACTTTGAAACTGAATAATTGGAATTGTGCTTGCCAAACTATGATTAGTTCTGATATGTTTTTTATTTCTTTTTTTTTATGCTTTCTGTGCCTCTTTTCTGCTGTTTCTAGTATGACTAATGGAATCAAATGCAAGTAACATGGAAGTAAATATTTCATATGTCATCACACTAGAACTTTAAGTGTAGTTTAAGTTGAGAAAGTTATTAAACTTGTCCTGTAAATCTCAGCACTCATCAAAAAATCTGTAATATCAACACAATTTTGAAAGATTAATCTTTTAATAATCCAAGTTACATTAAAAAGAAATAAACCTTGCAACAAGAGAAATATTATGAACATTAAGAATATCCAAAAACATTAAAAGGTTGGTGTAAAATTGTTTTAAATTAAACATGAGAATCTCAACAAAGATAAATGTGATCAACTTTCCTTCTGCAAAAATGGCAGTGAAATTTTTTTATTGGCTCCTGCCATCTACTGTGTGGCATAGGAAATGCAGCATAGAAATGTGAAAACCATGCAAAATTTACTTGCTGGAAGTTCAACATAGGAATAGTTCCTATTTCATAACACTTCCAAGCTTAAATACCTTGCACTAAATGTTTAATCCATTTCTGTAATTTCAGAGAACAGTTTTGCTGTGTCTCATCAATCCCACGTGTCAGAGTTACTCTGAAATCATGATGTGAAGCCATGTGAAAGCTGAGAAGAGGTAGGAAACCGTGTAGTATAAGGCTGCACAAGTCCTGGGGAGAACAGTAATCTCAGTATGTGCTTGAAGCAAAGAGCTTTTCAAACTGCCTTCATCCAATCTGTTTGCCACTGTGAGTTAGCAGTGTAGTCTGGACCAATTTGTCTGGAGGGCAGAACTTGGAGAACCTTTGATGTAGCCAGGCTGGTTCAAGCTATGTTTCTTCTTTGGCTTTGGAGTCAGAGCACGTAGTAGAAAAGAAGCCCACATCTTTTTTTGCTCACCAAGTTAATAGTTTGATTTCAGAGATCTTGCTCTAAGCAGTCTCTCATGCTACATATTGTCTGCCTCAGAAATGCATCAACTGTTCAGAGAAGCACCTTTAACATCAGTTAACTTTTTATTATTATTATTCAGAAAACCATTGTCCCTGTTAATTCTATTTTTAGGGAAAAAGAAAACATCTGTGTGCTGTTTGGAACCACACTATCAAAAGAAACGGTGTTCTCCTTGAGCATCAAGGATCCACTTTAATATTTTTTTTCAGTCTAACTGATAATTACCCAGTCAGATTCTCTGCCCCTCAGCACTTTTCCATATTCCTGTAAGCAGTCTTTCTAGAACTGTCCTTACATGACAGCAGTGACAGCCACTCACCCACAACTGCCGTTAACTGATAATCATTGTGAAAGACAGAGGTTTCCAAGGCTAATTAACTGATAACCACCACTCAGGCAAACAAGCAGAAGGATGCAATAGGACCTCTGTTGCCTGTATGCAATGTGCTGATGAAAGGACATCTGCTTCCAGAGAAATATCCTGTATGAACAAGGCGTCTCCTGTGCTAATCAGGTGACTTGTGGTCTGCCATGGCGGGTTTGCTAATAGGCTTAATGATAGCACCTTGTAGCATGAGCCGCTTAGCCATAGTTACCTTCTCTGAGAAACTGTTGCAAGCCTTTGGATGAAAATTCTAAATATTTATAATGACTACATTCCCTTGCCCACTGATTCAGTTAGAAAGAGCTACAATCTGGACACAACTATAGCTTCAGTTTTTTAAGGCTGAGATTAGACTCTGTTGGAGGCTTCTGGCTTAAGGCTTCTGGCCAAATTACACTTCTACAAACAGATAATAAAAAAGGATTTAATTGGTCATCAAGTCTTTGCTATTATGCAAAGCCTGGTCAGAAAATCCTATGAATAAACTTCTGAAACTCTCTCAAGAAATCAGAATTTCTTACTACCTCCTGATTTCCTCAAATTTTTTTTTTAATCCCCTTTGCCATGAAATGACATTTCAGACTAAATTTTAAATAATTTTTAATAGCTCACTTTTTATAGCTAAGGAATTTTCTAAATGAGAAATCCAATAGTGAATTATTTCTAACATCCAAATTTGCAAGGCCATCTCCAAATTAAAATTTGTTAGATAAAATTTTACTAATTATAAGACCCCCTTTAAGTACTATTCCTAAAATGTCAGCATTTCAAGTTTTTAATCAGACTGTAAGCACTGCAAATTCTGTAAGTGCATGAAATTAATAGCAATTCAAGGACCATTGGTGGAGTTATTAACTAGAGTTTATATGACTGGGAACTGGTCACTACTTCGTAAATCAGTTTAAAACCCACTACCATGATAAAAATGGAATATAACTCAGAACTTAGCTACTGCTTGCTTGGATTCACTGTATGAAATTCAAACAAGAACAACCTGAAAATGGTATGTATGTATTAGCATTGCAGTGGTGTGTGTGTGTCTGCGCAGATCTGCCAGAATGAGTGCATAGCTGACCTCTAATGACAGGAACATGTTAGATCAGGTCAAGTCTCATAAATTTGCAACTCCTTTACCCAAGAAACTTGAGAACTGAAAAGAAGAAAAAAACAGTTGAGATATTAAAGCAAGTTCTCAGTAACTGTCCTGATGTTCAATGGGTAATCTGTTTGCTTTGTGAATTCTAGTTTTTGAATATCACTAAAGGCCCTCCGTTAAGTATGAAACATGCTTTGCATTTTTATTCTTTCCTTTGCAACAAAGGACTCTAAAATGTAAGAGAAGACCAAAGAAAAGCCCTTGGCTTGCTGCCATTTTAGCAAAGAAGTTGTTCTGCTAACAGCAAAAATAATGGACCCCTGTGACATACAGTATTGTGTCCCCAGATTTTTTTTTCCTTTCTTTCTCTCTCTGAGTACACCTAGATTGGTCCCCAGCTTTCTGATTGCTTCACTGTTTGAGAGGCAGCATGACTTATTGAGTTAGTAGTTAGCACTTGTGCTGCCTCTGCTCAGTAGCTCCAGGCTGCCTCCCTTGCATGCCAACACCTCTGAGATGGACAAGGAGCTGTCTTTCTCCTCACCACAAAATTATGTTTGTTGCATTAGAAAACCAGATCAAAGAGTCCAGAACATTCACTAATTTAGAGGCTTCTACCTGAACTACACCATGGTGGAATTTGCTGCCCTTGTGCCAAATAGAGAAACCTAACTGGGTACTCTGTTGCCTCCCTCTCTGGTAACTTCCAGGGAAGCTCACCATGCTGCTTCAAATGGAGGATGCATTGCTGAGGAAAGTTCCTTTTTCCTGGCTTTTATGGGATGTAGCTTTGGAAATGTTATTACATGGACTACTGTTTGCATAAAGCAGGATTTCTCCCTCAAAGTCAACCCAATTATAAAATACAACAGAAGAAAGCAGATCCATCAGTTCAGTAATTCTGTTGAGAAACTTCCTTTTCTTGTACAGCACAGTGTGTGTCATCTGGCCACATACTTTGACAAGGAATGTTAATTGAAGAGACATTTTAATATGTGGGAGTGACTGTGACAATTTTGTGTCTGCACATGGTAGGAAGAAGGCACAGATTACGAACCTTTGTGAGAATGTTAGCCTTTTAAATACAATACTATGACATATTAACATCTGACATGTTTCTCCAATTTCCTTATATGTTTTATTATGACTGGAAGTTTAACCCCAGATCTCCCCCAGGTAGTGCTGAACAGGTCATACAGCATCTACTGTAGGCGTGGGAGGAATTTGGCGTTTATAATTTCAGCCTGCAACTCTTCATCCACAGCTTTTCATCCTGCAGCATTAATGGATGATTCTCATTTACAACTTTGGAAAGATGAATTTAAATGTAAGACTCTCCCTCACTTTTTAGGAACCTGACTCCAGTGCTCATTTTAGACTTCCGTGTTAAATAGATGTTACTCAGACTTTACTGCAAGGAAGCCGCATATGTGTAGGTGCTGAAACAATAAGCTGTTGTATATCAGCTGCTCAAGGGTAACTGAACTTTCTTTGAGAGTAGCTATGAGGATATCTGAGATCATTTACCCTGAACTGACTTGTGTAAATATGTATAGAGAGAGGCTTGCAAATATTAAAGATATGAAATACTTTTCCTAAACCAATACTGAAAATGAATTTAGTGATTCAGAGCTGACCTACTTATGAGTATATACCATAATTTTCCTTTGATAGAGCTCAGATTTGCATAAACCTCTTGCTCAGAATTTTTGATATCTTTCCCTTTTAAACCTTTCCAGTGTTTTATGAATTTTTGTAACTTATCACAGACATCAGTCAGTCTCTGATGAGGCTCCTATTCTCCAGAGACTTACAAAGCTCCATCAGACTTATAAAGCTACAACTGTACACCTCCGTGGTGATACCAAATTCCTTCACCAAAAGAAACATTCACATAGACAGCCTTTCAGGGGGTACTGTTTGTATGTTTTGTACAACTTCCTGTTTTATTGTACAAGGTTTGATTCCTGCCGTCTTTTCCCTCAGGATCCTCATTTCTGGTACATATTTATATGCTTATTTATTACAGAGAAAATACCTCTTCACATGCAGAGAACTTACTGATTTCCTCTTCTCTAACCAGAGTGAGGGGGCAGGGGCAAAAGTAAAGGAGAATTGGTATTACAGACCCATTTTGCAGATGAAACATGACAGCCTATGATTTAAGCCGAAGACCTTTGAAAGCCTAACATAGCAGGGAGAATCAAGTTTTTGTTGCCCAGAATAAGTTTATGTGGAGGACTGAGTCATATTTTAAGAGGTTAATAGCTTTGACTTCAAAAGCCCTTTGTACCAGAAGCTCTGCCTTCAGCTCTATTTTCAACATTTTTTTTTCTTCTCAAAGCAAAAGAAATTACATACCCATTATACATCCCTTTTGCATTTCAGCATATGCCAGGGGCAAGCATGAGAGTTTCTTTCTGCATCTGATGACTCATAAGGTCACTTCTTTGACCAGTCAGCCTTTGGCTTAACACACTCAAGAACCAATCCAAACAGTAACTTCCTGGTTCTACACCCAGTTTTTTTCCTCTAACAAAGAGGTGTTTCAGTTGCCACAGAACTTCTCCCATAAACACTTTTAATTTTCCACAAGTATGTTAATAGTGCCTCTAGATGTCCACAATCACCCTCATTACCCACGTTTAAGGAAAAGAATGAGAGGCATTTGGTTTTTATGTTCTAAAGAACTATATCACACAGACAAAGTGATCATCAGTCTATTGCCGAAATCTAAAATATGGGCTGGTTTTGACCATCATGGTTTTGTGACTTAATGGCCAGAGAATGCTATTTGGCTCATCAGCGTGCACATTTACCAGAAGGATGCCAATCTGTTGAAGCTGATTCCACTTTTGGACAGAAGAGGCCAACTGCATTGCTCTGCAAGCATAGCATTGCATGTGTTTCATTGTGTGTTATCAACAAGGTATCATATGATATAGTGAGCTTAAGTAACAAAGTTTTACAAGATCTTTTAGTCAGATAATCTACTGTGGCACTGTACTATTTTTAGTTTGGGGATTGCTATCAGGATTGGAAGCTGTTAGTTTTGGAAAATAGTGAAGGGCAAAGAGGTGGAGTGTTTTTTCTTGCTCCGTCTCATGCTATTTTTCACTTTCTTTATTCATGAAATGCAATGCTGTACCACTGATGAGCTGGACTTTTCTATGAAATTGAATGAGAAAAACAACCAAAAAAGCAGCTGTAAGTAATACCTCTTTTTCCAACTGAGGATTACACTTCACTGAATTGGATATTGAGTCAGAATCCTAACAGATTGTGCAAAACCCACCAGAAGTCCATTTGCACCTTTGGCAAAAGATGCCTCTGAAAACTCTTTCTTAAAGGACATTTCTCTTACAAAGAGGAATAAAAGGGCTGGGAGAAAATTTGCAAAGAAGAAATAGAAGGATGTAATGTGGGTTCTCAGTGTTATTCTTTATTCTTTATTCTTTATTAAACTTCATTTTGAAACCAAACTGAAAATTGGCAAAGCTTCCAGGAAAATTTAGCAAAGAAACAGCTCGCAGTAATCTAGCAACAAGGGTTACTATGGCAATAGCAGTACACTGTGAGATTTAGTAGATACAATTTTCCATGATTCACAGTATATTTTTAGCTATTTTTCTTTTTGTTCTGTCATGCAAATTGCCTTTCTAAAGAAAAGGAAGGACAGAATATTTGGATCTTGCCCTCAGAAAAGATAGAGAGGTGTCAGTTTGTACTTAATGGAAGTCTTTGTGCTCTAGCTTCAATTGATCAAGTCTCCTAAAGAGATCTTGAGTCTCTGTTCCCCTTTCATCTTGTCTTGAGCTTTTAACACCACTGCTTGCTCTTGCTTCTAGAAATCCTTCCATCCTTTGTTCCCCTTAATTTCCTTCTCTAATTCGTGCCCCTGTTCACAACCCAAATCCTAGGAGTAATTTTTCTCCTTCTTTTCCACCTATTCTCCAGCATAATTCTTTTCCATACCACTATCTCTTTTCTTTGTGGCATTGTTTGAGCCCAGACATACAAAAATCCAACCCATGTCTCCTGACCTCCCTCCCTCTGTGCAGTCCTCTCTTTGGTCTCTCTGTGGCTTGCTCATAGCCTGAGCTGATAAAGACTTTAATGTTCTACTACTCTCGATCACACTAATTCTATCACTCTCCTAACCATTGAGATATACAGTCTAAACATCATGATTTTTATAGGGCTCTGATGTGCAAGCTGTTATCCTCTGTTTTGCCTCATATATCTCAAAGAACTATCCTTCTATTCTTTGACCACATACCATACCTTGTCGTTTGGGTCCTCTTCTTCCATCACAACTAGAGTCTCTGCTCCTGGGATACACACACTCAGAGTCATTCAAAATGTGGATTGCTTCATTTTTTTAAAATTTTATTATTGTTATTATATTTTGCTTATTTTTATTTGCTTTCTCAACTGCTAATCTCTTCCTCCTCTGCTATGTCAGGTTCTACTTTGGTTCCTCAACTGCATGAACTAAAAAGTTAACTAAGTGTCCTTACTCTGTGTTGGTGCTTTTGATCATCCCCTTCACTTTACCACTGTCTCCAATTTCTGTTATTGCATTCCAGAAGTGTACAAGCGCTGTGTTACATTGGCTTTAATATATGATAGATGGCTTATGAAAAAAGTAAAAACAGCTCCTTTGATTTCCCATTTGTAATTCACCTCTGCCTCTTTATATGGAATAGTGGCATCTTAGTACTGGTTAAGCAACCAGGGAACTGCACAGAATCACAAGCAATCATCAGAACACGCTCATGCTATTATTCTTTGACCATCCTTACTCTTCTTCTTTGTTTGTTGAATTCACTGCAGTATTGTCACTAATTGGGCTCAAAATGTCTGCCTGTTATACTCTTATGTACACAGTTCAAAAGAAATGAGGCTCTGTGAAACCTCTCTAAACTTTGGAAGGAGTGGAAAAATGCTGAAAAGAAGCAGTTCTTTAAGTCAGTCAAGGCCGAAGAATCTAATGAGGTTCTCTGGAAGGCTTAATAAAGACCTGAACTTGGATACCCACTGTTCACAACTCCTACTGGTTTTAGTACTAGCTGCAAACACCGGCATACATAAATGCAAATAAACACATACAAAATAAGAACCAAATCCTAAAAAAAAGTTTAAAAAAATACAGAAAGGTCATTTTATCAAAGCCTAATATAATTTTATAGTCAATCTTCCTGCTACAAGATACAAGAAAAAGCTGACTGTTTATGTGTATTCATAAGCATTTAGACACAGCTGATCAGTAGCTGGGGCTGTGGTGCAGTGTTACATAATGCAAGTTTATGACTTTGTAAGATGACGTTTTCCTTTCCAGCATTTCTGGATTTGTTTGTTCTTTTTTTTTTCCCTATAATAAGAAAGTAAAGTATTTCAAATAAGTACTCTGTATATTTTTTTTATATACATATATATATATTTTATATATATATATTTTTATACCACATGGGGCATGTTAACTGCACTAATGGTATAAATATAACAATATGATGATTCTTCTGTCACAGAGGGCACTAGACAAAGATGTCCTAATCTTTTCTGTGACAACACTCCTGTGTTGCTCAGATTAAGCTTTTCTCCTTTGAATCATCATGAAGCATGGCAATATTCCTCAGGATAGTTGATGGATGCAAAACCCAAGGAATGAGATTTCCTCTCACAAGAATCAGAAGTACTGGGGCTCCATCAATTTCTCTGTAGTGCTATCAGTCCCTCTTGTTGCAGCAGACTTAGCTGGGCAGAGGCTTAGCTGCGCTCTGGAGTGGCAGGTGGACACTGCAGGACAGGAGCTCTCATCAAGTTCCCAGCATGACTGCGAGCAACCCTTATAGCTAAGAGTCTCAAGACTTCTAGTTCCCACTGGGCCGTGTGTTTTTCTGACACTACCTTTGTTCGCTTTGGTAGCCACCAAAGAGTGCTGTTTTCTGACTGTAAATTGTTTTCCCCAGTTTTCCTTCTTTAAGGTACTCAAAATCCTTTGGTTATTATTGCAGGAGTTTACAAATAATCATTAATGATATTGCTATTGTTCTACATCGAAAGTAATTAAATACCTGTAAATAATCTGTAAACATTATATTTGCAATTAAATGCCCATATTATATTTTCAGAAATGTCTCCTGTGCTCACAGCTATCACATAGCATTTTCTGCTACCAGAAACTAGGATTTCTTAGGTTGAAATCTCTTTTACAGTCTTTACTACACTTTTTGCCACAGATGCATCAACATTCACAAAAAGAAAGCAAATATAATATGTTTTTGGTGGGTTTTTTTAAGTGTTTGAAATCTTCAGTGTGTTCTGGGTGGTTTGCTAAATAAATACAGTATTGCTATATGTTGTATTTAGTGTTCCAGTTTCCAAAATGTATTCCCTGCACTGTCCAGTAGATGATGCTAATGTATTACAAACTGTTCTTTCAGTTTAGGCCAAGGAAAGCTGCATGTCTCAAATGTGTATCATTGGCACATCTGAATCGCTCTCTTTGATTCCAGTATTTTCTAGAATATGCAATTAATAGTTTCAGAATGTGGTTTTTTTTCTGCTGCAGTTTTGTTACTTCCTTTGTGAACCTATGTATCAACCTTTCATAACTCCCTGATACTCCAGTCAGTCTGACATGAGTTTGACCAGTTTCAGAAGTCCCTTGGGTATGTTTGCCATCTGTTTACTCATGATTTGTGATGTATGGCATGAGGCTTTTTCTATGTCAACATTTATTCCTGTTTCCTGTCTGCAGTACATGAAGCTAAATCCTTGCACTGGAAGGACAAAAGCAAAAAGGTGAAATGAGTTTCCATGAATCTTCCAGGATACTCAGCTTTTCTAATCTCTTTCCCTAGCATAAGCATACCTTAATTATAGACTTCAGGAAGAAGCATTTTAATTCTCCTTTGCAACTGATTCTGATTTTCTTACACTGAGAGTCTTGCTGCTCATTTCACACGAAGCTTTCTTCATGATCCTGAAATTACTTGCAGGATGAGTATGCTCCCAATCATATATATCAGTCCAAGATTTTTCAGAGAGAAACATGTTTGCCTAGGTGAATGCACAAAAAACTTGAGATCTTTCTGCCTGCTTCAGTCTCAACCTCATCCTCTGAAGTGGTGGAATCCCTACCAGACTCTTCCAGAGGCTAGATAGCTAGTTAATATTCCTCCTAAACTAGCAGACTAGCACTTGTGGTCCTTCCAGCTGTTGGATCCTGTCATAACTGTTACCTGCTTGCTTAATAGACTCACCATCAGAAGGACACAAGCCAAGAGAACCAAATATTCTAAGGAAGAAAGAAAGAATACAAAAGAGGGAACTGAGCTACCACTCTTTGATCTTTCTTTCTCTTTCTCTTTTTTTTTTGTTTTGTTTTTTGTTTTGTTTTGTTTGTTTTTTTAACTTTACTCCCTTGGGTAAAGGTGCTCTTTACTCAGAGCACCTGAGAAGATGGAGAAAGAACTTTCTTGTTTCTCGCAGCAAGCAGGTCTGATGTCTGTCCTTGTTAGACTGTGATGCTGAAGCTAACTAAACCATTTGACTTTTCTTACACCTTTTCACCCAGGAAGGATTAATTATATGAGAAAGCTCAAGCTTCTCAAGTCACTCTTCAGCAGGCTTAAAGACAGGCAAAAACCATTACTGGTAATTGCATTGCAATAGTTGGCAGCACAGATGAGATCTAAGAATAGGCCACCCAACCAGCAGCTAGGGCATGAAGCTGGTTTAGGAAATGCATGATTCAAGGTGTAGGTGTTAGAGCTCATGTGCCTTAATCTAACACCTGGGCAAAAAATTCCAGAACATATGAGTAAACCAGGAAGAAACACTTCAGCAGAAGCATATCTAATTGTGCAAGGCATACAGGCAGATATGCATGATTAGTTGCTGTGTACACATTAAAGCAAAGAAAGAAAGAATGGGCAATTGTTTGAATAGAGAAGACAAAGCAGTCATCTTTTTCTATTTCCCTGGCATTAATCAGCAACAAATGTGCATTTGTCATCACGTTCAAGGAGAAAAAGATAGTGAGAGACAGAAAGAGAAAGCACAGCACTACAGCCAACAGTATATCCTATCCCCTGGATTGGAACCACCTGCCTGGCCAGAGGCCTGCCTTAGACCTGCTTTTGTGATGTGTGCCCCTTTGGATGTAAGCTTCATACAAGAGTATCAGAAGACACTGTATTAAAGTGTTAGAAATCATTTGAGTACAAAATTGTAATATGTATGTGTAGATACTGATTCATCTCTAACTATCCAAGTAAGGTTCTAACGTGGAAAATAGCCAAATCAGCAGTCCAATTAGAAATATCTGCTTTTTTCCACAAAGTCCTGTTATATTCGAGATCTGGAGGGCAAAGCAGAAGTACCTACCTTGCTCTGCACGGTAATTGTCTCTGTGAAGGAATAAAAGGCAAAAAAAATTATAGAAATTTAAAAGAAGGGGCAATGATTGAGAAAACACAGACTTTAGAGAGAGATTGCTTTCAGCCCTGGCAGAGAAAAGAGCTATTGAACAGGAGAAAGAAGTACTGAAGAACTGGATCTGTTTTGTTTTATCTTGAACTTTGATGCGCCCTGGAGAGGGGCAGACTTTTTGTGTAATTGACAGGAATTTTAACACGCCAGTACAGCTGGATGATGAGAAAGAAGCTGCTGGTTGCTGTAGCTTAACTTGATAGAATTTGTCAGGAATGGCTTTGCTTGCTGTGATGAGTAAGCAGGGGAGACACTTCATTGCTACTGTGAGGCCGTTTTTAATTCACTTTAGACATTTGGGTTAGGAAGCTGAGCTTTATGGTCCATTGTGTTTAAGTAATTTGAAACAATTGTTTGGGCTGTTTTAGGGAAAGCTGGGTTTCCATTATGTTGGTAATCAGGAAGAAACGTTTAAGTCAGCTTTAGCTGGACTAATTTGCTTAGTTTTGCCTTTGAGTTTCATTGTATACACTGAGATTGTTATTTTTTAATATCTGTTTTTTAATATAACAGATTCACCTCAAAATGGATTTTAGGTCATAGAAGCATGGATTTGGGTGTGGAAAAACCTTTATATACAATAAAGATACAATCAAAAAAGATAAATAGTGGTAAATGAAATTAATTTCTGGAAGATTAACAGTAGCACAGACATTCAAGAGACATCATCTAGAATGGCCATAATGGAAAAGACATTTCTCTCAAGGTATTACTAATTTCTTTAAAAGAAACTGAATTTTTGCTGAGAAAAACTCATACAGTAAATGCCCAGGGCATTTAGATGCTGAAGGAATACTGAGTTCTTTGTCATAGCAAGGTGTGCACACTGAAAGTATGCACACTTAAATTTCTACCACTTCTTTGTATGTGATCTCCACAAATAAATTGCATAGAAAATAGTATAGCTAACAATCTGAGACTGCATGATTCACATGTGAGATTTCAGTGGGTTGGAGCATACTGGCTAAGGAAAGAAACATTTAAATGTGAAGGGATAGATACAAGTAAAATATAATTTCTAACAGTATTAGAAACTGCCAAATAGGAGAAATCTGATCAACCTCCTTTTCCTACGGAGAATAAAATTAAAAACATTGTTTTCCTTTTGTGGGCGGGGGAAGGGGCTGGGGCAGAATTGCGAAGAAAGTAGGTCATGATGACAGCTTCTGTCCAGTTAGGTAGGATATTTGGAAGAAAATGGAATACAGTTTGTACTTCAGTATTTTTGCTTCAATGAGCAACAAGAAAAGAAAGTTTTTCATAAATTATAATGAATGGAATGTGTGTCCTATGTTAAGTTCATCCTATGCTTTCAATTAGAGATCTGAAAATCAGGAAAGTGTTTTGATTCAAATTCTGAAGCTCTTTGTTCGAAGACAAAGAAACTGGCACATAGAAAAGACAAAAGTACTCTTTTTTGCCTCTTGAGTTAAGTAAGTAGAACTTAGCGCTGATAGCCATTGTATAGGAAAATTGGCAGTGTTAGTTAATGGAAAAACAGGAAAAAAATAGGGGCATAGGAGCACTTCATAAAACTTTAACAAGACTTTAAATAATTTTGAAGGAAAGCTTATTTTTGAATGATAAAACTGACTTGGAGCCATCTTTCATAGCGCTGAAGTCTCAAGAATGAGAGAGGAGGTGGTTCCCAGATGGGAAAGGTGCAGCTGGGAAAAACACTGAGCTAGAGCAGATGCAGTAAAGAGACAGTTTCCTGCAACATGTGAGAAGAATTTGGCAACATGGAACTTCTTTGATCTCATTCTTTTTCCAAGGTTTGCAGGACAGTCTTGAGTATGGCCAAGCGGTGTATGTAGTTTCATGATGTAATGCTTACAAAAAGCAATGCGACACAAATTCACAGTACCAGCTGTTTTCCAGCTGATAATAATCTCCAGCAGTTATATGGCATGTGTCTATTAGCTCAATGTATTTATAACTGTAGACACATTTTTAATACAGTCATACTTTGTGAAGACGATTTTGAAGAAAGATTGTTGGTTTTTCTTCAGGCGTTTTGTCAAGGTGCATAGAACCATTTTACTGAGGCTATTTTTCAGTTTCACTGAAGCAACATATAGCAAAGTCTTGCAGTTGGAGAAGAAAAGTACATGTTTTCAACAAGTGTTATGTATATGTGAATTTTCAAATAAAAATAAAGATGAAAGCATTCAAAGTTAGCACCACTGTAACATGAGGGCATTCTTGCTGGGTTGAGAGGGGCATAGGGAATGAAGACCAAACAGAAAAACAAGTTAACAGCAGAGAGTAGAACCAAAGGGAGATGAACTAGAATTCTTACTGCTGTTTAATTTCACAATTTTGGAGTTTTAGTTTTCAGTTTTTCATTAGTCAATATATTTCTATGGGACCTAATCTTTAGTAATATGCATGGCACCAAGAAACGTGTGCATAGAGTACATTACAGGTAATCTCTAGTATTTCAAGCTTTCACAAAGGCTTCCCTGGTTTATCTGGAAAACACCTGCAGAGCCATGTTGCAATTGCCAAGTGAGTCAAAAGCTAATCAAAAATACAGAAACAGAATCAGAGATAAACTGTCTTTATTTCATTTGTTGGAAAATCCACAAATTGGATTTTCATCAAAGATTTCACTGAATGGGATGAGTTTTTAAGGAACTCCTCTGGGTGAAGTGGAAAATAAGTCTTCAAAGTGCTGTACCCATACACTCCTAAATTTCTCTGGTGAAAGCATTTATACCCCCCTTTTATTCCTGGATCTGTAATGTCCATACAGTAATGCAGTTGAGGATGCTGCTACTATCTGATGACTCGTCCTTTTCAGGAACATACATGCAGTGAGTGGCTTGGACTTTGTTATGGTGGTACGGGGTTCAATCAAAGTCAACTTTAACAAAGAGGGGAAGGAAAAGCCTGCTATTTCACAGCAAATGTAGTAAATGTATATATATATCTATATATAAAATAAGAATATATAGTAAAGAAATAATTGCTTCAGAAATGAGACTTTATAAATGTATTCTGTTGAATGGGCAGGGTAGTATAGAAGGGTAATTTATTGCAGACAATTCTGTTGTGTCATTATTCACCCAAAATAATGTAACTTAACACACTTGCAGACTGGTAGGTTATTTCCATAGATACAGTTAAGTGCTAAATTGAGAACTCTGGAAGTGAAAAGGGTTATCCTGAAAAGCTGCAGTGTGTATGACGTTGATCATTTGGCTTGGGATTTCAGATTTAGAGGAGTTTTACAGCCATATAAAATTAATGGAAAATGCTACCTAAGCATATCCAGAAGGCTTATTTAAGCCTAAAATGATATTTCTGGGAGGCTGTGTGTGTTTGTCAGCTGACAAACATTTCTTCTAATGACAGTTCTGCCTCAGGCTGTCCTTGACCATGCCCAATTTCTGACACATGCTGGGACAACTGCACTATGAGCAGAAGCGGTGAACTTTTCCAGATGATGAATCACCTTCTTTTTTACCTTTGACTATTTTTCAGACAAATCTTTTTCCTAATGCAAGTCATCATGTAACAGCTTAAATACTCAATCTGAAACGTTTGAGGACTGATTTGAGGACCAAAAAATTGTCAAGAGTTAGAGGTTACTTCTTAGAACAGCACTGCTTATCTTTGTTCAGCAATATTTGCAGAGGTTCAGAGATTCCCAGGTGCATAGTTATCAGGAAAGACAGCTTTGCAGGATGTTTGTTTTATTATTTCAGCTTATAAGGAATGATTCTGAATCCTAAGCATGCTAAAGGGAGAGTTTATAGTAAGAAAAAATTGTTAATTTGAAAAAGATTTTAAAATGTGAACAAACAAATCTTAAACCCACATAGGCATGAGCAATATGAGGAGATTTCTGACAATATGCAGACTGTCAAATAAAAAAAATGAAAAACTGAGTAACTGAAAGGTTGATCCTGCAAAGATTTTTTTTTTCCATGCACTTGACTCATTTTCTATTCCAGTTTTAACCTTTGAGTGAGTATGAAGAGCTTAATGCTCATATTTTCAGGTGAACAATTTAGATTTGAAATGTAATTTCAGTTAATTAAGTTAATTCAAGAAACTTGTAGAAAAATCCTAAGTACACCTAAATAGGTATGCACTGAGGACAGGACAGCTTAAATATGGTTTTATAGTGTGCATGAGATATAGAACTATATTATTTTCATTTGGAAAGGAAAGATTATTTTGTAGAAAGCTCTGTATGTTCTTGACTTCAGGCAAATTTTAGTAACACTAAAAAAAAAATCAGAATTTATCATTGGATACAGTTTTAGTTAATAATTTGTGCATTAAGGAAGTAATCGCATCTCTGCTTATATAGCTGTCATTCACTAATTGTGGAATTTTGTTTGGACTTTTGCATGGATACATAACAGTGGCATTGTTAATCTTTCCTACCTGTATATGCTAATAATTCTCATCTTTAGGAATTGAAACTGGAGCTTTATTATAGAATATAAGCATTCCAAACTTGATTGTGTTTTTAACTTGTATCCTAGTGTTAAATGTGAAAGAGTTAATTCTTCCAGAATAGTTGCAAGGAAAATAGACAAAGACTAAGGAAAAAGAGACAAGAAAATATAAGGTGTTGTTTTCTTTTTCAGTTTTTGGATAGGATTTAGTTCTTAGAAAAACTGTTTTAAAGCAGTTGGTTGGTTGGTTGCTGTCTAGCTGAGTTAGATAGATTTGACTGTGAAATCCATTAACCCAAGTCCTGTGTATGCATCTGTAGGTGTCCCAGTGGAATTCAGAGCTGTACGTTTCTCCAATGTCTGTTAACTACTTCAAATATAAGGGAAGATGCTTAGTGTTTCTTCAGGAGAGTTTTTGACATTCTCTTCCCCTTTGGTCATAGAGAAATGATTGGTAGAATTTTAAATTTTGTGAAATTATAACCTTCTTTCCTACTTAGGTTATGTGAGCCTTCAGCATTCCAGTCACGAGAATTGTCCTGACACTTCAGTCTTGCCAGTCATATCACATTTCTTTTTAAAGTGGAAAACTGTCATTTTTTATCCTGGTTCCTCAGACTCTAGCATTAGAAGATGAACAAGCAAAATGTTTCTTCTCTTTAAATTCTTTTGACAGCTTATGTGTGCCATACACTGAGTTCAAACAATATTTTTTCTATCTTCCTCTTCTGTTGTCAATGTTACATCCTTCTGGCTGCTTTTCTAGTGAATAAGATGAGCATTCATGTCTGTCAAGTACAGTAAAATTGCAGCACACTGCCCTGTTATCACTATGCTGTTGGCTTTATCTGCCCTTTTTGTCATGGAGTCACCAGCAGCTATTGCTCACCTTTTTCCAAGAACTCCTGTCAGGTACCTCCTAAAATTTTCCATTCCACTTTGCCAGACAAGTTCCTCAGCAGGTGACTTGTTGAGTGTCAAACACCATTTCATAAATTGAGCATTTTCTGTTTATCTTTTCCCCTTGTGTTTTAAGTTACCAGTCTGCTACAAACGTTTCTGCTTTTTTGTGTTTTCTCACTGTTGAGCCTTTTTCTGGTGATCCTTGCCAATGGTTTCTGAATCTTGTCATTTAAAGAATATTAATTTGCTCCTACTGTATCCAGGATCACACTTCAATCCCAAGAGTATATTTCACACTGCGTTTCTGCTGGCTTGTACCAGGTGCACCTCTCAATTAACAAAATGGGAACACAGCATATCCAGTCCCGGTCACAATTGCTGTTCCTTCATCATTCGGGCATATGGCAGGGAACAACTTTTTTGCAAAAGGAATTGTACTTTCTTCTGACCTGCCTTCCTAGGTGGACCTACTCCAAATTTCAACAAAATGATATACCCAGAATCTCTCTCCTCTTAACTTTCTGCCTTTTCAGTACAGACTCCAGACATCTGATGTGATCTGTGAGTCCAAGACACAAGCTTTACATTCTTATAAAGTAAAAAATACACAGATGTCCCTTAAGTAGACCACTCAGAATCACCAAGCTCCAGGCCATGAAAAGACACAAGCCAAGCAAAGGCTCATCAAATACCATCATTTCCAAGAACACAATTTGCAGGTGGGCTCTCAAAAAATCCTGTTATCTATTTACCCAGTATAGTCACTAATGGTATCTTTTACTTGCTGTTGAGAGACTTCAACGTAAGTTAAGTGATACTATCTGCTGATCATGCAATTTCCAGGTCAGTAATAAATGTACACTCCACCAACAGCCTAACAAAGAACTTTAAGGGTTATCATTGTTAACTGTTGCAACATCAAAAAATTGACCATGTAGGTTTATTTCTTTTAGCTTCACAATCATCCCCTGTAGATTAGTTTACCTATTAGAGAGTCTTCATATGTTCTTGGGATATTTTTTTAATCTTTAGGTTTGTTTGAATAATAACTGATTCTGATTTTTTTTTATCATGAAAGTTGTATTATTAGTGGCTGTAAACTCAGTGTGGAAATTCAGAGATTATTTCTTCAAGTTATTCCTCCTTAATTTACTGTTTTCCTAATCAGACTTCATATCAAGTTACTTTTCAAACAGACAGAATTTTACAAGTTGGGCATATGTATCAGACACCAAAAATTCCCAAGTCAGTTGTCTTTCAATACTTTAGAAAATTAAGTATCCATCTTTATTTACAACAGAGCCAGGTTGCTTCTGTACAGAACAGAAATGCTAACACTGAATGAAGCATGAAGTGAATGAAGCATGAAGGGCAATGCCTCTGTGTATGAAGACACCAGAAGTAAGAATCTGGTTCAGGAATTAAAAATGTGGCACATAATGATTACTGAGGGCACTATCAACAGCAATAAAAATGATAATAAGGAGTACATATACATCAGGACCAGAAAGCCTGAACTCCAGCTAAGACCATGTCAAGATGACTTAGCAGCAGAAAACCTGGGTTCTCCTAACAGATTGTCACACAAGCTACACCTGATATCTCAACAGAAAGGCAGCAATAAACATTAACAAAAAGAGAAAAGGAAGACAATTGGAAGCAGCCTTGACTTAGGATTATGGAAGATAAAGAGAGCTAAACTGAAAAAGCACTTCTAAGATTGTCACTTAGTTTTACCATAAGAATTTTCACAACACCAACACACACACAAAAAGGCATCACAGTACCCCCATGGGGCTTCAAGGGATATATCCCTGTTGGGAGGACTTCCATCTGCAGTGAAGGCTACAGTACTAAATGCCACTGGAAGATATAGCACATTTCCCTCTTCTCCATTTTTGACTACTTAAACCTTCTTCCTCCTTCCTAGGGATCCACAGTTAAGGCAGCCCAGCTCTGTTCAACACTTTTCCAAGGAAAAGAAGCAAATCCACTGGTTGCTCTGAGTGGAATCACAGCCTGCTTCTCAGCCCTCTTCCTCCCCTCAGCTGAAGCAGAGAAGGCATGAAGCAGTATTGCCCCATTGAGAAGAAAGAACTGCTGGAGGCAGAAGCACAGCCAGCAGAAGCAGAGCAGAAGTTAAAACCATTAATTCCATGGGGCAGTGCTAAGTATGTGCCTAACTTATAATACTGTAGCATCTTGGTATTCAGTGGCAACATATACATTTAGAATAACATCACTATCATACTGTTGATAAATTACTCATCATGGCTATCATTGCTAGATGATTAAGGGAATGCATTTGTCTGGGCTGTGTTCAAGATGAGCATTTTCATCTCCTGCAAGTCAGTGGTCCATTCATTCTTCCAGGAGCAGTAAATTAGATGTAGAGTAATCCACCCTATGAAATGTGTAAAGAAGCTGTTAAGAGAGCACAAAATATGTTTAGCCAGCAGTACCAGCTGGATGTGAGCCCGTGCGGGATACTTTGTTCAGCTGTCAGCTGCTAGCAGAACCACATGAGGGTTAGTCTGTCCATCCTTCATCCCACTTTTCATCTTCCCTTTTGCTTTGTTGTATAGAGAAGAAAGATAAGGATGTAACAGAGGGGCAGAAGAAGACACTGGTGCATAGATGGCTGGGGAGGATAGGCACAGTGGCATGTATGTAACATTGTGCACACTGCTTTAGATCCGTTACTGGGGAAAAGGCACCATAAATAGCATGAAATGATGTTCTGCTCATCTCACCTGCCAGTCCTCTTTATCCGAGGAAAGCCATTCCCTTTTTGTTTGTTTGTTTCCTTTCTGCCACTGTGAATGGTGGGGATCGGCCTTGTTCCTGGTACCTTGGTGCAGGTGAGCTGTGGCACCAAGGGAAGGAAGGAGTGGGGTGGAAATAGGTGTTGGGAGAAGGGTCCTCGTGTTACAACCGGTGAAAGCAGCCCTAGAGCAACAAAGGCTGTAGCATTCCCTAGGAGCGGCAGCACCAGCTCCCTCGGGAATGCTCCAGGACTCGTACACTGACATCTCTCTCTCTCCAAATGCAAGGTAGAGCAAAGGGAAAGAACCCTGGTATTGAAAAGCCGGATTTTTTTTAACCATCCCCACCTTCACACGTTCTTCCTGAAAGCCAACTTAAGATGGTTTTACTGGGCGAACAGTAAACGTGCTTTACAAACCCCCCAATTTGCTCTTCAGGGTAGAGCAGCAGTGTGCAAAGCCTGCTATTTTGCCGTCAGCAAAAATCAATACAGACCTCCAAAGGAACAAGCAGCAGTCTCGCTGTTATGTGATGACCTAAGCAAGGCGAGCTTTCTAGGGATAGATACGAGCTTTTGTTGAACCAAATAACGCAGCCGCTCCATCGTGGATCCGTTTGGACCCACGACTCTTCAGAGCGGGAGATCGGTCGAGAGCACCAAAAGCCGCTCTCTTCCCCCAGTTGCACCGTTCCGTCACCTCTCCGCCAGACGCCCACCCGAGCACGGCGCTTCCCGCACACCCGCCCGGCCCGCTCCTCCGAGAAGGGCAGCGGGGATCCCGGCCTGCCCCTCCCGGCGCCGCCCCGCCCCGCCGCCCGTCGGCGCCGCGCTCTCCCTCCTCCCCCGCCCCGGGGCCCGCGGGCTGCGCCGCCTCCCGAGGCCGATCCGCCGCCGCGGTGACAGCGGCTCCGCGCCCCTCGCCCCGCCGCCGCCGCCTCCGTTCCCTCCCCTCTGCCGCCCGCCCCCGGGCCCTCCTCCCGCCACTGATTCGGCGCCGGAGCCGCGGGTGCCCGAGCCCCCTCCCCACGCCGGCCCCCGCGCCGCCGCCGCGGCTCCCGAGCTGTCAGTGTGCAGGCAGCGCCGCGGCCCCGCGCCCATCCCCGCGCCGCCCACCGCCGCCACGGCCGCAGGTACGGGGCCGGGACAGCCGTTGCCGCCGGGGCCGGGCTGCGGCTGGAGAGGAAGGGGCTGGGGCCGGGACCCCTCGGCCGGACGGGGCGATGGGAGGGGGCCTGCTCCGCGGAGGGGCCCGCGGGGTCGCCGGCACGCGGAGCGGTGGCAGCGGGGCCGTCCGTCCCGCAAAGGGCGGGCGCTCGGGACGCGCTGCCGGGTCCGAACCACGGGGAGCCGGGCGCGGAGGGACGCTAGGGTGGGCTGCGGTCCCTCTTCGTCCCCGCGGAGAGGCTGACCGGCCAACGGGTTAGCGGGGAGTACCTGAATTAGCCCCCTCTCTTTCCCCTCTTTTTATTTTTCCAATTTCCACTCTTGTTAAATGGGTAGAGTTTATGGGGACGGGCGTGAAATCGTGGCCCCGCTTGGAGCCTAGGTTGGAGAATCTCCGTAAGGCCGGCCACAGGGAAGGGAATCCTTAAAAATGTCCCGAGGGGCAGTTGCTCGGATGGGAAATAATGCTTTAGCTGCCCAGGGAAACTAAGTCCCATGGGTTTTCCCAAGATTGGTGTATGCAGCTGATTATGTTACATACAGTACTCAACCGAATAATCTAGCTCAGTCGTTCTCTGCATACTTGACAATCCCAATGTCATCTCCTCAACCCACTCCCACAAAGCTCCTGGGGAAGTGGGTCAGCATCCCCAGATGATGTATCTGCCAGGCATTCGGTGAGTTTCTGCTCTGCCAGCTGGCTGGGAGGCAGCGTTGTGACCCTTCATTATGCACATACTGAATGAGCCTTGCTTCAATTATTCATTCTGATGCTATTGCAACCTTCTGCAGCTTCTCTTCTCCAGGGAGATGATGTGTAACAAGACTTTGAAATACTTTGCCATTGAGTCTGTGATCCGATCTAAGCACACAGCAGCTGTTTGCTCGTGTAGCCGTTCTTAAGGGTTAATTTATAGCAGTAAAATGTATGTCAGGGAAGAGTGAGGGTTCCCAGTAGGGCGCATTACCCTCTGCATTCCCTCTGTTCACCTCTAGAAAGCTGCAATAAAGCTGAAGCCAGAGTACTTCAATGGCTAGTGGACAAGGATCTGGAAATATGTTTTGTATTTTCTGTCTCAAAGCGTTAATGCCACAAAAGTACTTTTAGTCTCCATAAGGGAGAACCTGTGGCTTCAGCATGGCAGTGTTTTGAATCAGATAAGTTGTCCATGTGGTTGACATTTGCTATTTTGCTGATGAAGAAACAGGTTCAGAAATTAAATACACTGGAAACAGAGATTTGGTGACAAAGATTGGAATCTCATTTGTGGTTATTTGTGTTTTACTAATGTGATCATCTGTTCATTTTGCCACGTTCTCCAGATAATACTCATTGATAAATGGAGAACCATTCATATTTTCTAAGTACAGTAGGCTAGATTGACCCACAGAGGCCAGTGGCCTTATTTGTTGAAGTATAGCTGTGACCTGCAGTCAAGCAGTGCTTACATTCTCTCTTTCAGTAGCAGACAAATTTTCAATTACCAGCAAGGCCAATTGTTGATCTCTGGTTCTTGGAATTCTCATTTGTATATCAGACAGTAATCTGGATGGACACAGACACAAAAAGAAATGCTGTATGCCTGAGCTGTAGAGAGCTGAGGTAACTTTGCATCTTCTGTGCATAGCACCCAAGAATGTGAAGACCAAAAGAGGCTAGTGCTAATACAACGGTGAATATGCAGTGATCTTTAGTCATTCTGCTAAATTTTTTAAATGTTTTTATGGTTAGTTATAGGCAGAGAGCACTGAAATAAACAAATCTGATAGCAACGATGCATTTCCATGATGAGAAGTACCCCTGAGAATATTCTCAGCTGAGAAACCTCTCCCACGAGATGTTCATCACTACTTTGACTCTAAGGCATGAGATTAGAATGAGATTAGATTGAAATGTTAGAGTCTTAAAAATGCTAAAGTCTGGGGCTTTGTTACCAGCATTTGAAGTCAGATATTAGGATCTGGTAGGTTTTACTCTTGAACTCTCCCTCTCACCCATTCTTTTTCACTGCCCAAAGCATGAAGTATGCATTTTACTCAAAGATGCGTAGTTAAGGAGAATGAAGTTCAACTTGCATTAGAATTACATCTTATTGGCTATTCTGTAGCATTGTGTCTTTATACTGCCTTGGAAGACATTAATGCTTGGTATTTGATAGTTCGTCGTGCTTTACTGAAAGAATCTGCCTGACTGACTCCAGGTTTCACTCAGCAGAAATCTTTCTTTCTGATTTGATAGATCCCATTGCCCAGGATATCCAGGCACTGATAAACGAGGACTTAAGTTTTCCTTTCAGCTTTCCTAAATCTTTACCTTTGCTAAGAAACTGAATTTTCCTGGTGTTCAAATGAGATAAGTCAGTAATGTGCAAATGCTGTGCTGCTGTTTCTCTTTCAGTCAATCACCTTTATCCCCCTGAGTGATTTCTTGTTTTGGTAAAGCCTCTCTCTAGATGCATACATCCTCCAGACAGGTTAGAGAACAAAGGAGGAATTCCTGCTGCCTCTAATCAAAGGTCTGAGGTTTCCAGCAGAGGTAGCCCAGTCAGAATCGGGAGCTGATCACAGATTAGAGCAGTAAGTGGCCACTCCTGAGGCTAGTAATTGATTACTAGAGCTCCACTGGAAAACAGTACAGGTTCATAAAGTCCTGTTTCTTCTTCTTCACCCTTCAGCTGGTTAATCCATTTCACGTATATTTTTTGTTGTCAGGGATTCAGCAACAATGTCAGGAAAACTGTCATATTGGTACAAGAATCTGGGGGAGCAATGAAGGCAGTTACTGAAATGGGAGCCAGAACCAGTTGAGAGATTTGAGCCACTGTTGTCAGGAGGAAAACCAGGTCCTCTTTATGCCCATGTACACTAAGGTTTGTGATCTATTATGTGCCTATTCATGAGTGTTGTGACTGGTGTTTGAGCTCTGAAGAAGGAACCTGCAGTGCTTTAGTTAAGGGCAGGTGCAAAGAAAATATTTAGCTGATGAAAGTCTTTAAATACCTCAATGCATCCCTTCCCTTGTGAACTGCTAGTTTTATACAAAGTAAATGCAGTAAATTATGACATTTTGAATACATCCCTAAATCTGTGAAGATAACTGGCGACATCTTTCCCATTCTTTCCAGCAGATTCTAACAGAGTTGTCTTTTATTTTTGTTTTCACACATTTTTACACATTAGAAGATTTTTTGTGGCTTGGATGAAAGTTTTAATTTAAGTTAAATTTGAAGTTCTGGATCATTAATTTAAATATTTGCTTCAGTGGGGTTCAGAGGGTAGCAGGAGAAGGCTATAAATAGGATAAACATTATTTTCTGAACAGGAAGATATTCCTTATATAATATTCAAAGATTCAGAGCTCATACTGTTTGCCTTTAGTCTGCGCCAATCCTTCAGTTGGGCTATGGGCTACAGGCTGCTTAAAACAGATATGATAGCTGTGTCAGTGTGTTCTGGATCTGCTTTTCTTTGGTGTTTTCTCAGTTGACCTGAACGTGAATAAAAAGAATAAGTAAATGACATTGGCTAAGACAAGAAACTGTGAGACCTGACATGCTCTGGAGGAAAAGATCAGTATTCAGAATTATTCCAGTAAGTTGGGAGAAGTGCTCAGAAAAAGAATGGGATGAAATTTGGTAGGGATAACAGCATGGTGTTGCACCAGGGCAGAATTAACCAACTGCATAAGCACAAGAGGGAAACAAATGACAGTGCTGCAACTGCAGAAAAGAACTGCAGAAAAGGAAAGTGTTGTGACAGATCACAAGCTGAACATGAGTCAATGTCGTGCTGTTGCAAAAGAAGACAAATTTCTTGCTAGGAAATATAAAAGACATGTAGCCTGAAAGAAATGAAGCAATTCTCCTGCTCTTTCCAGTGTTGCTAAAACCTCACTTTGGAGGCTTGGTGAAGCTTTGGTTATTTCATGTAGAGACGGGTGCAATTCAATTGGAAACTGCAGACAAGGGCAGCAGAACTCTTCAGAGGTCTGGGAAAATGTAGATTTCAAGAAGATTTGAAAAAACTTAAATTATTTAGCCCAAAGACCAGCAAGTTGCCAGAGGAGTATCTTCAGATATAAAATAGAAAAGAATGGTGCGCAGTGGAATAGGAAGCACAAAGCAGAAAAAAGTATATTGTTTTAGACAGTGGAGGTCATTTTCTCGGACCTGGGATAAGAGAACTGATGAATATTTAGTCTGGGGAGGCTGTTCAGTCATTTTATGAACAAATTAGAAAATTATCTCTGGAGAATGTGACTAGGTCCTCCCTTGGGAGCGTACGTTGGACTATATAACTTCTTTAGTTCACTTCTATGTTTATTCTTCCAATGTTTTTTGAAAGTGGCACATTTCATTTCACATAAAGGAAATAAAAGCTGCCTGGGAGTGTTTTGGTAACATTTGTAAAATAACCAAAGGTAACTCAGCCCCTGGAATACAGCGTTGCTCTTTCTGAAAAGAACCTGGAAGAAAAATAAGAGTATACTAGAAAATGGCTTAAAGAGCTCATTTTAGAGAAATTATACGGAACGGGGCATTCTGATTTCACTGAAACAGATGCTTACCTGAATTTGAATGCTGAAATCAGTGATATGGAAGAAGAAAAATCAGTGAGGATTAGCAGCTAACAAAATGATCAGAACTGAAAGAACAAGCTCTTCTAGTGTATTACTCCTTGAATGATATACCCTCGTCCAAAAAAAAATTTTTTAAGTGATGAAATAAAATATTAGAATTCAGAACAGGAATAAAATAAAACAAAGTTCTACATTTGATCTTAGATGCCTCTTCAGGGAGATAAAATCTAGGTCCTGTAATATTCATAGTTTAACACACACTGTTTAATATAAATGGAACAGACAGTCCCTGGTGCATGATGAAAAATACTCTATGAGGAGACAGGTGGAAAGAAAGAAGAGAGCAATGACTGTCTCTTTTGGATGCTGTAGTGATGAGCTACTGCACATAAGATCCTGAATAGAACTTGTTTTGAGACCAGCTAAAGAGTTTTTTAATACTCTAAGGGGAGAAAGATTTTTCCTTTCCTTATGTGTCTCCTCTCAGATGAAAGAAAAGCTCTGAGAGGAGTTAAAGCCATGCTGCAAGGAGTTGTATTTAGACCCAACAGTCAGTAGGGAATCTTTTCCACAAGAACAGGTACTCTCTGGGACTAAAGGGCTGCAAAGCAACTTCTGGAAGGATTCCATGCTGCATGAACAAGACCGAGCACAAATGAAGAATTAGGCTGAGATTTTAGGAAGCTGTTGCTCAATGAACTGTAATATATTAGCATTAGAATCTGGTGTCATTTAAACACTCTTACACTGGGAATGATCCGTAATGTTTTTTAAGTTCTCATGTTTTGATTCACAATGGGACATGTGAGCACAAATGAAATGTTCTGATTGCTCTCGTGCCCTTATCTTTCATAGCTGCTTAAAAAATTAGGAAAAATGGGTTAGCTAGAAAGCTGATCACTTGGTGCCCCGGATATTTCAAAGTAAATTCATGTTCTCTCCACCCAAGGACTGACCAGTGATTCCCATTACTTTGCCTGAGTCTTCTCCCGTAATTCCCTCTGTTTCTCTCTCTCTCTCTCTCTCTCTCTCTCTCTCTCTCTCTCTCTCTCTCTCTCTCTCTCTCTCTCTCTCTCTCTTTTTAATGAGTAAAAGTGATTTCCCAACACAGCCTTTACTTAGGAGACAGAAGGGGTATTCAAAAGAAGGCTTGCAGTGATCTGATTCTGGAGTCTGTTTAGTTTTAGTTTTAGTTAGGTGATTCTGGAAAGAAATGAAGCAAAGCATTATCTTTTTACTTGTAGAAGTAGTCAACAAGATGGAAGGACTGTTCTCAATGAAACTTGGGAGGAAATATGAGAGACTGTTCAGAATAGAACTGAACATGCTGGCGGGAGTTCTGCAGGTGGTAGGCTACTGTTGGAAGCTGATGATAATTGTCATAAAAAGGGAGAACTTTAGGCAGAGGTCTTTTAGAAGGAGCCCATTGACATTGATCCCTGCCAAACATTTATGGAGACTAAATGATGGATATGAGCACAGTGAGGCAGTGGGCAGTGTGTTTCAGCAACACAGTGATGTGAAAGACGAATCACATTCTGAACAGCCATGCACAACTGTCACACCATGAAATGAAGAGAGTCTTGATGAGCTCATCTGCATGAATCAGCGGATTATGACCAGGGAACTGTGTGCAGAACTGAGTATCAGCTTCAATGTGTTGGAAATGATGGTGGCAATATTGGAATATTGCAAAGGTTGTTCCAGGTGGGTTCCATGAATCCTCAAATAGGAATAGAAAGAACACCATGTGCAAGTTTGTCAGGACCTATTGAACCAGTGTGAGGCTGAAGGTGACAGTTTCCTGAATCACATCATTACCAGTGACAAGATGTCACGACTAGGAGCCAGAGTCAAACCAACAGTCCATGGAGCGATGACACATGAATTCCCCATCAAAGAATAAGTTCAAGACACAGCTCTCAGTGGGTAAAGTGATACGCACTTTCTTTTGGGACAGGAAAGAAGTAGTCCTTCTGGATTTTCGGGAACCTGGACAAATCAGCTCCAACCATTACATTACAACACTGTCTGAGGTGAAGGCTCAAACTTCTAGAGTCAGGCTATAGAGAGGAAGACAGCCTTTCTGTTGCAACACAATAACACCAAGCCCCACATCAGTCTGAAGACTGAGGAGCACATTGCCAGTCTTGGCTGGGCTGTCCAGCCACATACAAACATTGTATAGTCTGGATTTGGTGCCTTCTGGCTCTCATCTATTCAGGCTGATGAAAGATGGACTGCATGGGCAATTATTTCCTAGCAGTGATGCTATCATAGGAGCTGTGAAACAGCAGGTCAGGTCCCTCTGGTGCAGATTTTTACAAGTGTGGCATGCAGGCCCTTGTTCATTGCTGATGAAAATGCATGACTAATGGTGGTGATTGTGTTAAAAAGTAGTGTTTTGTGGCTGACTATTTGCACCATCAAACAGCATTATTATGCTTTTTGTATCTATTGTAGTTTTCCATGGAAATAAATAGGAGATGTTACTTTTGGAGCAATCTGCGTACTTCCAGTGTGCTGCTGCAGTCATTTCTTCAGTATTTTAGCAAAATTCATTTCCTATAAGCAAGAATCAAAGGCAACAGCTTCGAGCTGGCAAGGGCAATTTTGCCTAAGAAGAAACAGGCTGGTTGCACAGATGAGGCTGGAATCTGTGAGCACTTGACAGCACTTGAGTGCTTTCTCTGTGTGAATGAGGAACTGATGAGTGAACAGCAGTGTCCAGCAGCGCTTTTTCATGGTAATGCCAAAGCCTTTTACCAGCAGTTTCCTAGTACAGATGGACTTCTACAGAAATAGTCAGACAAGCATTTCTGCTGCCATTAAAAGCTGATGGGCTCTCTTTAAATACTGGAAACAGTGCAAAGCCAGAAAGCAGGTAAGGAGAAAGCTTGCAAAATTACATACATGTTGGGGATATTGCACAGTAAATCCCTCTTTCTGATCCAACATCCAGGACAGTACATTCTGCCTTTTGGTCAGCAGCACTTCTGTGTCATATTTTCATGGAAAAAAACCCAATTTCAAAGGCACATTTGAGAAAACTTAAATTGTAAATGGTTTAAGGGAGGAACTTAGTAGCTTCCTGCTGAACAAGATGAGAAACTGGTTAAATCCATGGACTAAAATATGCTCAGTGTTTTAAAGGGGGAAGTAAGAACTTGTGTTTTCTTAAAGATATCAGCGATTAATTCATAGTCCTGTGGTGTCTCATTTGCAGCAGATAAAACCTTCTGAGAGGTAGTTTTTAGTAAAATGGTGTCTTTCAGCAGGGGTGGAATCTTTTTCTCCGGAGTGTCTGGCATGATGCTATGCTTTTGGTTCTAGAAGAAAAACAATATTGATAACACACTGATGTTTATAGTTGCCACTAAGCTGTTGCTGACAGTCTGCTGTCAGCAAAGGACCCAAGGAACTGTTGAGGAACAGGATTAGGACATGTGACTTAAACTGGCCAAAGCAATATTCCATACCTTATGGCATCATGTAGAAGGAGTTTTGAAGGAGGTGGGAGTTCGTCTCATGCTCTTGCACTGCTTGAGGGGCTAGCTGGGCTTTGTCAGGGAGATGGTGAGCAATTGCTTGTGTATCACTTGTTATATATGTTCATAGATATCTATGTACATATATATATAGTCAAAACTATTATCCTTTTCTCTTAGTAAATTATTTTATCTCAACCCATGTGTTCTCCCTTTTTTCCCGTTCTATTCCCCATCTCAGTGGGAATGGAGGGATGTGAGTGAACAACTGTGTGATGCTCAGCTACATGCTGGGTTAAATCGATAAATGTTGAAAAGTGCTCAGGTTCCAGCTATGTATAGGCATTCCCCAGAGAGATGTCAAGAGATTTTTCAGGAACAACCACTGAAAGTGGGGAACGACACAGTTCTGATTGTGAGGAGGTCAGCATTGACAGGTGTGACTGTGCTACTTTTTACTGTGTCTCCATGGACATGAATGCTACTGTACCTAGAGCATGGTAAGTCTTATTCAATAAAGCAGTTAATATTAAGGGACATTATGTATACTGCAGGACTTCATTGACAAGGCGGAATTTTCATCTTTGAGTAATACCGGGCTCTGCTTATCACTGAATGCATAATGATTGTTTCTTCTCAGCTCTCTAGCTCAGCCCTGGCTTGACCCAGGAAAAGCAGGAGCAGAAAATAAAGTGTCAGAGCAGAGATAGAAGTAATGCTCATGGAGATACATAGATCTTAATGCCTTCGATCACCTTCTTCGCTAAACCAGAGCTCAGTGAATTTCCAAATTGAGATGTTGCAGAATGTTGGCAGCAAAGAGAGGCACTGCAGTGCAATTCACAGTGTTCTCTGAGTAGCTTCACAGTAATAAAACAGCAGGGCATGAAAAGAAATGAAGGTGATTTCTTTGGATGAGTGTAAAGGCAGATGTTAAAAGACAGCATGCTTTTTTACCTTACCTGTCAAGTAAAGAAAAAGAGAAAAAAGAACAAACCTCTCAGGGAAAGCATCATTTTTGTAGACAAATATGTCAGTGTATGATTTTTTTTTTCCAGATGGATTTGTGAAGCCTACTGTCAGAAAATACTAGCCAATAGTACATGATATTTTCCCAAAGTGTGCTATAGTGCAGCCTCTGATGGATAAAAGACCAAAGCAATTATGTTTGCATAGATGAAACATAATGTTGCAAGTTGATCTATCAAGCGGAAGGAACTGAATCTTATCCAGTCTGAAAGTTTTTTCTTAACTATGAGTAATCAAGAGGGGGACCCAGCTTGTTAACATCTTCTGATGCATTGCTGAATAAACTATTAGCAGTCAGTGAGCTGAGACATAACTAAGATACCAAAGCACATTTCATTGTCTTTGCATGTAATGCCAGCTGACATTTAGCTATCCATTGGTGTCCTTAGGGGATAATTATCAGACTGAACAAGCTCATCCTAACTTCTAATGCGATGATCAACCAGCAAGAACCAACATATCCCCTCTTACATTTACCCAGTGTTAGGTCTTAGAGCAATGACTAGAGAGCAACATTCTGTTGAGTAGGTAAGTTGGAAGAGACTAATGTAGGCACAGAGTTCAAGGAAAAATGAGACTTGTGTGCCCACAAAAGCAAGAGAGAGAAAGAGAAGAAAAACTGAAGACTTGTTGGTTTTTTTCTCTTTCTTTTTTTTTTTCTTTCTTTTTTTTCAGTTTGTTTGCTTAATAGGACCTTACTTGGCTGGTAATTATACTAAAATCTAGCTGATAGGAGGTATAAGAGCACAGATTCACAGAAAGTAGATCAAGAACATAAAACCATTGTGGAGAGGACAGAAAACAAGCTTTGAAATGGCTCCATAGTTTCCAGTATCTCATTCTCGTATCTCCATGGTCTCTTGTACAACAGTCTTCAATAAGAAAGAGTAACACAAAATATGTGTAAAGTATAGAACGTCAAAATGGCACTCTTGTTTACTGCACCTTTGCATGTGATGCTCCTCTGCAAAGTCCAGCAATGTGCAGCAGTTTAGCAGGCTCTCCGCTTCTTCACTACTGTGATTTAAATATCTTAATTTTAAAAAGGTAAGAAGTTTAATTTAAAATTGTCAAAATGAGTTACATTTTTTCACCTACGAAAGTGTTCCTGGTATTCCAGGCAGACCTGTCTTGATTAATGCTAGTGTGATCTTCCTGATGCAGGAGTCTGGTTCCTCCTTGAGAAATGGGTTGCTTCAACAAAGCCTTATTCTACAGGCCCAGCATCTCTGGTGCACACGTAAACCAGGCTAAAAATGGAAACTAGGTTTAGGGATGGATAGAGAGGTGGTTTAACTTTGACGTTACTGTAACTGTAACTGGATCCATGCAAAAATTCCTGCTGTTGAAATGGTCTCAGTGTTTTATACCTAAAGGTAGCAGTGTTAAATAAACATTGTACAGCAAAAGAATCTTCTGGATTTCTCAGGCGGTGGTTTTCAATCTTCTCTGGCCTGTGTTTTCACATAAACCTTTTATCTCTGAGCTCATTCTCAGCAGTATTTATTTTTTTTTACTACTAACTGTTTCAGTGGCAGTTTAGTAACAGTCTGTTTAACTGCAAGTGCAGAACAACTTTGTAGAATTCAACGCATTTTATGAACCACAGATTAAATTCAAATATTCTAACAGTGTTTTCTTTTTCTACTTCAGATCAGTGTTGAAGTATGTTTCTTTGCTTTATGTTTTTTTTGTTTTTTTTTTAATCTTGTTTACTTGAGGATCATGTATGTGGTGAAGGGTTGGACTTGTGTAATTTGTTCATTAAAAAAAAAGTATGTAACCAATCTGTATTACATTCTAAAGTATTGATTAGTTAAGAATAAGTGCTGGCTCCCACTTAGGGTATATTCAGCCTTCTCTACCGAAACACCACTTTGCCTGTCTCAATTAATATATTCTTACATATGCATAGTAGTCAAAATGAGTATGCCACCTTGGCAATGCAAATTTCCTTGAAAGTTGTTACAGGAATTAAAAAGTTAATATCATAAATATCATGTTTCTATTTTGATCAGTGCATATATATCATCTTATATATCATCATTTTAGCTTACACAGTGTTATTGGGGCTTCGGCTGAAATTTAGCAGGTTTAATTAATATTCTAAAATGCAGGCTAATATTAGAAGATTCTGCCAAAAAACAGTCTCTCCATTTTGTTTTCCGGAGTATGGCTGGAGTTGAGGCATTTCAAAAGAATTTTTGTCTCTCCACAGATCTTTCAGTGCCCAGAAGCTGTGTTACTATGCTGACAGACTTCACTGTCTCAAGGAAACATGTAAAATGAAATGCTTTCTGTATTACTGCCATACAGTTCTGTGATTCAGAGAGCGGTTTGTAATTTCCAAAAAGCATCCCAACATGCTTCAGTGTTTCACCTCTCTGGATTGATCCAGAGTTCAAAAAACACATTCATCAAAAGCAGAGAAAGCCAAAAGCCAAAAGTTGAATCCCTGGGTTTGTCATACAGTACTCTTTATACTTACTTTGCATTTGAGGATCTGCCGCGTATAATTTCTCCTTGATGTTGGAAGAAGTGATGCTCTTAAACTGTATCCAATGAGTAGAGCAGACAGTATGTGGTATCTGGGGAAAAATTCTTGCTAACACTAGTCCAAGAAGGCTGTTCATTACACAAACTTTCACTGATTGAAATAATTCAAACATTTGTAACTGTCCTTTTCTATTAGAGCAAGAGCTAAGAAGAACAGGGCTTTGCTCTTGCTGCTCACAGGGTTTTACGAACTTTTACTAACAGTGAATCCAAATGCATCACTTTGCTTTTGAAACTCATTCTTCAGTGATATTATGATCTTATGAAATTAAAGGACTCTTGCCTAAGGTAGGTGTAGGGAATCTGGCTCATTAATGTTTGCAATAAAAAGAAAACCCCCTGGAGTTTTGCAAGAAGACCTGGCCTACCAGACCAAAAACGGGGTGACCTTTCTATTATTGAAAGTACTTTTCTAAAATCCATGGATTTCATCAGAAGAATAAAGGTAATTGTCTTTCCACTTGTGGATTGATTCAGTTCCAGGGCAGAAAAATCACCTCTAGGTAGTGCAAAGCTATTAATGTTTCCTGGGTCATGCAAATTTTGAATTCTATCTCTTTACTTCCAAAAATAGATTTGCAACTCCTGTCTTGCTATGTGAGTCACTACCATTTTAATCCCTTCTTTTCAGGTCATTAATTTAATGTCAGTGCCTTTGAGAACATTGTATGTTTTGTGCCTTCTATTCCAAAATTAGTTTCTTGTCTTCTTCCCAGCAGGCTGCTGTCCCCTGTTGGTGCTCTCCGATGCAAAGGCATCAGCATATCTTGCTATCTCTTAGATCTGCTTAGCTTCATTGTATACTTCTGTGCTAACACCGTAGGTACTATCATAAAAAGGAATGGTAGGGCAGCAGACAAAGTACTCTGATTCGTACATAAATGTAATGAGAATAACACAGCTCCTGTGTATGCCACATATGTGATCCACTTTCTGCTTCTGGCCTGGGTCTCACTTCACTCTGCGGTTTCAAAATCTATGCAATAGCAAGAATACAAGGCTCCACTGCAGTATCCATGACCAGCCTTATGTCCCTAATAGTATCTCAAAGCTACCACAGGAAAAGATTTGTGTCTCTTTTTCCTTTGCTAGAGCAGCAACAGAGGATTTTGGAAGGTTCATCTTGCAGATATAATATGCTAATACTCAAGTCCAAGAATTTTGCAAGTTGCCTTTGTATATGGCAGCCTTGTAGCTAACCAAGCCTTCTTAATGACTGGCAAATTATTCTTAGATTGGTTTAATGTAAGAGGCAGTTATTAGATACTTTCTAAATTATTTTAAATAGATAAAGAACCTGAGTAGTCCTGAAAGGGGTGAGTGGGAGCTGTCAAGGAAACAATTTGCTAATGAAAACACAGCATAATTAACTACCTTATTTAAATGACTTGACAATAAGTTATTGGGAAGAGCTAAAAACAGGGGACTCTGCAGCAGCAGAGAGTCTATGCAATTGTAAGTGAGCTGTCTGCTTTCAGAGTGACCTTAATACAGAGAAATTAGCTTTGGGATAGAAACAAGAATAGTGGTCATTTGAAGGAAAATAAGGTCAGATTCGCAATAGAGTTCATTAAACTGTTATGTCTTTTTGAGTTTGGCTGGCAGCATCCTGCCTGTGGTATATTCCCCAACTGAAAACATCTATATTAAATTCTTTACTATCAATTCTTGCCTCAAGTGCATGCAGCAATGTCACAGTCTGCCTGCTTCTCCATGTGGCCACACCAGGATGATCATTGGAATAACAGTGAATGAGCATGAATCAGAAACATCTAACAGCCCTTACAAGCTTGCCCTTAGGGACTGGTTTACTAAGCTGAAAGCTGAAATGAGCCTGCCCTGCTAGATGTAGCACTTCACTCTACAGAAACAGTTCTGCAGAACCAGGGGCTAAGTTCACAGTGTGACTGACATTTAGTTATTGGTGAGATGCTAGGGCCTATTAGTATTATTTAAACTCCAGTAGTGATCAAATGCAGCACAGACATCGGAAGAGAGTCACAAGCTGAGCTCACAAACTAAAAGACAAAGTGAGGAAGAATAAAGACAGCATGCAAGCGTATACTCGACGGTTAAATTCATTCGCTGGATATGAGATTATGTGTCAGACAGACAGTTGGTTAGTTCCTTCTAAGTGTCACAGGTAAGGTTAGCCATTTTATGGCAGAAAGTAGTCAGCGTGATTAAGCATGAACTACCCCTGATCAATCCATGCTGAGCATTCTGTCACATCCTTTGTCTTTTCAGCACTTGTTCATAGGAAGACATGCTCTGTGATTTTTCCAGGAAGCAAAGTGAGGAGCTAACTGTCCAAAAAGCTTGTAGATCCTCAGGTTATCTCTCTTGCCATTTGTGAAGATGAGTGCAACATTTGCCTTTCTCTGGTCACCAGGAACTGCATTTAATCTCCATGACCTTTCGAAGATGATGGAGTGTCCTTGATACAAAAGTGATCTCTTTCAATACTCTTCAGTCTGCCCATAGGGTTCCATGTGTGTGACGTGTTCAGGAGAAGCAGGTGAAGTTGGTAAAATCATTCAGAGTATGGGGGCATGGAGGACAGCAGCTACTAGGGCTGCAATTCAGATTTCAGTTTTATTCTCTAGTATGAAGGAGCAGGAACTGTAAGTCAAACTGAATTCCCATTTGTGAGAGATGTAAGTATCACATCTTGCCAGAAGAGGATCCCATTACCACCTCACAGTCTACGTGGATTCCATCTGCTTTACTTCTATTACTATTACTATGTCATCCCCTAGTTTTTTCAAATGTTTAACCCTATATCCTTTATAATTCAGGATTTGTTTTCACCCCTCCCCCTATGAGTGGCATGTTTTGCTCCTCTTCTGCCAGCCTGTGAATTCATTGTTTGCTGGCTGGCAAGGCACCAGTTCTAGGGTGACAGATGGGGGCAGACTGCAAACCAGGCAGTTGCTTCCCAGCCCAAATGATATTTTAATAAGCACAGAGAGGTGACAGAGGGAGAAGCTTCTCACTGGAATGACTGGCAGTTTTGTTTTCAGCCTGAAAGCGCTAATAGATGACTTCTGGCATCAGTCCAAAAATACAAAACTGTAGAAACTAGAGGCAGAAAATCCCATTAGCTCCTAACTTATTCCTCTTTTTTAAGGGTCGGAGAACGTTTTTCTCTCTGGTCTGTTCTCCGGATAGTGAATTGTTTCCTTGTTTCTTGTATTTAAGTTTTCTCTGAGGAATTCTATGATTTGGGATACTTGCCTTTCCTTCTCTTTTTTCATTTTATTCACTTTCTCCACTGTCTTCCTTCCTCCCTAAGCAACCCTTCTTCTAGTTTCTTTACATTCTTCACAGATCCACAGTGAAGTCTGTCTGAATAACAGGCCTTACCACCTTGGCTTCCAGCTTCTGCATCCTGTGAAACAGCTGCTGCAATGCCAGGCAATAAGATCTGCATGGGAACCTCTAGAATGAATGCCCTTTTCTCCTTGCCCTTCAGCTGTATCTCAGTTGCATAATACAAGGCCTGCGTAGGGCTTGCTTTCATCCTTGGTTATATGAACAAAAGTGCTACAGAATAGAGCTCTGGCAAAGCCCCACCAAAATCTGAGATCCCTGTGCAGTGTGAGCAGCACAGTGTTCTGCAAACAAACTATAGGATAGTAAGGCTTTCAGAAAAGAAGATTCTTTTTCTTCCTACAAGTACAGGAAAAAACGGTCACTGGGAAAATATCAAAATGGTGCTGGGGTCCAACTGAGATCCCGTACAGTGATCAGAGAACACCTTGAAAAATTCTTAGTATTTTACATAGAATTTGATACCTACTTAGCAGGATTCAGATCTGAGTTTCAGATGAAGTATGAACTGGAAATTAATATGATTCCTGCTAAAATGTGGTTCTTCTTCTTTTCAGATACAATGATGGCACTGAAGGTTCAGATTCTGTTTGGCTTCCTCTGCTGTGTGATTTTAGTGCCTATAGATGGCTTTCCAGTAGACAGCAATACTGAATTTCGCTCTGCTTTCTCAGTGGCCAGAACCAGCAGCATGGAAGGGAGCTCTGAGATGGTCATTACCTTTGACAAAGTGTATGTGAACATTGGCAATGACTTTGATCCCAAGACCGGGTTGTTTCGGTGTCGTATTCCTGGAGCCTACTACTTTTCATTCACAGTTGGGAAATACCCAAAGAAAAACTTGTCTGTCATGCTGATGAGAAACAAGAATGAGGTGCAAGTGATTGTGTATGATGAACATCACCGCAAGGAACGGAAGGTAGCCAGCCAGAGTGCCATGCTGCAGCTTGACTATGGTGACACTGTCTGGCTGCGTTTACATGGAGACCCCAAGTATGCTCTTTACAGCAATGTAGGCCCCTATACAACTTTCAATGGCTATCTAATCTATCCAGACACTTCTGCCTTCTTCCAGAATGCTCTCAGCTCTCAAGAAGTGGGGCCTCACCGTCACAATGTTCAGAAACTTCCAGGAGAGCAGAATGTAGCTTCACAGCGACATATGTTATCCGATCAGCCTAAGAAGGAACAAGACCCTCGCTCTGCATTTTCTGTTGCCCGCTCACAAAGTCTCCTGGGCACAGATGGCAAGCAAACCCAGCATGAGCCAATCACATTTGACACAGAGTTTGTGAATATTGGGAAAGATTTCAATTCCTCCACTGGCATCTTCTCATGCCGTATACCTGGTGCATACTATTTCTCCTTCACCATTGGCAAAATGCCCTTTAAGACTATGTCGGTGAAACTTATGAAGAACCACAATGAGGTGCAGGCCATGATCTATGATGACAACCATTCCAAGAGGCGGGAGATGCAGAGCCAGAGCATCATGCTGCCTCTGCAGTACGGGGACACCGTCTGGCTCTACAGCCATCAGCATGATGGCTATGGTGCTTACAGCAACCACGGCAAGTACATCACCTTCACAGGCTTCCTGATCTATTCAGAGCCTCAGCCAAAGCGGCTCCCAGGTGCCAGCTCACTCCAAGGGTCAGAAAATTAAATGTGGATGTGAAAGGAGCATAAGAAAAGCCAGGGTGGCATGAACTTGGGTATAGCTCCTCTTTGGATATAGTCCTGTACTTTGAGCATGCTATCATGTGTACAGTGCTTTCTTTATGCTGCACGCTTGTGCTCTGACTGCAGGGCCATTGCCTTGTCTGTCATTCATCCATAGAAAAGTCTGTACAGGAATGTATGTGTGTGTCCTGTGTTGGTGTTTGACTTAAGCATAAAGCATGAGGTAGTTTTGGGGCAGGGGCGGGGCAATATAGTGAAATGCTGAGGATCAGGGAAACGCTGCAGTCATATTATTGCAGATCTCTAGCATCCAGAAAGCAAAGGATGTGGTGACTTTCCTTGCATATGTGGGAAGGAAATAAATGTAATAAAAATTACAAAAGGTGTAAAATTTTCTCAGGTTTGAATTTGTTGTTGCCTGTGTAACTTGTGTTCCTGTCACTGCCTGAGGTGTCAGTTCAAGAGAAAAAGCAGCACAATCAATGTACAAGCTGCAGTATTGTACATTTGTGTGCAAAGTGTTGGTACCTCTTAGGGTTTTATTGGAAGTTTCACAGTATTTGATGCTTTTCTGAATCTGAACTCCCTGAATCAAGAAGAACACACAAGAAAAGTGTTTAGGAATCTCATCTTCCATTTAATGAAAACAATACATTTAAGAAAAGAAAAGTCTACTTCTGTTTCTTGTGGTAAAGGATGAGTTTCAAAGTAAAAAAAGTAAAAAAAAAAAAGTAAAGGTTTCAAATGTAGGATTGACCCAACCTCTGAAACAAGATTGCTTAGAAACAAGGTAAGTAAGATGAATTTCAGAAGTACTTTTTAAAATCTAATATTTAGGTCATGACTTATATGTGGAGAGTATTGTGCTGCACGATTGACATTAACTTCTTCAGAAATTAACTCCTTGAACATAAGGATATGGCTAAGGCTTATGCCACACTGCTAACCTAGCACAAATGGGATCAAAGTTACATCTAAGTGATACGTTCAGAAGTTGTGTTCCAGTGGTTTCCTACAGGCTGTGTTCCGTCGAGTCGTATTGCTGCTGCAGTGCCCTGCAGAGGGCACTGGTATGTTCCTAAAAGGCAGCAGTTGGGATTTAGGAAACCAGCAGGCTGGAAGCTTCAGCGCAGTGCGGTGGAGTGCTGCTGCAGTTGAGATCAACTAAACCCTGGTTTGTCTCCTAAAATACACGGCAGAAATGCACCATTCTTAGCATGACTGGAACTGTGTGACGTCCCTTGAGTTTAACTTGCAGGCTGCTCAACAAGTAGCAAAGCCCTTAAACTGACCTTAACAGCATCCTGAATTCAAAAGAGTACACTTGCATCTGCATTACCAACCCCCAGGACCTCTACGTGCAGCTCCAACTTTGCATTTTGCAGCAAGGCAGTATTTCCAGGCACTGCTACCATCCCAGCTCAGCCTTTTAATGCTGTTCTGTGCTCAAATTGAATGTGTTTGCAACCGATCCCTAACTTTATCACACCATATGCATCACAGACATTAAAGACTGAAAGCATGTTTAGGAAAAGGATGACTGGAGGTACATGAAAAAAAGGCCAGAAGAACAGTGAGATAGGACACTAGCTTCCTAGCTTCCTAGCTTCCTAGAAGCTATACTTCAAATAAAATGATAATCTTAGTCCCTACACCTACATCCTTGGGGGGGAGGGGAGGGGGGAAAGCTTTGTGAATGATGTAAATCTGTTCTGTAGCCTTTTGTAGCCCTAACCTGACCTCTAAAACCATTCTCTGTGTCTTCTTGCTTCCAGGCTTCTTATTCCTATCTCACTATTTTGTCTCTCCATCTGCTGGGCAGCAGTGGCTTGGAGAAAAATAAACTAGGTCAAAAGCTAACAGTTCCCTCTTTGAATGTCATACACCTCCTTTTTCAGCATGGAAAATTAAGAATGTATTGATAAAAAAGAAATTACAGATGTCACCATCTGCACGTGCATACTCAAAATTATTGTGGCAGCAGGAAATCCAGTAGAAACAAACAAAAAATCAAACCCTCCTGTGTAGATAATCGTATTTATTTAATTCCACACAGCAATGTGTAAGACAGAGAAGGTTAAGAATCTCATTCTATAAAATAATTATGTTTCTGATTTTGAGTATAAAGATTGTGTGTTTGTTATGTTTGTCTTGTAAAGTGCCATAGCAGTACGAAAAAGAACTTCAGAAGAGGGAAAAGCTGCTGTAGAAATAACTAGGTCACTATCCTTGGGAATTTAAATGAGATATAAAAAGTATATTCCAAACTGCTGGCTGACACAAAGCAGTATGCATATGTAAATATAATATACAAATACAAGGAAGCTTTGTAGAATACATACAGTTTTGGTTGATCTTTTAAGAAAAATGAACACATTATATGGAAAATTACTTTGGGCACATAAATGTGAATTGCATAATCAGAAAGCTGAAATTAAATGCACTACCTGTATTGTGAAACACAGCAGCATCTGCTTAGCTGATTACTGGAGAGGAGAAAAGAGACTGCATTTGGCTGAAACCACAGAAGGAATAGAGGACGCCAAACTGAATTATTCAAGATAAATTCTGCTAAGACACCAGTGTAACATCCTGGAAAAAAACCTGCCAGGACAACTCCCTAGAAAGCATCAGTGATCAAGATAGATAACACTTCTAAATAGCACTGCCTACATCAGCCCAGCCCACTTAAAAAAAAAAGAAAAAAAAAAGGAAAGTGTGAGATGCAATTTTGAGTTATGTCCTGTTCTATCTAAAAATGAAATGTTGTGTATAAATACAGAGAGCTGGATGAAAGATGTGGCATATTTCTGCAAAGTCCAGAATAATGTGGAAGGATTGTCGGCATTTGAAACAGCCCAGATTGCAGCTGAGGTCAGATGCACACCTTCCCATGGTTGTTTCTCTTTTTAAGTGTCCCTCTTGGTCCTGGCCAGATTAGAGCGATAAAAATGTTTCAGAGATGCTAAATGTGAAGGCTTTTCCTTCGAGGGCCAGGACGCCAGGAGGAGGGTGGAATTTGCGGAGCAGAGCCCCTTGCACAGATCACGAAAGATTTCATCAGCTAGTTGAGAGAAAAAACGGATCCAGAGATTTTTATCCAGACCCTGAACTGAGCGGATCTGATAGGCGCAGTAAACACTGGTGAAAAGCAGACGGTCAAATTCTGTTAGAGGCAGAGGGGTATCGGTCTGTGAATAATATCTCAGTTGCTGCTCAATCTCCATCGGTGTTTTGGGAACTTCACGCTCTAAGATCTGCACGAACCACCGTGCTGTGCGCAGGGAGGCCAGCTCTTCGTCCCGCAGCTGGATTGTCCCGTTGGCCTGAATGTCCAGCCTCCCCCAGAGCATCTGGAAGAGAAGAGCAGCACATGCATTGCAACGCCGCCTCCTTGACCTCTGTCACCACCACCACACCCTTTCTCTGCCTGGCTCCATGCCTCGGCTTCCCCACTGGGCCCCATCCAGCCCTCGCCTCCCACCTGCATCTCCCAACACCGGCCCACCCCGCTGAGGTGTTTTCCAGTCGTTCCCAAAATACAGTGAGAACAGTGCACAACACGGGAGTTTTTAGGTGTGGGCCGATGGGAGCAACGGGCACTAGCAGTGCCCAGGAGACCTCTAACATGACGTTGGCGTCCTCTGGGCCGCGGCGGGGTGCGTTGGTGCTGACATCGTCCCTGCTGTAAGGATGTTCATCTGGAAGACATCAGGCAGAGTTGGACACCACATGATCATGGCCCTTCGCATTTATTTCTATCATTTGGTTGTCAATAAAACCTTCAGTATTTATTAGCTGGCACTTGTAGCTTGACAAATAGGACAGATGCTGACCTCAGGATTTCAGTGAACAACATACGCATCATGAGAGAAGCAGAAGTAGTTAAGGGAGGAAAATTTGAGGTCTGGATATGATGACCCCCAGTCCTGCCAACATGGAGCTAAAGCATTGGGCAGCAAAGGCATTTGCTTTAGAAGATGGCAAGGAAGCCCCTCACACTGAGCTGGGTGCAGCAAGTGTTGAGCAGATGGGTTATGGCAGTGGGTTTCTTTGTAGCTTTTGCAGGAAGAGAGAAATGCTGCCCAATGGGAAGAGTGCATGAGAAGGCTCCTAGAACTTCTGGTGGAAATAGTACTTTATGCTCACCCTGTTTTTTCATTTCTTCCTTGAGCATCTGCCAGTGGCAGATGTAGATTATGAGGCTGTTCTCACATCCAGCTCGTTCCTTGCTGGGTCACCTAACTTCATTGATATGAGGATATTATTAATAACCTCAATTATTAATATGAGAGTCACATTAATCCTAATATGTATTAAATCTTCTGATGATTTAAAGTTCTGAATTTATTTTACCTTTCCTTTTACTTTCTTTCTGAAATAAAATAAAAGAGGAGCCACATGTTTCCTCAGTCCAGGATTGTGGGATGGAGGCTGTAGCTCCTCCCTTCTCCATGTTGATCTTTGTAGTCACGATCCAAGACTCCCTTCTATGGTTCCTTCGCTCCAGGAAAGATGAAATATAAACTGGTATAAACTTGTAAGCTCTCTGACACTTATTTTTTTTCCCCCACTTTTATATGGAGGAAGGCTTTTCTAGATTAAGAAAGAGGGAGAATATCTACTGAGTACTCTCAGCAGGTGCTTATGAAAAGCAGAAAAATGATTTAATACTGCATGTGCATGATGACTACTACCAAACCCCACTTCCAACTTTCCATATTTTTTAAAGCTTTTCAGGGAGATGTACAAGCTGCCTGTGCACTGCTGTCTCCACAGACTGAGGTTTGTTTCTCTGCACAGCTGCAGGCTCCCTGATCTGAGCCACTTGAGGCCTTGGAATGTGAGCAGAGATGTAGCTGCTCTTTCCTCTTCCTCCATAGATGTGCCAGCAAAGCTTTTACACCATCTGAAAATGTCTTTGTTGGGCTTCTCCTCTCAGCTAACTGATACACTGGATTCACAGAAACCTCTAATAAGAAACATCTGGCTGGCTTGTAAAGTCAGTGATAGCCACAAAACTACTGTTGTTAATAAACATAACCAAAGCATAAAAAATAATTTACTGATATAATAAGATAAATGTAACTTGGAGATGGAAAAAAAAGATCCCTTATTTACGTTTATCATTTCACAGTAGTTTTTTCCCAAAAAGCATTTAGAAATCCTGCAGACATAATTGCAGGAGCAGACTTTTTCAGCAGAGACCAAGAAAACCCTCCTCCTGTCATCAGAAATAGCAACAGGTCTTCATCCTGCAGGTAGGCATTAATGTCTCTCCTGCTGTACAAAGGCCAGCTAGGACTCCAGCTAACACACCCTCTCCTTCATCAGCATAGCTGGCTGATGCATCTGATCATATCTGAAGAAGCAGGCCAAGTGTAGTACTGCTGGAATGACACAAATATTTGCCAAGCCAAGAAGCTACGTCACAAACAAACAGGTGCACTTCCTACCTGTTAGCCTCTGGGATCCAGCGAACATGCACAGGATCAGCCAGATGTTGAGCTGCACCTGGGCCATAGCAGCTGTGCCCAGTAATAGTTCACATCCCCTCTGCAGACTGTGCTGAGTGTGAAGTAAAAGTTGTTTGCCGTGGTGTCTTTCCTGGCTGCTTCTGATCCCAGCAGCCTCTGCTAGAATAGATCCGCCTTTCTGTGTTTATGATTGCAGCCCTGGGAAGGGCCTTGCAGCTGAACTTGCTAACCCCAAAGGATATTTTTCATCATATTTTGGAAACTTGGAAGACTTTGATGTGAAGGTTTTGGCAGAAATATTTAAGCTTCTCTTCCAAAAACTGATTTTCCACTGCAATTAATTATACAAAACTATTTGTTTTAAGAACTTTCATTACACGTGATCGCCTCTGAAGAAGGGGGACCTCTTGGTCCCTTTCTCCTCTGCACAGCGCCTGTCCCATCTCCATGGAACTTCTCCACTCCTTGGCTTCACGTTCAGTTTTCCCTTTTACAGAGTTTGAAAATCTGCAAACAGTACAGTGTCACAAACAGATAAGGCCAGCAATCTGGGCAGATTCATTTTAGGGCTGTAGCAGCCAAAATATACAAGCAGGCAGAGGAAATGTGACTTGTTCAGCTCTGTAGCAAAACTTCAGGAAGGGATACCCGGTATATTAATCCAGCAAACAGCAAGGATCAGAGTCAGTTAGGCTTTAACACCTCGTCATCCTCTCCTGTGAATTCTGGGTTGCAATGAGCAAAGTCTGCTTTAGGTGCTGAGAATTACCTAGGTGAAACTTCATCTGATCCCCTTCACAGAAGATAGCTTTGCTGTCCACATCTTTGCACTTCTGTTAGTGCCTAGCCCTCACTCAGGATGTTGCGTATTTCTACTCTGTGTGGCACAGTATTGTTCCAGGATCACCAACAGGTTCTGGGATAATTAGGACCATACAAATCAGTAATAAGTATGATTAAGAAACAGTGCTATCTCACTCAAGTTAAATATGTTCTTTGGGGAAATATGCCTACCTAAAAAAGAAAGGAGGTGAAGCTGAAGTGCGTACTTTTCTCAGCAAGTTAGAGAATATCAGTTTGTAGTGACTTTGGTCATCAGATAGTTTGTGAGATGACCTTCCACTTAATAAATTGACAGTGTGCACACCATGCAGCCAGACTTTTGAAATTTCCAGTGTCTGCAGCTATACCTTGCAATATGTAGGCTTACAGCAACTATGAAGAAAAGCACAGATTTATTAAGAGAGAAGGGGCCTTCAGAATTCAGGGCTGTTTTTCCCCCACTTGCATCAAAGTAAGACCTGTATTTCTGTCACAGCCCTGGCTGTCTTAACAGTTAAACAATGCTTCTTCCTGTTTTCATTATTTTCTGCTGCTTTCTCGTTAGTTGCATCCCTTTATTTTGGGATGGGATATCTTTTACTAAACTGTAAATAACGTGCTACTCAGGAAATAGACTCTGATGTCCCATTTATGCACTGAGATTGATGTGCCTTCTGAATCCTTTAAAATCCACTGCGTTCACAGAACTGTCTAGAAGTTACTTTGTCAAAACAAACAAAAAACAAAACAAAAAAACCAACAATGCTGCATATTTTGGGACATGAAATAACCTCTTTTCAGCATGCATCTGTGGTGTTTTGCAATATCTGACAAAGTAGTCATCCAGAACTTTGGCCAACATCTGCATAAGTTATATCTGATTTTGTCAACAGGAGTATGCCCTAGGAACTGCATGCAGCTGAAGTATCTAGGAAAAGATAGTCATATTAGTGGGAAGAAGGAGAGAGAAGGCCCACAGGCTGCGTTCGGATGACTGATCCAGCAGGAAGTAGGAGGTGGTAGCATAGGTAGTGTTTGTTGCCTTGAGCTGGGGGAATTTTGCAGAATTGCCTCACTATCCCACAGAGAAAGACAACTGTAGTGATGATAAACATGTGCCTTAGGTGTTTGTAAACCTAAACCCAGCAGTAGTTATATGGGATGTGCTCCAAAGAAAGCAGGTGATCCTGACAGTTGAACATAGTCCCTGCCTGTGCAAATGCAATGTTAGGTGGTGCATCTGTTCCTCCTGAGGGGTTGTGTCCTTGCCAGCTATTCGCAGCTAAATGTGCACAGTGTTGCTCCTTCACATGCCCTCTGGTCAGGCCATCTGTCACAGGAGCAGTTTCAGAATGTCAGATTACGTCAGGGGCACCTTGACTGATTGTGGCATTTACACAGTGATCTCCTCAGTCTGTAAGGTGGGAAAGGGAAACAAGATATAGAGTCATAGAACCATAGAATATCCTGAGTTGGAAGAGTCCCACAAGAATTATTGAGTTCTGCTCCTCACTCTGCAGAGGACCGTCCAAATTTCAAGCTCTCTGTCTGAGAGCACTGTCCAAACTCTTCTTGAGCTCCGACCTAGGGCCATTACTACTGCCCTGTAGTACTTTTTCAGTACCACCCTCTGGTGAAGAACCTTTCCTAATACCCAACCTGATCTCCCAATGCAGGTGTTGGGTCCTGTCACAGTCACCAAAGAAGTCAGTGCTGCTCATTTTCTCTCCTTGTGAGGGCTGCCATGAGGCCTCCCCTCAGCCTCCACTTCTCTAAGCTGGACAAGCCAAATGACCTCAGACACTCCTTAATACATAGTAAGCTCAAGACCCTTCACCTTTATAGCAGAAATGCTAAGTCCTAGTCTGAAGCAGTGACTGAGCACCTGGTGGGAAGGCAGGGCCAACCCAGGGGAGCTCAGCTGCGTGCAATGTCCCTGGGTGAACTGGAAAAGCTGGAGTCCGGATCCACCCCTTCCCAGACCTCACTTAAGGGTTGGCAATCGAGGTGAGGGTATCTTGCTGGAGCTTCCTGTGTCCCTGAGGCTTTTGAAGGTAAGCAGCTTTTTTTTTTTTTTTTTTTTTTTTCTTCTTCTGTATACTTGTGCCTACAGCTGTTGTATTTGAGCAAGCCCTCACTTGCTGCAGCCTAGGATCTTGCTGCTATGCTATCATTGCTGTGTTTTTCATTGCATTACAACCATCTTTGTGTACAGACCAAAATTTGTAGGGGCTGGCTGAATGTTGAGCCAAGCTTTGTTCCAAGTAGCAGAAGGGTGGCCATCACCAGGTGATGGTGCAGCAGAGGGAGGAACTGTCAAAGGAAGATACAAGTAAGAAAGCAGCCACTCAAATCTAGTTTTCTGAAGTTACAAATGACAGTACCTGTTGGGAAGAATTCCTCTGTATCTTGCATTATATAGACTCCTGCAAGCCCTCAAACCTTGTATCTGTTCATTGGTATGCATAGTGTCTCTATCCACAATTACAATGCTCATATAGGCCTTTTCTTTTGCACTTTGTTGGGTCTTTGTGATTATTATTTTTTTTTTTCACTTATGAACACACACGTAACAGTGTTTGTACAGCTGAAGCTACTCATCCTCTTGATGCTGTGGATTTCTGCTGCTGCTTTTTCCCATTGCAGATTACATCTGTATGGTGGGGCAAGCATCTTGTTGCATAGACTGTACTTTGATGCAAATGTGGTCTAGAGAAGCATCAGCAGGCTTAAGGTGTACTTAATACAGCACCAGAAGATCATTTTTGGAAAGGAGGTTTCTTTGAGATGAGACTGTAAAGAGTTAGGTAGCATCTCGATAGTGAAATTCTGCTTAAAAACTGGACGAATCTCTTGCTTCATGTCCCACCCACAACTTGGGGAGATCTCAGAATCACAGAAACACCAAGGTTGGAAAAGACCTACAAAATCATCTAGTCCAACTATCCACCTATCACCAATAGTTCTCACTAAACCATGTCCCTCAACACAACGTCCAAACATTCCTCCTTGAACACCTCCAGGGTCAGTGACTCCACCACCTCCCTGGGCATCCCATTCCAGCGCATGACCACTCTTTCAGAGAAGTAGTATTTCCTAATATCCAGACTAAATCTCCCCTGGCACAGCTTGAAGCCATTCCCCCTAGTCCTAATCTCAGTTCCTGCCCCAGACCGATCCAGCAGGCGCTCAGGGGAAGAAGATGAGGAGAAGAAGAAGGCTAAGAGTGAAAGGAAGGAGATATGTGGCTCATGGAGTAGGTGATATTGTGAGTCACAGGAGGGGAAAAAGTGTAACAGTGTTGAGTAAAGCATTGTCTGTAATCAGATGCAGCCTGCACAGTGACATATTTTAGAGATACAGTGATGCTGGTCCATATAAAATAGTTTCCTTCTGTTTTCTGGTCTGTGGACCAACTGCCTGAAGGACTAATGGGCTAACAGTGTAAGAGAGGTCCCCATCCCACTGCACCTGCTACACAAAAGGGATGGAATGGGGCCTTACATAACATGAGGCAGATGTGATAGGGTGCAGTAACATGAGGTGTGATGTCACCTAGCCAGTCCTTCAGTAGTCCTGTAATTTCTGCTCTGAAGGACTTCAAGGCTCAGCTGAAATCCCTGTCTCAATTTTTGCCTGGAAATCAATCACCAGGGCCCATACAGACTGTGTGGCTGCGATGGGGGTCAATACCCTAATGCATCAACAGTTCCATCAGCAGTGAGGAGAGACTGCTTGCATGACTGTAGGGAGAAATGCCAAAGTTCTGGAAAACACCAATAAAATATACTCAGCTGAGGAAGCTCAAGATGGTGACTGTGAATCATCATCTAAACTCTATTCAGCTCTGTGTTCTAAGAAAATGTATCCTCTGAGTAGGACATCTCTCTGTCAGCTACTGCACATATGTGTCTCATCCAACATCCTCCTACATTTGGAATATCCAATGTAGGCAAATGAGCTGACACACTCATCGTGGCAGTGACAGATTTAGAAGACAGCACTGTGTCTGACCATGCTGATAACAGCCTTGCCCAGTGTGAAACAAGCACCCACCAGCCACAAGGACCCCAGAGCAAGCAGGTTCCTATGCAAGCATAGTCCCTGGGGCTCAGAAACAGTGTAGGTGGTGTGCCAACATTGGCAGTACTTTGTGAGGCTGTGTAAACGTCCTGTCTCCTGGGATAATGTGTCTGGGTGAGTAAACTGCACTCTTCATAAGCTCCAAGACTTCTCTAATTAGAAGATAATTGGGTCCATTAGCAAATATTTCACATATTAAAGACCTGCTGGAGCCAATGCTTGTCCCTACAGGGCTGTCTGCTTGAACTCTATGTGTATTCTTTAGCAAATGTTGCATTTTGTCTAACTTGACAGTGCATTGTGTGAAGCTGTCAATCAAATTCTCCCTCTGCACAAGCATGTTTAGTGGTTTTTCCTTCTGTTTTAGTTACTGTCACTCTTCTGACCTATCATGCTGGGAAACAGAATTTTTGTGAATACATCGTAAGTCATATTATAGTGCTTCAAGCATCCTCAGATGGGTAATGAAGAACATAGTGGGGAAAAATGTTCTTTATTAATATTTTTCACAGTGATAGAAGTGGTGTCATACACTTCTCTGTCTTGTGCAATGAGCATCAGCATGCAAAAGAGCTGGTGCAACATAAGATAGAAACAGCTGTGGAATATATTATAGAAATGATTCAAACTACATTCCTATTTAATCAATTCAAACACTGGCAGATCCTAAGGAGGCCTAGAAATTATTTCAAACACTAAGTTCTGCTGACTTCTTGTGTTCCCTTCTCCTATTTTCTTCCTATAAAGAGGTGTAATTTCTAATAACGATGGCAAATGCTACCAGTCTTAACTAGAGAATGCTGTTCTGAGTCATATTCCAAACACTGCTGGCCACAACAGCCTGAAACAAATTAAGAAAAAAGTATTTAAGAAATTCACGCTTACAAAGCTAGGGCATAAACAAATATGGAACCTGATTCTTACCATACAGCCCAGCTCTTCTTGCAAACAGGTAACATTCTAGTTGCAGTGATTTACTACCCTTTTTTCCTTAAGTAAATTTATCATTTCTATTCCTTTCTCTGTCCCATACTCTGACTTTCCCAGCTCCTGCTTTTTTTTTTTTTTTTTTTTTTTAATGGAATCATACAATTTTTACAGTTGGAGGGGACCTCTGAAGGCCATCTAGTCCAACTCCCCTGCAATCAACAGGGGCGCCACAGCTAGATTACGTTGCCCAGGGCATTATCCAGCCCCACCTTGTTTAGTGATCTTAGAATTTGAAAAGCCCTGAAGAAGTAATGGGATGATTCAGATAATCTCTACAAACAGTTTGCAAATTACTTTATGAAATTCTTACACAATAGATTTGAGATCTTAATGAGGTCAGTCAGCTTTCTGGTGCAGAAATGTTATGTATTTTCTGGACTATGAACAATAGACATTCATTGATGACTGCTGTGAGGTAATATCAACAGTTGGTGGGTGGACAGAAACTACAATACTTCTCAATTTTTTTTCTTTTTGGAGAGCGGAGATTTTCCACAATGGCAAAGATGGTGGTAATGCTATTTTGTCACAGAGCTCAGAATAATTGGAAGGGTGACAAAGATGAACACACTTTTGTCTACAAAAAAAAAGGGAAGAGAAATATTTTGGCTGCAGGGAAAACCACAGTCTGAAGAAGCTGGAAAAAGTAAAGGCTGCTGAACCCTGAAGAAAAAGCTGGTATGGAGTACTATGTGAGAGGTTGCCTGCAACTTCTCCTGCCAGCAGAACACAGACCAAGTTCCCAGAGACAGTGCAGCTATTTCTTTATGGTCTGAGTTCAAGTGCTTCTTGTGTTATCCTATTAACAGCTGGTTCAGAATCATGAACATACACAAGCTCTGTGTTTGCTGCATTACTATAGTCTTCCCAGAGCCCATTGTAGTGCTGAGACATTCCTGTTATTTAAGCTACACAGCCATCTCAGAAGTCTCCTGATGTTTGCACTAGTAAATGCTCAGGTTATGACTTAAGCCTCCAGGGACAGCTAACAGAAGCAGCATATCTAAAGCAGCTTAGCCATGGGAAATATCTGAACTCCATTCAATTTCCAAGGAAAAAAGACAAATCTAGTATCTTAGAACTCAAAGTTAGATTATCAGGACTGTAAATTAATATCCTTCATCCTTCGTCTTTTATCTTTGTTTTTTTTATCTAGGTTGAAAACAACAATTTATGTGATCATGACAGGCAAGAGTCTCATAACAACTTTTATTACTATAAATATTATATTCGAACAGAAAGGATGGGGCCATGCACCTGCTCCATTCTGCTATTTTACATCTTCCTTCTTGGCTCCAGCTTCTATTTTCAGGGGTTCTGGAGGTGCACGATAGGCAGGAAATGCCTCCCATGGGCTGTTCAGATCAAACTTGCGAAATTCCTGAGATAGTTCCACAGGTTCTGCCACTACCCGTTTCACTTCATCGTCATACCTCACCTAGAGCAGAGCAAAGAACAGTCATTTTCATACAGCCTCCAGTGTCACCTCTGGATGTAAACGGTAATGACCAAGATCAGTCTCCAGTACAAGTAACTTGTTTTTATGCCATAGATGGGATAAAGCACAGGCCTCTGCCACAGCTTCAGTTCTCCTAATTCACAGAGACCTCCAGATGCCACCAGGACCTCTGTACTCTCCAAAAATACCCTCCTCTCTGCTACCATGCACCTAAAGTATCCTGGCTAACCACTCTGAATTAGGAGTATCTAGCCTACAGTCCATACAAAGTCTTCTTGGAATAATGTGTTTAGTTTGCTATATGGCAAAGGAAGTTCTCCTGAGTCACTGCAGTAAGGTGGTCTATTCACACCACAGAATCACAAGGTTGGGAATGGCCTATAAGATCATCTAGTCCAACCATACTCTCATTACCACTGCTACCGCAAACTAAACCACATCTTGCAGCTCCTCATCCAGACACCTCTTGAACACTGCCAGGGACGGTGACTCCACCACCTCCCTGGGCAGCCATTCCAGTGCCTGACCACTCTCTGGGAGAAAAAGTTCTTCCTCATGTCCAACCTAAACCTCCTCTGATACAACTTGCTGCCATTTCCCCGGGTCCTGCTTACTGTGTGGGAGAAGAGGCCAAACCCCTCTTCACCACAACCTCCCTTCAGAGTGCAATGAGGTCTCCCCTGAGCCTCCTCTTCTCCAGACTAAACAATCCCAGCTCCCTCAGCTGTTCTTCATAAGACTTGTGCTCCAGACCCCTCACCAGTTCCATTGCCCTTCTCTTGGACACGCTCCAGAATCTCAATATCTTTCTTGTAGTGAGGGGCCCAAAACTGAACACAGTACTCAAGGTGCGGCCTCACCAGTGCTGAGTACAGGGGAATGATCACCTCCCTGCTCCTGCTGGCCACACTATTTCTATGCAGGCCAAGATGCTGTTGGCCCCTTGGCCACCTGGGCACACTGCCGGCCATCATAGGTGGGGACTACTCTCACGAGTATCTGTGAATTGCCATCATGTCAGCTTGTTTGGTTTCAGTTGTGCTTCTTAGCATAACATTTGGAACACCAGGCAAGGGTAGGTGAATACTAGGTAGGACTGATTTATCCTTACTATATCAATCCAGATCTCAAATCTGCTTCCTGGTCATCACTTACAGGACTGCACTATTTTTATTTTCTTAAAACCATCTGCTGCCTGCAGAACTTCACTGTCTCTTCTTGAGACTCAGCTCAGCTTCAGAACTGCACCAAATACAAATGCTTCTCCAAAAACAGATACTTTGAACCTATGCAGATACTAAATACACTCATTTCACTTGTGATTTAGCATACAGTAGTAAACACTTGATAAATGGAAAGTCAGTCAAACTCTAATTTTGTAATTTAAATCTACAAAAACTCCACAAAGCAGAGTTCCAGGTGCATAAAGATCAGTTTTGTTATTTACTCCCATAGGCATAAGTAGTTTTTCAGTGGAAAATTTCGTGCTAAAAGCAGAAGCACTTTCTCTGCCCAAGAAGTGTCTGTGGCACACTGCACATTAAATTTGCTCAGTGTTCCTATCTTTTGGCTGCCTTATTGCAGATGATACACGTGATGACTTCAAATGCTAGAGATATGCACAGCTTGCTAGAATGCACACCAGTTAAATGTATTTAGCTCTCTTTTAGATGAAAGATTATAAAGCAATTGCATCTCTGTATTGAAACTCAGATAAGAATATTACAGAGATTTTATAGCTTCAGGCACGAACGAATCTCCTACCTCCACATAACCAGAAAGTGGAAAGTCCTTCCGGAAAGGATGGCCTTCAAACCCATAATCTGTGAGGATTCGCCTTAGATCAGGATGGTTGGCAAAGAAAACACCATACATGTCCCAAACCTAAATGAAAGGGAGACGAGTTGAATTAGACAGTCTATCTCTATTCTAACATGTCCACAATTCCCCACCTCACCTAGAAAGGCCAATCCAACCATGAAAACAAACAAGCCCCACTAACAAAGGCTCCTTTTACTTTAAACAAAGTACCCTTTGTTTTATATCCACAGAATTTCAGTTACTTGCCTGGTTTTGTGTACTACCAGTGCAAGTCACAAAATAGCTAAACAAAAAACAAACCAAACACCTTTTTTTCCCCCTATTCAGAAGAGGAAGCCAGCGAAACACTTATTTCTTTCTCAGTGCCCTAAGTATCAAGTTTTCTCAGGAAAACAGAGACCCCCTCAAAAGAGACTGCTCTCAAGTATGCTGGCACTCACCTCTCTTTCATACCAGTTTGCTGCTTTGTGCACAGACACTGCTGAGTCAATAGGTGTCAGCTCATCAGTGTATGTTTTCACACGGATCCGACTGTTGAATCGCAGAGACAGGAGATTGTAAACAATCTGAAGCAGAATACAAGAAGGCATTGGACTTGTATGGACCTTGAAGGTCTCTTCGCAATACAGGAACAGGCTGAGCAAAGATGCATTAAGCCTATTTAAAATACTCCTTTTCAGCAAAATCACGTGCAGCTTTTAGGAGCTGTACACTGGAAGGCACTGTAACTGAGGCTTCAATACATTATCTCTTTCTTAGAAGTGTAACAAAAAATCATGTGGGATTTATAAAATGTCAATTGTTGAAAAAGAGTTGAAGTAAAGAGGAATACTAAATCTAAAAGAAAGAGAATACTGGAGGAATTAAAATGCATGACAATGGTCTATCACAAAGAAAATGACTACTAATTACTCTCAGTATCCAGTGATCCAAATGGAACATAAATTTGTTACCACAAGATAAACAAAAGGGGAAAAATAAATTCCTACTTTTCCTTATCCTTGTAACTTGTTTGGAATTAAACCACATCACTTTTCCCATTTGAAGGATGATCTGCCCAAACTGGACAAAAGAAGAAGGACATCTCTTTCATCAATAAGGACAACCTACAACCTGCGACCAGAATCTTCTGCTGTTATACTGTACAGCTTTTCCTAGAGTAAACTACAATTGAACAGAGCTTTCTAGTACAGGTGAAAAGACAATATGCCGAGTATCTAAACTCCTTCAAATAGGTCCTGACGTCGGCATGTACTACATAAAACTACTGAAGTTTGTCTTTTTCTAGAAAATTGTTAAGGAGAAGAGTGGTGGGATTTTAAGGCAAACCATGATTGGCTGTGTCAACAGCAGCTGACAGACCAAGGCAGAATAAGGAAGAGAAGAAAAAGAGGCTCTGGACATTTTTGTAAACACAAAGCAAAACAAACAAACAAAAAACCAACCATTACTTCCACTCCCTGCAAAAAGACTTCTAGCAGAATAGGACAGGAAAGCCAAGCTAGGAATTCGTGCAGTATCAGTTCTACTACTACTTCCATAATCAACAGGTTAAAAAAACCTGCACTTCAGAGTGGACTTTTATTTTTGTGAAGTAAAAAGTGCAGTTCTAGCTGCCCACAGCCATTAGCACTTGTGAAACTCTCTGAGTTTCATCATCTCTTGATGTCTTAGAGCAGTTCTTACCTCGAAGCGGTACTGCCGAGATGGGACATCAACAGCAGTCAAGTCAGCCAAGGACTTGAACTGAGCATTAGTATGATCTCGGAGGAAGGTGAGAACTGGAATAATCCCATCTGGATGAATCAAAAGCTCCAACTCGTTGAAACAGGTCACCTGATGAAAAGGATGGAAAGGGAACTAACACACATGCTAACAGGACCGAACACTGCACAGAATCCAACAGGACATCATACAAATAGAACAGACACAATGACATCAGAGACAGTGGCTCAATAGTAGTTGTAATTTTCATGCAATTCTAACAATCTCCCTTCCACACAACAACTTTTGACATCTAACAAGCAGCAGTGTGTTCATGCTTTCCCTTGCCTCCCAGCAAGAACAATTTCTTGAGCAGCACCTACCTGTACTTGCTGGATATACTTGGGCAGGATCTCAGCCACATACTCCCCAAATGCACAGAGCTGCTTCTGTTCCACTTCATTTTTTGGTCTGACAGTAGCTACAGAGAACAACAGATCACAGCAGGGCAAGCCACAGAAAGAGTAGCAATACTCATTGTGTCCTTAAAAATCCCTTTAATCACCCTCAGTTTCTGAGTAGCTGTTTCAGAAGCTGGGCAGATTCAGGCATCCCACTAAACTTACTTATGGTAAACCTGAAGCTAGATATACAATACATGCATAGCAGAGTGCAGAGTTTATTGTCATAACATCTGTGGAACAGACGGCTGAGGGGAGACCTCCTCTGAGCTACCTCAGCTACCTGAGAGGAGTGGAAGGTTGGCAGTCACTTTTCTTGTGTGATAAGTAATAAGATGTGAGGAAAGTGCCTCAAGTTGCAGCAGGGGACGTCTAGATTGGGTACGAGGATGAATTTGTTCATGGAAGGGGGGGCTGGGCATTAGAGCGGGCTGCCAGGGAAGCAGTGGAGACCTCATCCCAGGGGGCATCTAAGATGTGCAGATGTGGCAGAGCAGGACATGGCTTAGTGGTGGGGCTCAGCAGTCAGACAGATGGTCGGGCTTGGTGATCTCGTAGTTCTTTTCCAGCCTAGATGAGGAGCCACAGACGCGTTAGCGTGGCCAGAAGGACGAGGCAGGAGGCCACCGGCACCCTCACCTTCCTGCCCAACATCTCGGTTCCCGGGAAGCCGCTAACCGCGCTCGGATCCGGGACAACGCGAACGAAGCCGTCCGAAAACAAAAGGCCCCTCCCGCCGCACCCCGCTTCACTTACGGCGCGTCTCCGCGGCCGAACCCCCAGCCAGCCGGGTCTGCGCCGCCGCCGCCGCCGGGCCCGCACCAGCTGAGGACAGAACGGACACGCGTGAGGGTCGCGGCGCCCCGAGCCGCCACCGAGCGCCGCCCTCCCATCCTCACCTCGCCGCGCGGCCCGCACCAGGCCCCGCGCCGCCGCCGCCAACATCCCGCCGCCGCCGCACGGACGGGCAAGGGCACGGACCGGAAGCGGAAGGACTCGCCGCCGCCAAGCTTCCCCCGGGAGCCGGAAGCGCGCGGGGACTGCTCGGCGGCCCTTCCGGGTGTGAGGCCGGAAGTGGCGAGTGCTTGGCGGCGCCTGGCGCAGGGTGAGGGGCGCGGGGGAGCCGCTGGGGCACCCCGGGGCGGCGGCGGCGGAGGGAGGCTCCGGGGCGGCGGCATGAAGGGAGGCGCCGCAGGTGGGTGTCGCGCCGGGCGGAGCGGGGCTGGGGCCTGCTGCGCTGCGCTGCTCGGAGGGGAAGGCGGGGGGCTCGGGTGCGCAGTGCCGCAGCGCCGCGCTCACCGTCCGGCGGCCGCGCTGTGCGCCTGCAGCGTCGGCGTGGCCGTCGGCTTCCCAAAGATCGGCCTTCCCGTTTTGTTTTCTGAGGCGCTGTGTCTGCTGTAAGTCCCAAGTCCTGCCTCGTGGTCTGTAGCCGTTGCTGACGCTTCCCCGTGACGCGGCCCCAGCCCTCGGGAGCTGCGCGGGCTGCGGGCGGCCCCTCCTGTCGTGGGTTTTGGGGCTGCGGCTGTCGGGTGCCTGAGTGGGAGCCCTGCGGGACGGGCTTGTACCTGCTGAAGCTGGAAGCTTGGGGCTGAGGGGTTCTGGGTCGTTTCCTCGGTCTCGAACAGCATAATGGATGGTGCGTTCAGTCCAACGAGAATGCCGTAGAACTGAGAGATTGTATTTAAGACGGACCGCTCGGGGTGGGGGGACCTGTCCAGCCCGTGAGGTGGAGGGACTGCCTCCAGCAACAAAGCTTCAGTAGGGAATTAGGAGCTGTCCTGCGCCAGCATAGCTGCTGCAGGAACATGCGTGTTTGAAGACATGGGAAAGTAACCATTAATTTCCTGGGGAGAGGTCATGTATTTGAGAAATCGTGTATTGGAAGTCACGTTCAGTATTAATCGGTTCAGTTTTGCTTTCAGTCACCTAGTTGGATAGGTGTAGAACTAGAGGGAATGCAAGCAATCCTCTGTTAGTTCTTAATGCTGCCGGGAGCCGTGTTAAAGAAAAGCCCCTTTCCTACAGCAATCCTTAGCTGGGTCTGAAGCTTCTTCCACCCAGAACACTGCTGGTTATCTCCATTGCTTACTCAGCAGTATTGCAGACTGAGTTCTCTTTGTCACTTGGGAAACAGTGACTGAAAGTATCTAGCAAGTTACTTTGCATGCTGAAAATCTGTGGCACACCAACAAATATGGCCATCAGTGACCTCGTGTAGTTATCTGGAAGGACTGGTGGTTGTGTCTGGCAGACTTTTTGGTAAAAAAAAAATCACATTACTTGGTGCATTGCAAAATTTCATCACATTGTTTTTGGATGCTAATTAACTGTGCTCTTTGCAGTACGATACTTTAACTTCTTTTTCTCCCACCTAGCCCAGCTGCAGTAGTGTCACTTTCCCTGGCTTTGCAAGTATTTCTTTGTGTCAGTGAAATGAGTTGTGGAAAGATATGCAAATCTTCTGATTTTGCTGGGATGCTGTGCTCACTGGAAGTTTGGTATATATTAGAATTTTAATCATGCCAACTTCAAATTTGTTTCAGTTGTTTTAGTTTCTGAAACTCCAGCAGAAGCTTCTGGCTGTGCTATTTATGTTCAGTCTCTGAAATATGCTGGCTGCTTTCCAACACGCTTGGTTTTCCCTGTATTCTGAAGGATTGCATAATCTTGTTAGTGGAGGGAGAAAGCCTTATAATCATTGTGATTTCACAGATTGCTGGAGGTCTGATCTGTGTGGCACCATGGACTCGTCAGAAGAGACTGGAGGCTCCTCTGCTGAAGAGAACTACTTTGTTAACTACACCTTCACTGACCGCTCGCACTCAGGCCGCGTGGCCCAGGGGATTATGAAATTATGTTTGGAGGATGAGCTCTTTGCTGATGTTACAATATCAGTGGAAGGCAAAGAATTCCAGCTGCACCGTTTGGTCCTCTCAGCTCAGAGCTGCTTTTTTCGTTCCATGTTCACTTCTAACCTGAAGGAGGCTCACAACCGGGTGATAGAGCTGCAGGACGTTAGTGAGAGTGTCTTTCAGCTCCTTGTGGACTATATTTACCATGGGACTGTAAAGCTGAGGGCTGAGGAGTTGCAGGAAACCTATGAAGTGGCAGATATGTACCAGCTGACTGCCCTTTTTGAAGAATGTTCCCGTTTTCTGGCCCGTACAGTGCAGGTCAGGAACTGTCTGCAGGTGATGTGGCTGGCAGACCAGCACAGTGACATGGAGCTCTACACAGCTGCCAAACACTGTGCGAAGTCACATTTGTCTCAGCTGCAAGACACGGAAGAGTTCCTGCACCTACCTCTTCGCCTACTGACAGACATCCTTACAGGTAAGGAGTTCTGGAGGCCAGCCATGACCTGCATCTGGGAAGAGACTTTGAGTCTGAGAGTCTAGTGGGGATAAAACAGATGGAAAGATACAAGCTTTCATAATCACTGTCTGTTCAGAGGCTTAGCTAAGCAATGCAAAACACTCTGGATAATTTAATCAGAAAAAAAATCCACCATAAACTGTCAATGGAAATGAAGGATCTATGCTATAAAAAAAGAGACGTGGAGAATGGTGCTAATTCTCAGCAGTTTCTAAGTCAACAGGTCAAAAGTAGTCCAGGTTTTTTAAACATCACTTAGTAACTTTCAACATCATTTATTTTTGTTTGCATTAAAAATAAATCCAATAAGCCTTACAAAATAAACATCTTATGAGCATGTTTTTTTAAAATTCTTCGTCATTTAACATTGCAGTGCAGCGAGTCAACATCTGTAAGGCTTCAGCACACAGGCCATGTTTCTAGACTGTTAGTGTTATTAACAATTTTATATAATTACTAGGATTAAGGCTAGGCACTCAGCTGACTGACACAGAGGCATCATAACATCTTAGGTAATACAGTAATTACCTGTAATGTAAATGTAATGGATGCAGTGACTTAGTGTTGTGAAGGATGTGTCAGCACGGTAACAACTTGCTTCATTCGACACCAGTCCTTAAAGATTCTCTGCTGCCCTCATAGGCACAGGCAGTACATTAAAGCTTTTTTCCTGATGCTTCAGTCACAACTCCATTTGTACAGTTATATATCACTGTTAGAGGAAGCAAGAACAGAGAAGAAGCTCATACATTCAAATGTGCTGGACTTGGGTCCTCAGAGATTATCCCTTTCTTGCTTTATTTAGAAAATAACTCTGTAAACAAGTAAAATAGTATACTTTGTGTGTCAATGTTTTGTGTGCTGATATAACAATACACCTGCCATGATTGGCTTCTTTGGAATACTAACAAATCTGTCTGGTAAGACTTGAGGTATCTTCTAAAGTTGAGTCTTTACAGATGTTGCAATGCAGTATTGCAGTATTTATTTTGCAACTAAAGGAATTCAGAGTCAGAAACCTGTTCAGAATATGTACTCAGAGCTCAAAAATGATGATAAAACTAGGGTAATCTTGGTAACTATTCCTAGCTACAGTTTTTAAACTAAGTTGTGACTTCATTAAAAACAAAATACTAAAATTATGAAATAAAGCTGTAGAAGTCAATCACCCTTTAACCCTTCCTCATAATGATTTCACATAGTAATCATAGTTCACAGGACTATGACCTTTAGTGTCTGTAGTCCTGAAGTAAAATAATTGCTTAAGAATTTTTTTTTTTCATGTCATTTACTTTAATATATAGATTCATGTAACTCAGTTTTTATGGTTAAACTTAGCTCATGAAAATGGATTAAGAGCTGAAATACTGTCTCACTGCTGGTAGGGAAGAACTTGTGCAATTGCTGCTTCTTTGTTTAGTCAATGTACAATTAAATAGAACTTATTACTAGCAAGGATTAAAATAAATGTCACTAGATAGTAAGTTGTTAAGCTTACCTTTTATTGTGCCCCATGATTAGTTTTAAAATCCAAATTTTTCCATTTAACCACAACATCCAACAGATAGCTTATAGAAGTGCCTTTTACTGTGGACTTTTACTGGATCACAATACCTGCTTTTCTTCCTCCCTTTTCCTCAATCCTTTCAGTGGAGAGAAGAAGAGTTAGTTGGAATTTGTAGGATGCCTTCAGCATGGCTGAATTCAGGGTTTGTTGTGAGAGCAAATTACAAAATGAGAGGAGCCTTTAAAAGGGAGGCCTCTTGATGAACACAGACTTAATTGTGAGTGTTAGAGCAGCTAGCTGACTTTCAGACTACAAGGAGATACGTTCAAAGTAATATATTGATGGTGATGATGCAGTAGTCTGTGGCATAACAAACTTCTAGTTATGCCTGGAAACTGGTCGAAATCTGATGCAGTCTGTTACACTAAGTGTCACACTGCTAAAGAAAGCTATAGCAGCTCACAGGGGATTTCCAAATGTTAACAGGATAGCAATGACAGAGGTGTTCTCTGAACACTGTCAGAGAGCTGACCATCAAGTCTGAACAGTTCCTGCAGATGACCTTTGCTTGATGAGTTTCTAGGACCAGTCAGTGATTCAAGAAATGCAAATGCTGACAATTTTAATTAAGAGAATTTTTATGCCTAAATGCTTAATTAAGATAATGTTTTTCATAGTCACAAGACAATTTATGGCCTCTTCTTTGCTCTCTTCCTCTTAGACATAAGTTATTGTCCAAATTGATCTAAAATGCTTTAGATTTGCCAGCTCTATCTTCTGATACTTAAACAAGGAAACTTCATGTAGTTGCCAGGCTGGCACTACTGATCATGCCTGCCAAAATGTATAAACCTCTGTATTTTTTTCCTTTTCCTTTCTCTAGAAGGTAAGGCTTGTTGTGGGAGGGGGTGAAGGAGTTGCAGGAAAAGATGTTCCTCAGTACCTATGTCTAGATACCATAAATTCCTTTCTGTCCCCAAACCACAGATGGCGTTCCATGTTCTCAGAATCCAACAGCTGCCATAGAAACCTGGATCAACTTCAACAAGGAGGAGCGTGCAGGCTTTTCAGAGACTCTGCGATCAAGTTTGAAGGTATAAAAAGACCACCTTTTCCAGGCTGACGTTTAGTAGTTCTGCACTTCCCAAGGCAGGGTATATTCTGCTCAAAGATGCGATTGAAAAACACAAATGCCATTGAAATTCATTGTGTTTGCATGAGGAATACTTTCATTGTTATAAATAGCAACCCCACTGACTGTTTTTTTTTAAATTTATTTTAACCTGAGGTAGCTTTCACTGGTGGTTAGAGCGTTGCCATAAATAACTACTTTTACCAGATGCTCAGTTGTTTGAAAGACCATTGAGAAATTTTAGTTTGGCATTCTCTTTCTAATAGTTACTCCATCAGTGATGTGACCATCCCTTCACTCAACTGCAGCCACAGAGATTCCAGTGAAGTCTGTTGATAACTTTGCTGTGTCAGATATGAGTGCATGCTCTAGGTTAGCATGGCTTGGCAAGCAGAGTGCATGCCTCAGGCTCATAGGTGGGTTCCGAAATGTTGATAAAAATCAGTTTTAGACATTTAGAACTGATGTTCGTGTAAACAGGCCTAGTTCTACTAAGACTGACAAATTCCTCGTTTCTTAGGTGATTGGGGAAAATGTTCACATCTACCTGATTGGAAAGGAGTCATCACGAACACATTCACTTGCTGTCTCTCTGCATTGCGCTGATGATGACTCCATCAGTGTGAGTGGCCAGAACAGCCTGTGTCACCAGATCACAGCAGCCTGCAAGCATGGTAGTGACCTCTACGTTGTTGGTGGCTCCATTCCACGCCGCATGTGGAAATGCAACAATGCAACTATAGACTGGGAATGGTGTGCCCCTCTGCCCCGTGACCGGCTCCAGCACACTCTTGTCTCTGTGCCAAGCAAGGATGCAATATACTCCCTGGGGGGCAAAACTCTGCAAGACACTCTCTCTAATGCTGTCATATATTACAGAGTACGAGACAATGTCTGGACAGAGACCAGCCAGTTGGAGGTGGCTGTCTCTGGGGCTGCAGGTGTAAATCTTAATGGTGTCATTTACCTGCTGGGCGGGGAGGAAAATGACTTGGACTTCTTCACCAAGCCGTCTCGGCTTATTCAGTGCTACGATACCAACACAGAGAAATGCCACGTGAAGCCATACGTACTGCCTTTTGCAGGGCGCATGCATGCTGCTGTACACAAGGATGTGGTGTTCATTGTAGCTGAGGGGGATTCGCTGCTTTGCTATAATCCCTTACTGGATAGCTTCACCCGGCTGTGCCTGCCAGATGCCTGGAGCTCAGTACCATCCCTCTGGAAGATTGCCAGCTGCAATGGCAGCATCTACGTTTTTCGAGACCGCTATAAAAAGGGCGATGCAAATACTTTTAAACTTAACCCAGCCACCTCTGTTGTAACAGTCACAAGTGGCATCAAAGTGCTGCTCACTAACCTGCAGTTTGTCCTGGCCTAATGGGGAAGAACAGGCCCAGTAATAGGACAGGCAATGATGGTGTTCTGCTGCGCAGCTCAAAGGTACCCACCATCCTCAGCACCAGTCCCAATTACTACAAGCTCACAACATCCAGTAAAGAGCCCATCTGCACAGAGGAAGTACAGGCCTGATCTTTTAGATAGCACTATTAAAGCTGAACTGATGCATCTTAGATTTCAGATGGACTAAATGCTATTACTGTGATCCCCTTGATGATAAGCTGCTTGTGTTTGAGGCCCAAACCACAGCAAGTGGCTTTTTTAGCTTGGAACCCGTCCACAAATCCTATAGCATATGGAGGACATCCTCCTTGGCACAGACGGTAAGTTTTAACTGCCTGGAAGACTACGTGTTACTGCCATTGTCAGTCACAGAGTTAGATTTGCACTGTCTGTCCTCCAGGGATGCCCCCACTTAAACGTTCCTGTGTCGCTACTGCAGGAGAGGCTGGCAGAAATATTTACAGCAGACAGATTCCAGAGCTGACCCCAAGTAGGTTGCGTTATTCAGCACTTCTCCTAGAGGGGTGGTAACAAACTAGGAGTTTGCTTGTTGCTGTGTCATCACCAAGCATAAAGAAGGAGATTGTTCTTATGAGCATTGGCTTCCTTTACTGTACAGGAAATCCCCACCTGTAACCATAACATACTATCGGTAAAAGATGGAATTGAGACCACTTCCTCCTACCCCTCTCTGTTGGCACTGTAACCCCTTGGGTAAGAATCTGAATAAAGTCTCTGCTGAGACAAAGTTTTCTTTTCTTGGCTGTAAGTGTTACAAAGCCTTCCATGGATTGTGGTTCAGCCCAACACTCGTGTGTGGGTGAGAACACACGAAGAAAAAAGTGGTCAAAAGAAGAAAAAATTGTAATGAAACAGCCCAAACTCTCCTTTACCATAGTGTATGTAAAAATTTCTTTATTGAGGGTCAAGAAGTACAGTACTTAAAAGAGCTGAGACTGAGATTTCAGTAGTTCTCACTGACATTCCGCAGTTGTCCCAGCAGTAACATCCTTGTAAAAACTCTCCAGGACCTGGACTTGTCTACGCCGAATAAGGATGTGGGGACGGATCTTGGCAATAGCCTCTATTGCTTCCTGAGGGCTCCAGTGATGCAGCTGAAACGGCAGAAAGCCTGGAAGTGAAAATTCATTCCATTCTTGCACCAATTAAGGGATCCCCCTCTGGATGCTACAGGCAATGTTAGCACTGTTAGAAAAACTGGCATCTTTATCCCTTCTGTTTACTTAAAATTCCTTAGAGGGGCCTGAATCTCAGTGCACTTTCATGAAATGAGTTCCTCAGTTAAGGAGGGATGGATGGTTGCTGCCTAGGATCTTCACTGTCTATTCCTACATATTGTGAATAGTTTCATGTCCCAGTCCCACCAGACCAAAAAGAAGGGGCAGTGTTTTATTAAAACATAACTATTACCCTGGTACTTAAGGAGTTAGTACATCACTACAGAAAGGTTTTCCAAGGAGCATTCAGCAGCACCATCAGCAGGATCCATACGTGGGATTTTGTTTTCAGTGCCAACACAGTTAGCTCTGCAGAGAACTCAGAAAGCCAATGCTACTGCCCTTGATCCTGAGTTGTATTTACCAAGAAGCATAGAAAGGCTCACCGTTTCAGACAGCCAAGGAAAAGGTCTGAACAACAAAAACAGACGATTATCTGCTCAGTGAACCTGGAATCAATTAAGAATCTCAGAATCTCTCAGAACCTGCTCAGAACTTGCTGTATTGATGGCCCAGCGGTCCAAACAGCTTCTTGAAGTCTGACTACTTTGCCAGAGCCACTACAGATAGCATCATATCATACGTTTCAGAGCTCTGGCACAACAGCAGTTTCCAGTAAAATCAGGCCCTCTTTGCCAGTGCTAATAACTTGTGCCGTAAGTGCAGGCAAACGAGGGATACAAAGATAAATGAGACCATCAAAGAAAGCTTAGACCGCTGTTCAGCAAATCTAGGCGTACCTGTTTGTTTACCCTACGTGTGCTAGGTTCTACAAAGCAGACAATAGCTTGAGTTTGGGGCTTTGCCATCTACCTCTCTCGAAATGGGTGTCTATTCAATACTCTAAAATCACGCAATGCGAATGCAGCGGTGCTTGCTCAGGTGTTTCTCGAGCAAACGCGGGCAGCAGTGTGCTCCCGCTGTGCTGTGCTCGCACACAATCGACGAAAGCAAACGCCATTCAGCAGAGAGCTCTCCTTACTCGGATCAGATAGGCCGCCACCACGGTGGCGCTGCGGGAGCGCCCCGCCTTGCAGTGCACATAGACGCTGTTACCGCGCTCGCGGTGCCTCAGGATGAACTCGACGCCCTCGTGCAGGTTTTCCAAGGTGGGGACTCCGGTCAGATCCACGGTGCCGAGGCGCAGCTGCTCTACTCCCAGCGCCTCCCACTCCTGCAACAAGCGGCACATTCACCCGCTTGAACACCGGCTCGCGCCCTCGAAAAAGAACACCCGGGGCTTACCGAGACGCGGGCGGGGAGACGCGGCGGTGCCGCGACCGCGGCGAGCTGCAGAGCGGCGAGGCCAGGGGTCCCCCCGCCCGCCTTCCCGCTCCCACCCGCCGCTCCCCGGTCCGCCACGGGGCCGAGCGGAGCCCACCTGCGCGGAGCAGCAGAGGAAGCGGGTCTCGTACTCCTCGTTCAGGGTGAGGACGGCGCGCACGTTCTCCTCGGCCACCAGCTGCGGGCACAGCCACCGTCAGGCACCGCCGGGCTCCTCCGGCCCGCCCCGCCGCGCCCCCTTACCCTACGGCTGCGGCCCCGCAGCGGCAGCGCTCCCAGCAGCACGGCGCGGTCGATGCGGTGGAACCAGGGCCGGCGGGAGGCGGGCAGCTGCGCCCGCAGCGCCGTGTACAGCAGCGTCGGGTAGAAGAGCAGCCGCGCCGCCCCGGCGCCCAGAGCCGCCGCCACCCCCATCGCGGCCGGGCGGGCGGGCGCAACGCTGGGCAGCGCGCGGGGGCGCTTGGCGGTGTCTGTACGGGGATCGGCGGGGCAGTCCGGAGGCTGAGGGAAGCGGCCGGCTCCAGCTTCCCCCCGCCTCGCGCGCGGCGTGGTCTCTCCCGGAAGCGCCGCCATCTTGCGAAGCCGGCCTGAGGCGGCGCAGGGAGCCGAGCGGCTGCGGGTGGGTCTCCGGGGGCAGGTGAGGGCGGCGGCCGGCAGGAGGAGCTCGGGCCGGGCCGGGCAGGAGCGGCGTGGAGTCCGCGGAGAGCGCGACCCGCCTCGCGCAGGTAACGGCCGCCTTCCTGCCCCGCTTCCCGGGCGCTCGGTCCCCGGCCCGCCCGTACCGCGCCGCGGCGGCGGCCTCCGCGGCGCGCCTCGCTCCCCCCGCCCGTTTCACCTTCCCGCACGGGAGATCGGGGCCGCGGGGGCCGCCCGCCGCCTCCCTCCGCGCGCCGCCCTGCGGCTCTGGCGGCCCCGCCGCGCTCCGGGCCCCGTGGAGGCCGCCGGCCGTCGTCCGCGATCAGAGCGGTGACAGTGCCTCGGGCCGCGGGGCGGCGGCGGCGGGGGGCGCTGCGGC